>OU015498.1:81267435-81277435 GCA_907164885.2 Dolomedes plantarius
TTTTTCCAGTCAAAGAAAAATTATTTTGAAATGTCTACAAAAATTCCGCAACACATAACTTCCCCCAAACCGTGAAAAAATTAGCTACGCCTTCTTCCAGCATGTTTAGCAAACCTTACTATGGATAATTTCTTTGAATCCGGTTTTTACTTTGTTAAATCTGTGAATGTGTTCCTAGGTCCCCGTCATTACGACACAATCGCTAATATACAGACACAAAGTTACCAAAATCAGTATTAATTTTAGTAGTGGTAGTAATTGTATTGTGCCAAAAACATCGCAATCAATAATTGATACTTAATATGACTTGAAAGTTTATCAATTGTATACATTCCCTTAATGAAATTTCCAATGCAATAAATAAATAGTCGAATAAATTTTATAAATGATACATTAATAAACATGCCAAGAATCTTGCAGAAATAATGCCTCAATAATACAACCGCTTGGGTTATTATATAAATATATATAAATGAATTTAGTTATGAATAAAAACATGAATGGTAATATGTAGGTATATTAGAAAAACCCACAACGAAAACGTAATTAATATAACCTGCCTTTATCGTTCAGTTCAGTCGGTCCCTTGAAAAACGATAGATCGACATTCCACTATATATATATATATATATATATATATATATATATATATATATATATATATATATTGTGTGTGTGTATTCCATCTAATGCGATGTCCTTTGATGATATAACTAATGCAATGGCCAATACTGTAATAAAACTTTCAAATAATATCAATAATTAATAGAATAATACATTTCGGAACTATGAAGCAAGTAAGATTTACTCGCAAATAGTTAGCTTCTAAACCTAATAGTTAGTTTCTGAACGTAATAAAAATAATATATAGTGAATATCATTGCACCTATTACAACTTTTTTTTATTATTATTCTTTCACGTTTATTATATGTGTACTTCGGAGGATTTGTTGTGAATTCATCCATTTCGGGTTTAATAATTTCATTATCAGAACGGAATGAGATGTCCAGAAGAAGCTATCTAGAAAATGGCAGGAAATTGATTTTTTTCCCATCTTATTCTCCTGTTATCTTGTCTGTAGAAAACTTCGGAAATCCTACTCACAATAGAGAATAATTTGTCGTTGGAAGTATTTCTGGTGACAAAGAGCGGGACGTATTTTTTTTAATTACGGCCATCAAACTAGTTAATAACAAGAAATATAGAGAAAACGTCATTTAAAAATATTTATTTCGTGTATATATATATATATATATATATATATATATATATATAATATGTGTATGTATGTATCTGTATATATATATGTGTGTATGTATGTATCTGTATATATATATGTGTGTATGTATGTATCTGTATATATATATATGTATGTATGTATGTATGTGTATATATATATATGTATGTATGTATGTATGTGTATATATATATATGTATGTATGTATGTATGTATGTATGTATGAGTGTGTATATATATACAGGTGGTTATCAAAATAATGGAAACACCTATAAATTTTTGGGGTGTTTGTGAATGTGTTTCGTATGCCTTAAAAAACAAGTCTGGCAACCGGTATTTTTTTACATAATATAGTGTATATATTATTTTACTATCAGGTAGCAGTAATGAAGCTAAGGGCATAATATGTTTGGGGGAAGGACAGTGTAAAATGTCAAACCTTGCAGACTTTGTGAAAAGGGCAAATTGTTGGAGCGCGTTTAAATTGTAGTATCTGTTACTGCAACCCTCAGGTTTTCGAGCTATTGCATCGAAAGTCATGATAGGATACAGAGTGCACGGAAAAACATCCTTTGCCAAACAGAATAGTGGACGAAAGGGAGAGCCGAGTGAAAGAGATGGATTAGGTATTGAAGCTGATTGTGACACGAAGAATGAAAACAACTGCAACCAAAATGACCGAAGAGCTCAATCGCATCTGCATGACCTTTAAAGGTAGAAGGGAATTTGACTAACAAATTATTTACGGAAGAGTAGTTATTTCTAAGCCACTTGTAATAGATGCCAATACAAAATATCGTCCACAATGATACCACGAGAGCAAATACTGGTCGAGTAATATGTCGAATTACGGCAATTGGTCCGACGAATCATTGTCCCCATTGTTCCTCGCAACAGGACGTGCGTATGTCTGGAGAAAACCTACACAAGCGTAAGATTCTGGCTGTCTCATCTCAACTGTCAATCATGGAGGTAGATGTATCAGGGTTTGGCATGGCATCTCATGGTTTTCTTCAGTCCCTATTGTGACCCTAAAAGGGAGATTGAATGAGAAGGACTATGTCGAAATTTTATCTCACTAGTCCATCCTATTGTGCGAAAATTGTTTTTTGCAGGAGATGGAATTCTCCTGTATGATAATCATCCTATACATACAGCTAAATTTATCAAGTATTGGCTTGAAGAGCATGAAAAGGAAATCAAATATCTTAACTTGCGCTGTACAATCCCCCTCGACTATAAATCATCCTTCCACTGTGATCTGTATAAGCGGAGATAGATAAAGGTATCTATATCCGCACCAGCATCTCAACAGGAACTTTCATGATTTTTCCCTGAAGAATGGTATATTATATTTTTAACCACTATTTAGGACTTGTATAATCCAATTCCAAGGTGAATCAGGTGGTATTACATTACAAAGGTGATCCTGTCACGTATTAATAAAGGTTTTTTATGTTGTTTCTTAGTGTTTCTATTATTTTGATAACAACATGTGTATATATATGTCGGACGTTTGTGCTCACGCCCAATCTATTTAACACATTATTACAAACATCCTGAGAATCATTTCTCACTTGGCAGTCGGTGGTCCGGTGTCGAGGACATTCATCATTAATTAAATCCATCAAACAGCAACATGTTAACACAACAGGCATAAACACACTCCAATTGAGCATCCTAAACATCTTTATTAAAATTCCAATATTTACTCAGCTCCATCAAACTGCTTTTTAATAACCCCACCCAATTTAAATCTGTTCGCCTACGGCACACGTCCTTTCCATTCCCTTGTTTTCCATGGCTCTGCAGATTTTCTTTGTTTCAACTTTAAAAACTTACGCTTAGTGACGCTCATTACTTATTCGTTTCGTCATAAAGTACATGCTCTTTTCGCTGATCTAAGCACTTCCTTTCTCTTCGACGCTCAAACCACAGATGCGCCAAGATTATACTAATGAAAAGGGGAATTTCCCTTTAGAATCTGTGGTTCTTCAGTAATCGAATCAAGTCGAACCCATTAATTCGATTTTCACTGCAAAACCTGATGCCGCTTATCTGAACTCCCAGACTTTTAAATTGTTAATCTATATTTTACTAACTAATATCCCGTTTTAAGGACGCGCGATCGCGCCCCCATATTTTTAGCCTCACACACACGCACACACACACACACACACACACACACATATATATATATACACTGCTGGCCACTGTAAATGCAACACCCTGAAGGAATCATGCAAATAACATGAAATTTACAACATGCATTAGCGGAGGTGAGATATGCAAATGATTAGAATTTCAGCACAGACGCACATCACGCGCATCTGTGGCGCCACTTCAAAGCGCTATTTAAGGCTTGGAGATTTCGACGATTTCAAGTTCGGGAATTGTGTTTTTCTTGTGGTTTTTTCAAAAAAACGATAAATTATGCCTCGTCGAAAACAGCGATCATCTTTTGATCAAGTATCCGAGTTCGACAGACGAAGGATAGTGGCCTACAGAGATTGTGGATTATCTTTCAGGGAAATCGGTAGTCGTGTTGGACGAAACCAAACAACTGTAATGTGGATATGTGATCGTTGGATGCAGGTGGGTACGACGGACCGGCGTGTTCGATCGCATCCAACTCAGCGCACCACTTCACGTGATGACAGGCAAATTGTGCGCATGGCAGTGACGGAGCACTCAGTCACATCACGAACCATAGTACAGCACATGCAGTCTGTAACGCATCATCCAGTGTCTGCGCGTACCATTCGACGCCGTTTACAGCAGAGTGGTCTGTCCGCAAGACGTCCATTGCTTTGTCTACCCTTGACGCAGAACCACAGACGTCTCCGCCGCCAATGGTGCGATGACAGAAGGATGTGGACGGCAGAATGGAATGAAATTGTCTTTACTGACGAGTCACGCTTCTGTCTGCAACACCACGATGGTCGCATTCTAGTCTGGAGACACCGTGAAGAGAGGATGCTGAACAGCTGTGTTATGCACCGCCACACTGGTCCTGCAGCGGGTATTATGGTATGGGGCGGTATTGGATATCACTCTCGCACACCTCTAGTACGCATTGCCGGTACTTTAAACAGCCAGCGCTACATCTCCGAGGTGTTGGAGCCAGTTGTCCTTCCTTACCTTCAGGGCTTGCCCACAGCCATATTTCAACAGGATAATGCGCGATCACACGTGGCACGCATTGTCCAACGGTTCTTCGTCATTCGCCAGATTGAATTGCTTCCCTGGCCGCCTCGCACTCCGGATCTTTCGCCGATAGAAAACATGTGGTCCATGGTTGCTCTACGATTGACCCAGATTCCATCCCCAGCTGCCACAGCAGATCAACTTTGGCAACGTGTGGAAGCTGCTTGGTCTGCTGTACCCCAAGAACTCATCCAAAGTCTCTTTGAATCAATGCCGAGGCGTGTGGCAGCGGTGATCTCCAACAATGGCGGCTACTCTGGCTACTGATTTTGGCAGGAACCACACTTCACAGAAGTCTATAAATTTAATCATTTGATACTTGGTCAACATGTTATCTACAAAATAAATTAATAGTTAGACCTAAACTTAATAGTTAGTTTCTTAACCTAACAAAAATAAAATGCAGTGAATGTCAATATTGGAACTTTTTTTACTCCTCTTTCACCTTTATTAGATGTTTACTTCGGAAGGATATGCTGTGAATTCTTCCTTTTTTGGGTTTAATAATTTCATTACCAGGACGGAATGAGATTTCCAGAAAAAGCTATTTAGAGAATAGGAGGAAATTGATTTATTTTTTATTTCTTATTTATTCTTCTGCCGTAGTTATCTTGTCAGTAGAAAACTACGGCACTCCTGCTCACAATAGAGAATCATTTATCGTTGGAAGTATTTCTGGTGACAGAGAGCGTGACGTATTTTTATTTTTTAACTACGATCATCAAACTAGCTTATAACAAGAAATATCGAGAAAACGTCATCAAAAATATTTATTTCGTGACATAGGTTTCTGACATTGACGACGCCTAGAGTTCAGAAAAGTTGTGATATTATTGATATGTTTCTCTGCATTAAATGGACTCTTTCTGGAGATATATTTTCAAAATGACATTTCTCGGATGACGGTTATTACTGTTTTTGAATTACACCACGATATTAACCCGTATAGCATCATGCCGTTTTGTAATAACAATTGGTTCTAAATTTTCAAGCTTATTTCAGTTCACGTAGATTAATTGAGCTTTCTCTCAAGATTCATGGGCTTTTTATACTAACGATATTGTCAAGTGATAATCCATCTCTTAATATAAAATGTAAATTGGGATAATCAGCCGACGATTATGTTTGTTCTATACAAACAATAAAGTTAAGTCGCAGCAACCTTGTCTCGTTTTACATGCTTCTTTTATTTGTCAAAGGCTATTAGCTCAAGAGTTATGCGTAATTTAATGAAATTTCGCATAATTCTTGAGATACAATTATTTAAACAAACAACAATGTTATGTAATATCAACTCGCATTCACTCTACAAGCTCTAATTTATTTTCAAAATCAGTTAAACAATGCAGTCCGTAATTATGCGCGATTTTCTACTTGGAAAATGGTTTTAAGTTATGATAAACCATTGCCATTCAAAGTTTCAATTCTATTCTGGTGATTCTATCGAAATTGAGTGATAATTGACTAAACGCACTATATTCCAACCATATTATAGGGCATGACGTAGCCTAGTGATAGCGCGTCGGCTTTCGATGCTGGGGGTACTCGGTTCAAATCCTGACAAGCACCATTCAATTAATCCGTGTCTAGCCGGGATATAGGCACGTTAAATCCGTCCGTAGACTGGAAAATCCCTCTAAGAGATCAGAGAGGGTGGGAGAGAGTACGTTCCCCCCAGATGTCATTCCTGGGGTTTTCTGTGTCAAAATTGAGGTGGCACCTGTCTCAGTCGGAGACCTACTCTTGTGGTAACATTATAAACTTTAGCCGCACCCCTCCACCCGATACGGACCTGGTTTGTGGCTATATGGACCTGGTTTGAAATACTTTCGGCCAGGGAGTAGTCGACGCGGGCTAAAGACATTAACGACACACAATAAATCATATATCCAGTTATTTACGCATTTAAATAACATTTACCTGTAGTTTAATGTGGCTTAAAAACTCGAAGAAAAAAAACTTATACATAAAATAACTATGCTAGAACAGCCTAGACGTTGCCAAGAAAAATAATTTCAGGTAGTCTCTTCTAACAGAACTACCGCGGGTCATTAACGTAGGATTACTTATCGTTGCTTACCTCTTTCCTTAACTGACTGACTGACTGACTGATTGATTGACTGACTAACAAATAACGCACAGACCAAACCGCTGGACCTAAAGGGCTGAAATTTTGCATGGCGATTCTTCTTATACAGTAGTATAGGGGTGCACTGAGAAAGATTTTTGAAAATTCTCAGATTTTTTTAAAATTAAATTTTTAAGCTGTTTTAGTAACTTTTTCAAGTTTGCATTTAAAATAATAATCAGAGGGTTATAAAATTTATATCACCAGAAAGATCATAAAAATTACTTTAAAATGAAATCTTTTTCGAATCTTTACCTCTATTTTATGATTTTTGGCAAATTTTTAAAAATCATTTTTAGAATTTAATTTATTAAATGCTGATTACGTGGTTTCTTTTCTTTTCGTGATACTTTAAACTAATTTCGCGTCACGTGCATAACAACGAAATAGACAAAGAATTTATTTTTTTCTTTCTAATGCAGCAGACGATTGGACATTTTCCAAAAAAAATATTAAAATACAGTAAAAGAAATGTTCCTCAAACTGTACTATATTAACTGTACTATATTCTTTAGTATGTTCTATTGGATTTAATTTGAATATTTTCTTCTACATTATTATGTCAATAAAAATATCCATTACGATTTTTTTATTGTTTTTTCCATCAATTGCATACATTGACCGTTGTATTTAATCTGAATGTACTCCGTAGCGAAGTACGATCGATCGAAATATCTCTTAATCTAAAACTTGAGAACCATGATGCAGTCGGTGAACCGTTGGTGAGGACATTCATCATTATTAAATCCATCAAACAGCAAGAAGTTAACACAACAGGCATAAACACACTCCAATTGTGCATCCTAAACATCTTTATTAAATTTCCAATAATTACTCAGCTCCATCAAACTATTTTTAATACCCCACCCAATTTAAATCTGTGCGCCTACGGCACACGTCTTTACCCGTTGCTATCTCTCCATGGCTCTGAAGATCTCCTTTGTCCTTAAGTTTTATTAACGCGCTACCGACGCTCATTACTTATTCATTTCGTCATGTCGGATGGCATTTCTGCTGAACTAAGCATTTCCTTTCTTAACGCCAGCTCAAGGCTACATCTACCTAAAATTCTCCCATGTGGTTCTGTGGTTCTTCGGAAATTGAATCAAGCCAACCCATTAATTCTATTTTTACTGCCACACATTACACCGCTTATTTGAACTCCCAGTATTTTAAATTGTGAATCCTGTATTTTAATAACTAAAATCTCGTTTTAAGGTCTCGCGATCGCCCCCCATATCTAAAAACCTTGCACACACACACAGATATATATATATATATATATATATATATGTGTGTGTGTGTGTGTGTGTGTGTGTGTAGGTGTAGTAGTAGTATAAGTCAAAATTTTGACGCATTTTGGTACTTTTCTGTTTAACTGTTTACGGCTTGCCCAAGTGATACAGACTGGGTTTGGCACGCATCCAAAATTATAACTTGCAATGACGGACGGTTTCAGCGTCTGAAATTTTGCTTTCCCTAGGACCGTTATGGAGTAATGTAATCCTATGTTAAAAGAAAAAAGTTAAAAAACCATGGAAACAAGAAGCAATTATTATATAAATTGAAAAATAAAGTAATATATCCAAACAGGGGACATTAGAAACAACAACAATCAACGATATATTCAGAGTTTTCAAAAGAAATACAATTGGCGAAAGGGAAAGTCTAATAAAATAACTTTAGAACTGTCGAATTTCAGAAACGAAATAAAATTCTGATATACATCCGAAATTATTGATCTTACTTGTCCCAAAATCTCATGGGAATGTATCAGAGTGCCTGAAAATGCGTTTCTAGTGGTATAAATGATGAGCATAGTTCCCTTGATGTAACAATTTTTAAAACTTATTTATGTTTGCTTACGTATTACTAATGATGTTGATGCTTAAAAAACCTAGAAAAACATGAAAATGAGGGCGGTAATGGATTTTAAAGATTGTACTATACTTTTTTTATATAGACTCTTAACGTATAAAGAACCGATATTTTGTTTTTCCTGCAGAGTTAAAAACTCAATATTGTAGTCATTTGATAGGCTGTCAACAGAACATGATGCATTTCACACATATATTTACTCGATACTTACCTGAATGTATTTCAAGAGAACATAATCTGTACGTCTTATTGTCTAACATACTAGTGGTTTTATTTATTTTTTAATATATATATTTTGACAACTGGGATATTAATAACAGTAACTAAACCGAAAGCAGGTGAACGATATTTTTTTTCATACACATCAAACATATATCATATTGAAACAACAGGCGTGAGTTATCCTTAGTGTTTGCGTGTCGCTTTTAAGTACTGAGAGTGCTCGGATCGAATCCCGACAAGCGCCATTAAATACCTCCGTGTTCTTGCCGGATATAGGTGTTGTATTGTCTGTCCTGAATTTAGATTTTGGGCTTGAATCGTAGTTTATTTGGGTTAGGACATATTTATTTATAATTAAAATTATTTGGTTGCGTTGTGTATAAGTTATTTTTTTTAATCCAACCCAAAGCTCTGGACACCAATTTGACAATAACGAACAGATCAAATAGACATAAATTAAGCCAACTCATTACGTTTAAAATAGATCATAATTTATTTACAAAAAAAACTAATATTTACAAATTATGCTACGAACATTTATAATCATAACCTTCTTAGCAAAATATTCAATTTTCAAATTCCAACGTTTTCAATGTTTCAAAATTTTAAGCATACACAATCATTTAATCAAAATATTTTATCAATTTATTTACCACCTTTATCGGATTAGGGAGCGTAAAGACTTAGAACCAACAAACACGAAAATTTGACTCTAACCGAAACAATCTATACTCCTTTTTCTATCTCTCTAACACACCAAAACTAACTCGAAACCGTGGGAACTGCACAAATCAAAATAATGCAAAACACTCACTCAGTTTGATGACCTTTGATGATTGTTGACATTCGATTTAATGCGATGGGGTCCGGGGGTCGAAAACCTTCCTTGGCATGGGGTGGTCACGTCTGGCTTTATGATGAGGGAAACCTCTCGACGTCTGGCGGAATATCTAAGTAGTCTCCACTCTATGATTCCATCAACTCCTTCTCCTAAACTCAACTGCGGGCTCCACTCTACGAACTGTCGATTGCGTCTCTATGTAACTTTAGATGTGCGGGAAACCAACAGCTTCACCCGGCAAAACTCAAATTCAAATTCTACGAGAAAGACAACACAGGGTTGCGGGGACCCTACAGCTTCCCCGTCAAAATCTTAATCCCCTTCCTTTTTTCTTTTATTTTTTGCTCCGGAAATATTCCACCGGAGTCTTGGGGCAAAGAAACAGGGACAGGTTATTTTTCAGTCGAGCCCCAGGGAAGGCTCCTGGACTCCGACTGACTGACTTTTTTTTCTTCTCCAAAAAAACTCACTTCAATTATTTTAATT
>OU015498.1:81282435-81379935 GCA_907164885.2 Dolomedes plantarius
GGTACCTAAAGAGAGGTTCCGGCGCGTTCCGCCTCAAATCTAGCCATATATATATATATATATAAATATATATATATATATATATATATAAATATATATATATATATATATATATATATATATATATATATAATATATATATATATATATATATTTGTCACGAAATTGTGTATTTCTAGCACACTTTTCCCATTGTTGCATGGCATTTTTGTAAATTTCTTCATATCACATAGAAAAGGAGAAAAAAAACTCAAAATTACTTAGAAACTTTTAAAAGTATGAAAACATTATTTCATCATAAAATATAGTTGTGAGTGCAAAAATTTCCAAATTTCAAGAAATTGTGCAATACAGTTTTCAGATATTTTTTTTGAGAAATCTTATTTAATAAATGAATTTAATTTCAAGAAAGTCATTGTACATGGGCAGTTAAAAGTATGAATTGCAGGCCCAAGAAAAGAAGATACAGGGCAATATAAATCTCCCAAGTTTTACATCAAAATGCTGAAGGCATTGAAAGTGATGAATGAAATACTTGGAAAGAGATCAAGCGGCAGCACATGATGTGACACCTGAAAGGAAGTTCTGAATATATTTTCACTTTTAGCGATAAATATGACCGTTGACAGATATAAATAGTGAGATTTTCTTCGTCTCGGAAGACAGAATAGAGAATAACCCCGCGCTATGGATATAACCACTCTTTTTCCATTTTAATAAAAATAAAATGTAAATTTTAAAAAAAAGGTTTCACGCGATGTCTTCCCGTTAATAGAATTCGTTATCTTTGTAGTTTTTTAAGATAAATTCTTCACAATTTCTCTTATTTCAAATTTAGATGGAACGATTTCAATCATGTTTAAGTAGGCTGACACAAAGGTTGTCGCTAACTCAAGATTCAAAAATAAACTTTACACAAGTTACCTTTTATCACGATTTAATTGCACAATTAAATTACAGTACATAAAAGACAGACGTAAGATAACAGACAAACACTACACGTAAGACAAACGTTAGAACAACGAAAAGCACTTCAAGTAATAAACGTCATATCTTATATACACATAGTGAGACTGAAAAACTATCATATAAAATTTGAAACAGTTTTAGTTACAGTTACAGGTTTTGCGCCACCTAGTGGCGCACTAAACCTTTCAATTTTCAACACTGTCTAATTGAGTAGGGCTCTAGTTATGAAGTAATGTGGACATTACATATTAATGCGTGAGTTCGGAGAATTAGCACCCATTTGTCTTCTATAAGCACGAATATAAAACAATATTTGTGAGGGATATCAGATATGTACTTCAATTGTGTGTGTTTTCCCCGAAGTCATTTATTATATTTTTCTGTTTACTTTGAGTTCTATTTAACTAATCTATTCTGAGGCAACGAAGTGCAATGTATCGTTAAACATTATTCTTTAACATTAACATTATAGTGTCCAAAGAATTGTGTATTATAAATTCTTCTTTTAGATGTAAAAATTGTTGTGGTTATAAGATGTCAAACACTTTTAGTTACAGTTACAGGTCTTGCGACACCTAGTGGCTCTCTAAACCTTTCAATTTTCGACACTGGCTAATTGAGTAGGGCTCCAGTTATAAAGTAATGTGTACATCTATATATTTAAGTTGCTAAGCTGACTTTTTAGGCAGTCCGTGAGAGAAAACTACTGCATCAGTTTACTTCATTTTTGTCTTAAAAGAAAGACTGTAATCTGAAGATTTGTCAAATTTGGTTTTTGTAACCGCGATTTCTATTAATGAGCGATAATTTACAATTAAAAATTGACTTCTGCGCATGCTCAGTGGCATCTTTAAATCTGTCTTTAGAAACTCACTGTTTCTGCGCATGCTCAGTGACATGTTTTAATGATAAACACGTTTATTTCGATGAATCTCAAGATCTCGCTCTGCTATTTTTATGATAATTATGTTTGTGAAATATAAGATTAAACATGATGGAAATTGTTTAATTAGCGATAATTTACAATTAAAAAAAAATTTCTGCGCATGTTCAGTAACATTTTAAAATCTGGCTTTAGATACTAAGCACGACGCTGCTTAAACAGATTAATTTTTTTTCTCTACATTTTTATAATTTTCTACATTTGGAAATGATGTGTTGAGTATAATTTGTGTATTAGTACATTTATTTACTATCTAACCGTCATGTTTTGACGGGTACCAACTAGTTACATATTAATACGTGAGTCCGGAGCATTAGCACCGATTTCGCTTTGTTTTCTATAAACACGAATATAAAACAAAATTTGTGAGAGATATCAAATGTGTAGTTCAATTGTTTGTGTTTTCACCGATGTCATTTATTATATTTTTCTGTTTACTTTGAGTTCTCTTTAATTTATCTATTCTGAGGCAACGAAGTGCAGTGTATCAGTAAACATTATTCTTTACCAGAGGCCTTATAGTGTCCAAAGAATTGTGTATTATAAATTCTTCTTTTAGATGGAAAAATTGTTGTGGTTATAAGATGTCAAACAGTTTTAGTTACAGTTACAGGTTTTGCGCCACCTAGTGGCTCTCTAAACCTTTCAATTTTTGACACTGGCTAATTGAGTAGGTCTTCAGTTATGAAGTAATGCAGACATTACATATTAGTACGTGAGTCCGGGGCATTAGCACCGATTTCGCTTTGTCTTCTATAAGCACCAATATAAAACAACATTTGTGAGAGATATCAAATATATACTCCAATTGTATGTGTTTTCCCCGATGTCATTTATTATATATTTCTGTTTACTTTGAGTTCTCTTAACTTATACATTCTGAAGCAACGGAGTGCAGTGTATCAGTAAACATTATTCTTTACCAGAGGCCTTATAGTGTCCAAAGAATTGTGTATTATAAATTCTGTTAGATGGAAAAAATGTTGCGGTTATTGGTTGTTTTGTGCACTGCTGAATAAGTTGCTGTTGTTTCTAATGCCCTCTGGTCTAATGTATTCCAGACGAGGTACATATAGGCTAGTGGGCTGAGTGGTGCGGCTACGGTTTATAGCACCACAAGGGTCGAAGTCCGACTTGCCAGGTGTAACCTTAGTTATGACTGAGCACCCTCAGGGACGACATCTGGAGGGATCGTACCCTCTCCCTACATCTCTGACCTCGTAAAGAGACTGTCTGATGGATGTAACTGCCCATATCCGGCCCAGACGCGGAGGTATTTTAATGGCGCTTGTCGGGATTCGATTCGAGGTCCCTTAGCACCGAAAGCCGGCGTGCTACCACTAGGCTACCTGGGGCCGTCACTGCTTCATATACTCAATATGGTCTACTAATGAAATTGTAAACAAATAGAAGGGAAATAATATGCCTGGGTAATTAAACGTATAAATGCGTTATATCACTATGCTTCATACAGAAAACAGGTGAAAAATTACATGTATCGCAAAGAATGTTTATAGAAATATGACACATTCCTACGCTGTCTTCTGATAAGTAGGATATTTATAGGTTAGAGAGTGGAGTGATATGAATACTTCACTGCCTACGGAATAGATATACAGGATAAAAATATGTATGGATAATATTCAGTATTCATACACTTGTTATAATTGAACGGGTGAAAAATAATGTTTGGGTAATAAAGCAAAGAATCGTGTAAGATTTTAACGCTTACGCTAGATTAACAGGGGGGAAATTATATGTTTAGATTATAAAGTACAGACATATTCAATTTTCCTACACTTGCTGTTGCTAAACAGGTGAAAAATAACATTTTCAGCTAATAGAGTGTAGAAAAATGAAATATTCCCCACTCCTGATGTAGAGATAAATACGGTAAAACACACACTATGTAGGAGAAAAAGTATAACGAAAAGAAATATTTAATAATCCGTCACTTATTGTAAAGGAACAAGGGAAAAATAACGTTTCGAAAGCAAAGAAAAACAATGAAATATTTCCATGCGTACAATAGATAAAAAGATGAAAAATATAACCATGCGTAGTTATAGAACTGAGAACTATGCAATATTACGATGCTTTCTATAAAGAAACTGCCCTGTAATATGCTTATATATCATACCGAAGAATTACGCTATATTTAAATGCTACAGAAAAAACATAGGTTAGTTATAAATGATACGTTTGGAAAAAAAGCTTAAATATATAGGCAACATTTCTGCACTTGCTGTAGATTAATAGGCGAAAATTTATGTGTATGTATAAAAAACCGTAAAATACGAAATATTGCTGCAATTTCTTTCGGTCCGCTTTTCTGGAATGACTAGCTGAGATTAAACAGATATTTAATATGAAATTATCTTCTATATTTTTATGAACTGGTCTACCTATTTGTGAGAATTCATATGCCTGAAAATTCTATATGGATTTAAAGTAACTGTAAAGCGTAATTCTCTTTTATTGCTAACTTTCCGGGTCTCAGGAAAGGATTTTGGTTACACTAGAGCAGGGGTACTCAAACTGCGGTCGCGGACCACATGCGGCCCACTAAGCTTTTTTTGTGCGGCCTGAAACACTCTTACTCATTATCAGGCGAGTACATAATTTTAGAAATGTGGGCCTCAATATTTTTTCCCAATGTGGCAGATGGTTTCTTGGACATTATTGTCCTTACCGCCATATGGCAACGCGGTTTTGCTGGCCACTTTCCTGGGAGCACCATATAGGTGGACCAGCATTACCCCCCTATGGGCCGGTCCCGTAATTTTGAACCGAATCAAGCGACGAGACCGGAACGCGTGACCCCGCACCTCCAAGAGGTAAATCTGAGAACTTGGAGGACATTGCAGCCACGACATATTTTACGTGCCCCGGCCATTATTAGTGAACACGGCGGTGGATTTGTCCGAGACCGGTATCGATCGAACCAGAGATGTTTAGATCATTGGCCCGCTGCCTTTGCCAACTGGGCCAATATAAAAGAGTGTAGAAAAATGTGCCACCTGCTGCTCACGTTATTCTTATCAATGTACCTTTGTGAATCATCCTATTCTAAAATGAAATATCAGAAGAACGTATATAGAAATTTGCTTACTGATTTTTACCTTCATGAAGTATTTACAGAAGCATGTAGCAAGTCTAATTCTGATTTGTTTAAAATAGTCAAAAATATTGTCTCAACATTAAAAAAATCACATTTATATCGCACCTCTGCTAGAATAGTGTTGCATCTCAAAATAGCCATATTTTTAGGAAGCGCTAAAGAAGATATATGTCGAAATTTCATTTCATGTTTTATGAATACCTATGATAATTTTGGGAAAACTTATTGTTCGAATCAATTCAGCAGGCAAAACAAAATACTATTAAGTTGTTTTCATTTTTCAAAGCATTATTTTGAATTTTAATTACAAGATATAACCCTCTTCTATTAACCTCATTTTGTCAACATGGACTGAAAAGCTTGAGGGAATACTGTCATATCTCTATGCTAATGCTCAATCTATCTAAAATTTTCCCAATACAAAGAAAAAAACCATCATAACATATACAACAGGTAGGAAAAAATATAAATTTATTTTCCAAATAGAAACACTTATTTTCAAAATAAAATTTAATGAACATTTTTATTACAGGAACATTTTAAGACAACAACATTAGGCACTGACAAAAATCTTATTTTCATTCTTTGCGCATGGACAAGTTTCCCCTTCTAGTTCTGGAAGAGGGTAATAAGCGCCATCTAGGTGATTGCGTTGGTACTAGGCTTATAACATTATTCGAGAATGAGAAGCACTTCTTATAGAGCATTGTGGTGCAATTATCTCAAAATCGGAAACTTCAGAGATGTAACACTCTTCTATCAGAGGTGCAATATTTTAAAATAAACGCTTGAATACATTTAGGTTTTGAGTTTTATGTTTTACATTATTCTATTATGAAGTACATTGTACTATATTGCGGCTCGAGTAACGTAGCAAACATACGTATATTGCCTGACAGAAAAAAAAGGGCGAATACGGCTACATTAGAGTGAAGCGTTCTCGCGAAATTAGATGAAATATGTGCAAGCATATCAGCAGTTGGAGATGCGTGTGTGTGTTCGTTCTCTATTCAGTCCCAAATTATTTACTGTCCTTTACCGAGGCCCAGTTGCTAAACGGTATCAGTTTATCTATCTTTATTATATTGACATTCTATTTTACTGTTGAAAAAAGAAGGGAAAAACACATAAACAGCCGGGCATGTTTTTTATTTACCCTATCCAGTCGATATTTGCAGCTGTTACAAACGACTGCTACTTTTCAAAAGAAATAATATGAAAGTACCTCACGGGAAACTATGTGCTGAGTGTACACACACAAACACAAACACAAACATAAAAAAATAGAATCACGTAAATCGGATTTATCTCTTCTTCGAGATCCTTAAGAATGTTTGGAGGCAGTTCTATTGGCCGATTATCTTTTGGGACCGCTTCGATGTAACTTCGCTTCTTGTTGCTTCTTCAAGATCATTCCGGGTTTCCGCTTCAATTCCCCAAATCATGAGCACTCACATCACGTCCGAATCGAAGAATTGGGATCAGGGTAGGACTCTGATAATCACTCCGGGATCGAAAAATCAAAGAATTCTAAGCTAGATCATGAACTGAAAGAAATGCGAGGGGGGATTTTATTTTCTGCTCATCAAACGCGTTTTTCTTTCGCCTCTGTTTGGTTTCCGTTTAGATTGCTTTTCAGGCGAATAACGTTTTCCTCGTATTTTCTGATAATTCTTTCTTGGAAAAAAAGTGTTTTATGTGAGCCATTCACAAGCGAAGTCGGTAAATTAGACTATTTGAAATTTTCGAAATTTTAGTGTCAAAGCACTTGATTGACTCTTGACTTTTTACATTCATAATAAATTACCCAAATAACAAGGATTAACACCACTCAATGACAAATTGTTTTATCCAATGAATAATAAGTAACTTTCTTCAGAAGCCAATGAAGTCCATAAAAATATAATGTAAATCGTTGCATTAATGCAATCCAAATGCAGAAGCCAATCAAGTTCGTAAAATTATAATGTAAATCGTTGCATTAATGCAATCCAAACGCAGAAGCCAATCAAATCCTTAAAATTATAATGTAAATCGTTGCATTAATGCAATCCAAACGCAGAAGCCAATCAAGTGAATAGAATTATAATGTAAATCGCTGCATTAATGCAATCCAAACGCAGAAGCAAGTACTTTATGATAACGGTAAATCGTATAGTATTGTTTCATCACAAAAAATGTAAAATAAATGAGTCAGTTACAATCTAACTGCTGTAGAAATAACAATTATTTAAATTTTACTTCTGTAGTAAAAAAAAGTAATTTGATGACTTAACTGGATGTTATTAAATTTATTTACTTGCCAAATCGATTAAGTTACACAAACATTGAAATTATAATAACGATTACTCCAAGAATATTCTGTCTCATACATTTTATAGGTCGTTAGATAAAAGCTACATCTGAAATAATACATTACACAATGTGTATTTGAAGTTATATTTTGAGAGAAATTTAAAAAAAAAAACAATGTATATTATTTTAGCACTTTTCTCCACTTTTCGTTTCATAGCAAGTGAGTAGCTCATGTAGCCTTCAGTATCTTTGTTATGTTAAATTTACTAGTTACAAAGAACACTTAAGCATATATTTACGTCTTTATAAATATGTGCAACATAAATACTTTGTCAAATTTTCCTCAAATTATTTGACTATACAAGCGAATCCTATGACTCAGTCGAAACGTCTACTACAGTCACGACTACATAACCACGATTAGCACTTTTCTGGTGATTGGTGACATATTTTTACAAGTGCAGCACTTCTACAGTCGTCTCCTAAGGTATATCCAGTAAACGTTGAACCCACACCTTCTCAGAAAAATACCGGATTCATCTAACTAGGTGCCCTTCTTCACTAATCCAAGATTCAGGCTGAATTATCGCTGACTCATTTCAGACACTTAGATGTTAGATAAGTTAACAAAAGGCTACTTTGAATGGCCTATGTCTGAGCAGATCTACTGTATATGCATCAGCGTCACTATGTTGGGAAAAATAGCCTAGTCGCTGATAAAATTATATTAAATGTGTGCAAATAAGGCTTTTATAGACTCAGGTACGCTTTAATTGGCGTATGCTATTGATGTACAGTGAAACCTCGTTTATCCGGCCCTCGTTGATCAGGATCTCAGGATAATCCGGATCAGATTTGTAGACTTTTTTTTTAATTTAATGTTCACATTAGATACTAATTTTTAACTATGTTAGCAAGAACACTACTATAAGTACGTCAAATATTCTCATTTTAGTTTGATTCAATGTACAGTTCCTGCACAGATTATACAATAAATTATAGTAATAAAATTTTTTTTGTTAAGTTTAAGAAAGCTTTACTAGAGTGTCACAGGGCGTTGACTTGGATTGACCCAGAAAAGTTATTTTTATATTTTTTGATGTCTTGTAATGAATACTATGTAATTTTGTTACAAAACATAGTTTTTTTTTATCGTAATAAAAGGTAAGTCTGCTTAGTGAAGGATTTTGTTTTGCTTATTACCCATATTACCCAGATTATCCAAATTTTCGATTGTCCGGATTGCTTATGGTGACAGTTAGTCTGGATAAACGAGGTTTTACTGTATCTTAACTGAATGTTGCTCAACAACTTATCAACAATTTTTTTTGTTACATTTTCGGACTACGTCTCTTGTGTTTCATTACAGCAGCCGTAGGGAAGCCCCTACACAGATCTTGACATTTCAGGAATAAAGGATTTTCAGGAATACTCTTCATCAGTTATCCGGCGATAGCGATTTGGATGTTTCAGCATGTTATAATAAGATTCATGATTTTAACTTAGGCCTGCTCATTTCTATTGGAGACCAAGAACAGTTTATTTAGCTTTTCTATTTTCAAGGCAACACTTCACAACAGCAGCTATAAGAACAGTATTTGTATTTGTTGTAAACATGCAGGACGGCCAAAAGGACTGTAGGAGGGACAAAATTACTTGATAATTACACAGAAAGTAATTTTGAAAAAAAAATTACTTTTCTTCTCGAATTTAAAGGATCCCCATGCAGTACCCGACTCGAAACTTGATCCATGCTTTTTTTCTATCTTGATGTAAATGGATTACGGATACAATGTCAGTGATGTAAGTTAAGCTGATATTTAAGTTATAACTTTTTGCGCCTCTGAGAATGAGTTACTCGATATCATATCAGTTACCATTCATTGTCCTATTGCAGTTAATTATTGACCCGTACTCAATTTACCGAAAGAACGTGCTCAGTACAATCCATATGTTCGTCTGACATTGTTTTGAAGCTGGAATTGCAGTTATTCAATACAACCGATATACAGGGTGATTTTTTTTAAACTGACACTACTTAGAGTCATCTGCAGCGCGATTTATCAGCCGGAATTCCACCAAAATTGATAGAGGGGCTAAGGATGACATGGGAAAGATTTTCCGTGAAAAAAATATTAGTTCCAAAAATCGCCGATAGGGGAAGATATGGCGCTGTTATTGTCGGCACACTCAAGAATTTGCATAAATGGCAAGTAAAACATCAAAATACACATTCCCGACTATGTAGTCCACAGCAGCGCCATTATTTTGGGCTATTAAGATAAGGGATGAATACCGAAAAAGTTGTAAGCAGACAAATGAATAACAAAGAAATTTCCCTGCAACACCACTTTATGCAGCAAATTCAATTCTCCCTCTTTCAATGTGACCACAGTCCTGGCGGACCACACATTGTATCCTGAACACTACGTTCTCAAAGGCCAAGTGTAACATGTCACCAGGAATGTTCCTCAAAGTCAGGGATATGTTGTCCTTTTTAGGGCCGCCAACTTCGTGACTCCACCAAAATACACCTTAGACTTTAAATAACCCCACAGAAAGATGTCACATGCGTACAGGTGGCTATGCCAGTGGAAAAAAAGCGACTGATGACCCTTTCTTCTCTAAAGCGAAGGCGCAACACATTCCTCACCGATCCTTATTGCTCAAAATACTGGCACTGCTGTGGACTACGTAGCCATGAATTTGCATTTTGATGTTTTACTTGCATCTTATACAAATTCTCGGGTGCGCCGGCAACAACAGCGCCATATCGTCCTCTATTGGCGACTTTTGGAACAATTTTTTTTTTCACGGAAACTCTTTCCCATGTTGTCTTTAGTCCCTCTACCAATTTTGGTGGAATTCCAGCTGATAGATCGTGCTACATGTCAGTTAAAAAAAATCACCCTGTACTATAGTGTAGAGTCAGTTATTTTATTAATATAATTTTATATCTTAGTGGAACTGTATGAGAATTCATTAACAAAAAATATTTAATTTTCTTGTTTAAGTCCAACTAATCAATCTTCTTCTTTTAATAAAGGTAATACTGGAATGGCTTACCTTTAAACATCGTCTGAATAATACTTGAATAATAAGTCAACACTAAAAAGTTTAGTTCCATGCATGTATCCTTAAAATGCATTTAAAAATGGATTTCATTTTAACACATAACTGTTGAATTCATGACAGACTGAATAACCCTTCGAAATTATGTTTTACAAAATGAATAACTGACTTCAAAATGTCAACAGTTTGAACAATAATCTGCACAGAATATTTAACAAATAAAGAATAAACAGAATCGCATCCAACATAGCGATTTTTGAATTCTTACATGACGTTGCCTAGAATAGAATATACACCACGACAGATTAAACATTTCTCTGCCATTTTCTTTCCATTACTCAGAATCGAATGTGCAACAACAACAGAATAAAAACATAAAAAGTTACGGAGTGATGCCATCTATTGACCAGAAACCCAATCAGAATACAAATTACAAACAATATGATGAATAAAATGAAACAATTATTACTATAATGAATTATTTAAGAATAAAAATAAAAATAGTAAGTTTTTTATGAAGACTGGACATATAGTATGCAAGAGCAGACAAATATGTTTACATAAAGGCCGTTTTTATTAATCTTTCATTCCCTGGTAATATTACAGAAAATCTCTGTTCATGATTCTTTAGTGTCATGAAAAGATAACTTACTTTTATAACTGACTTATCACATAAAGCCGGAAACATATCATTTTACAATCCAAAGACATTCGCCAGTTTCCCGTTTTACTGTCGAAATCGGCTGTCTATGTTGCTGCAAAAATTTTATTCCGAGCAGAAATAATTTAAAAGGTCCGCTGGGTCTCCGTAAAAATTGAACACATCTCACACAAATCACGTAAGGGGGATTTATCTCATCTATGGGACTCTTATGGATCTATGGCTGCAGTTATCTCTTGGTACCTGTTCCCAACCACACATGTTGTTTCGGGGTCGTTCCGAGTTATCGCTTCGATTCCAAGCCTATGTGCTCCCGCTTAGCGCCCCATTGAAGGGGTCGAGATGAGTTTTATAGCTTTGACAATCACTACCCAGATTGAAAACTACAGGGGATACTTCGCTGTATTTGATTTTGGAAAGTATGATGAATTCTTTTCATATTTCTTTGATAAGTGTCTCAGGGTTTTCATTTTGTTTCACACTCAATAATTTTAATATGTCATATCATTTAAAAATATTGTCATCAATCAGATAAACGTAGTATATGGGTTCCATTTTTTAAAGTTCACTAAATCGCCGAAATGGTTTTTTCCGGAGGAATCTTTTATTTTTCTCTCTGTATATATATATAACATGCCGTGGATGGAGTGTTTCAAGGCACGATCATATCACGCTAGTCGCAGCCAGAATTATTTTATTGACATTTTAGCAGTAAGGCTACAGCACTTTTACTAGGCCACAGAGTCACGTAAAAAAACTCGCTTCGAAACTTCAAACCTTTTAAGAGTTTAAATAAGCATTTAAATAAGATTTTAAATAAATGTTTTAAGAGCTTCATGAGGTACTGTCACATGACCCGTGCAACTTGCATTTATTGGCTGGCCCAGTTATCTGGGCATAGGAATCCCAGGTCTTGATATGAAATTTTAGGTGCCCATGAGACTGGGGGATATGGACGGTATATAGATTGTCTACTATCGTTTTTAGGTCACTCACAATAAAACGAAAAACGAAAACTACATTAGTTTGCTTCCGCCCAAGAAATTTTAAAGGAAATTGAAAAGAATTTGGAAATTAGAAAAGGTTTTTGGTTTTGTACATTATATATATATATATATATATATATAATATAAAGTATAAAAATATAAACAAAACAACATAAGCAAAAAGAATAAATTAAAATAAAAAAAAATAAAATAAAAAGGCGGGCACAGACTGCCAAACAAATTAACTCAAAACCTACCCTAGCATAACTATTCAACAAAAGATTGCACAGTTGCTGCATATCTTTACACTGAAAAAGGCAAATATAACTAAATTTAACAGAACTAGATAATTATAAGAAGAATGTAGACAAAAACGATACAGAAATCAAGCACTCAGGGAATTCACCCACCAGGGGCAAGATTCTGTAATAGTGCCAGAACTAAACCAGAAGTACGAGGTGGTTTAGTTCTGGCACTATTACAGAATCTTGCCTCTGGTGCGTGGATGCCCTGAGTGCTTGATTTCTGTATTTCTTTTGTCTACATTATTCTGATAATTATCTAGCTCTGTTAAATTTAGTTTATATATATATATATATATAAAATATGTGTGTGTAATAAAAGTTTTAAATCGGAGACTACATAATTGTATAAACAATTCTCAATCGCTTGATTTCCCCGAACTCGTATTTTATCAAATTATGACAACTTATAGAACTGTGTACAAATTCCTTCTAAGCCAGCTAATAACAAGTTTTCTCTGCTTCACATTTACTCTTTTTACACATAAATAATTTTCTTGATTGTAAAAATTTAGACTCCGTAGATTACGCACTTGCAAAGGAGGTTATTGGAGAATTTAGCCAGCGGGAGAGTATTGGTTTCGCCAATAGTTCTAACTGCTTGTTGAAGATTTTTACAATAAATATGCTGAGAATCATAGTCCCGCCTAACTGGAAATACTTACTGGGGAGAGATATTTTACTCTCTGGTTGTGGTGCATATTCTTTATTAGTGGTAAAGAACTTTAAACTGGGAGTACTATCATTAAAGTACTAAAGCATGAAGGAGATAAGAGAAAAGGTTTTTTTAAGTTTTTTTTCTTAAAGAAAGGGGGTATCGAAAAGGAATTTAAGATTATATCATTACGTTTTACATGTATGTTTGCTTATGATTTCCCTACTTTTCAAGCTGCAATAACATTGCATTAATAATGTATATTTCTTTGAACATGCTATTCATAATTTAGCTAATGAATAATTCAATAATTCGCCCCAAACATTTTTCCGATATTATTTTTCACATAGTTGCGAGTATCTGATACATTATTGCATCGACATAATTTTCTGTGTTTTACAGGTTTATATAAAATGTGTATTATACAATGATGTCTTAAAAATTGGTAGTAGTAAGTTCAATATATGTCGTCTTTATCTAAAAAAAAATCAGGTAGTTGCTTCTAACGACACTACCGCGGGTTATTAACGTAGGTTTACTTATTATTGCATACTTGTTTTGTATGTATATATGTATGTATGTGCTATGTATATATGTATCTATATCTATCTATCTATCTATCTATATATATATATACATATATATATATATATATATATATATGTGTGTGTGTGTGTGTGTGTGGGTAATGATATATATACATATATGTATGTCAAAATTCTGACGCATTTCGGTACTTTTCTGTTTAACTGTTTACTGCTTGTCCAAGCAATACAGACTGGGTTTGGTGCGCTGCCAAAATTATAACTCGCGAGGTACGGACGGACGGTTTTAAATATTGCTTTCCGGACGTCTGAAATATTGCTTTCCGGAGGACCGTTATGGAGGAACGTAATCCTATGTTAAAAAGCACATTTCTCTGCCACAGCTGTTACGATGAAGAGTAAAAATCCTTGGATAGAGGATTCGTAACATAAGTATTCGTAACATAAATATTTACTGTTTAACACCGTTACACATCAGCGTGAACTCGAGGTAGCCTTGTGATAGGCCGGCATTCGATGAAGTTGCTGACATTGAATCCCGACACGCTCCACTAAATACCTCCGTGTCTAGGCCAGATATGGACAACTTAAATCCACTGACCAGAAAGTCTATAAGGTCAGAGAGGGTGGGAGAGGGTGCGATCCCCTCAGATGTCGCCCTTGGGGGTCTCGGCACAAAATTGAGGTGACACCTGGCTAAATTGGTGTCAACCTTTGTGGTGACATTGTGAAACGAGAGCCTCAAACTTGATCCCGAAGCATATATGGACCTGAAACTTCCGGTCAAGGAGAATTAGAGACAACAACGATAACAACACATTTGCGTCAATTTACCGATAGTGTTAGTAAAAAATATTTCAAATAGTCTCTTCTAACGAAACTACCGCGGGTTATTAACGTAGGATTACTTATGGTTGCTTACATCTTTTCCTTTTTTTTGACGCATTCGCATTTTGGTACTTTTCTGTTTAATTGTTTGCTGCTACTGGGTTTGGTGCGTTGCCAAAATTATAACTTGCGACGTACTCTGAATGTTTCCGTTCAGGAGGACCGTTATTGAGGAACGTAATTCTACGTTAAAATTAATCTTGTGCAATCCAGTCATTGAAGGAAAATGGATCAGAAGCTATATGTGATACATAACTTTATATTTGATACTTTTCAGCGTAAAATAATGAATTTTTTATATATACAGTCAAACCCCGTTATAACGAACTTCAAGAGACGAAAGGTTTTGTTCGCTATACCCTGTGGTTCGCTATATTCGAACCGATAAGAAAAATGTTAGAGTTCACAAAACGTATAACTCATTAGTTGCTATGTGTATTCAATAATGATGTATTAAAAAAAGATAAAATCTATTGTAATAATTCATGAATTAAATTGACTAAGATTGATTACATTAAACTGACACAATACTAATTAAATTAACTAAAAATGAAGACAAATGGAAATAAATTCATTTTACCTTTAATTGTTGCTCACTGTTTTGATACAGAAATAATCGGTAATCTTCCGCTGACGTGATGCCGATTTCAAAAACATTTTATGAATTTCTTTGTCCATTACATCAAATAACTCCAATACTCTTTCTTTCACTATTTGTGTAGACAAAAACTTATTAATTACACGCATCGCTGCTGTAGCATCTGAGATGGTGAGGATTTCGTCATTTATGTGGTCCTCTTCATCAGCATCAGATGCAGAATCTTCGATTTCAGAATGATTCATTTTAATTTCTTCCACAATATCTTCATCAGTCGGATTTTCACATGTAATGACTTCATCATCACATATATCGAAGAATTGCATGACACAATGATGAAATTTTGTGCTTTTCTATCCACATCGGGATAAGTAAATCTTCTTCTTCTTCTTCTTCAACATTCTTAAAAAGTTTTTAAAAAAATTCAATAGGTGACTGTAAAAAAGGTTCGTTATAGCCAATTCTTAAGATTTCGGAGGTTCGCTATAAAAGGATAAATTAACATTGAATACAATAAGAAAACGGCGGGACCAAAATTTTCGTTCGCTATATCCGTGAGTTCGTTATATACAGGGTTCGCTATAACGGGGTTCGACTGTACTATAAAAAAGTAAGAGATTAATAAACCTTTACTTCTTTGAACAGCTTACTTACGTGATCAGAGTTCAAGTTTTCTATTCAGAAAATAGTTACTTTAATTAAAACAACCCAGAGATTGGCTCACAAAGCCCCATGCTTTGTATTTCCTTTTCGATTCGACTGTTTGATGCTGTTGCTAAAGTAATAGTTACTTTCTTTGAGAAAAATAATTTGAAAGCGCCTCTGGGACTATGTGCTGAATGAACACAACTAACACAAATCACTGCAAACGAATTTATCTCTCTTTCGAGATACTTTAGCAAGAAGCAGTTCTATTGGCCGATTATCTTTTGGGAACAACTACCATCTGCTTTTGTTGCTATTGCTTAGAGATCATTCCGGGTTTCCGCCTCAATTCCAGCGTTATGAACACTCGCATCACGTATGTCTCGCAGAACTGGGACCGGCGGGGGATTTCTATAAACATTCCCGGATCGAAATCGGTTGATTCGAATGTGAATTATGAAATATCAAAAACATTGAAGGATGTTTTTCACTTCTAAATCTATTTCTCTCGATTATTATTTTTTTAAATAGTTTCTCTCTCTTTGTTTCGGCTTTTAAATCTTCCTAAATGTAAAAGAAAAAATATTTTTGTAAATCGATTTTTTTATCAAATGTATTGCTCATGAAATACCGTTGGGGCACGGTCACTAGAAATGGTCTTGCACAAAATTTTTCGAAGGTTTTGTTTCCGTTTTATTTATTTATTTTACGTCATTATTTCTTTTATTTTATTCTTTATTTATTTATTTAATTGTATTGAAATAAATGTTCTACTGAAGCTAATACTCTATAATCAATAATTTATCCTGTGTCAAATGTAATTTCCATTTTTCTTTACTCAAAAATAAAGAAAAGGTTATATATATATATATATATATATATATATATATATATATATTGAAGTACACACTATGTCAGGAAATTTTCAGAGAGAGTTAATTTTTAAGACAAAAGGGGTCTCTTACGACTTTAGTGATTTTTATTACTGAATTAATAACCGTAATATAATATGACGTGAAATGCTTTAGCTAATGTTTAAAAATAAATATTTAGTTATTTAATATGATTTTAAGATTTTTTTTTACCTTAGGACAAAAAATTAATTTCCTTGAGTACTCAATTAAATAAATATTACTTAAGTTTCACGAATTATTGAACACTCCTGTTCCTTCTTTATTCACCTTTAGTGAGGGATGTTTTAATTATAAAATACATAACCTGAAATGAATTCAGGATATGAACGCTTATATATATATATATATATATATATATATATATATATATATATATATATATATATATATATATATATATATATACACTCACACACACACACTACCCTACAATAATGGACCTCACGCCAGCGGATTTGTATAAAATCCGACTGCATGTAGAATTTTATGCAAATCCAGTGCCCGCGCGTGACCTATTAAGGTTAAATACACTGGTGAAATAAATTAAGAGAATTTGCATATTTTATCGAATTTCATGAAAAGAACTGAACTGAATGTAAAACCACTGCTTCTAGACAAAAATGCAAATCTTGTACATCAAATACGTAAGCGTACACGTGTGTGTAGGCGGAACTAGTAGAGAATCAGGCTTTATAAGCGCGCGTAAGTTAAGACGAATTTCGTTCGCTAGGACAACTCGGCGAATTTCTTGGTGTTATTTTGCAGCAATCGGTTAATTTCAAATTGTAACAGTAAAAATGAGTAACCACCAACATTTAGATGATGAAATGAGGGGGCGAAATGTGGGGAGGCTAGAAGCAGACCAATCTCAAGTCCAAATTTGTAGAGAGTTCAATTTTACGCCCCGCGTCGTGTGTACCTTATGGAAACAGTTCCAGGATACTGGATCCATCGAGAGAAAGCCTGGGAAAGGTCGTCCAAGAGCCACGACGGCCAGAGAAGATCGCCATTTGTCGATTATAGTGAGGCGTAACAAGAGTGCTACAGCTTCTCAGCTCTCTCGTGACTTGTATGCAGCCACAGGAACCCGTTTATCAAGGGTGACTGTTTCCAAAAGACCACATGAGAGAGGGTTGTTTGCAAGAAGACCTGCTGTTTGCGTCCCGCTCACTTCTACGAACAGGAGAATCCGTTTATCATGGTGCAGAGAGCATAGAGATTGGAGTATGGATCAATGGGCGACCGTTCTCTTCACTGATGAGTCCCGGTTCAGCCTAAACACCGATTCTCGCCGTAAGTTCATATGGAGAGAACCAGGGACCCTCTGCCTATTACCCTCCAATGTCCGCAAAATAGACCATTATGGCGGAGGAGGTTTAATGATCTGGGCAGGCATCATGTTGGATGGCCGCATACCTCTCCATGTCTTTGAAAGAGGCACTGTGACTGGTGTGAGGTATAGGGATGAGGTCTTGGAGCCCTATGTTCGCCTTTTCAGGGGTGCAATTGGCCCTAAGTTCATTTTAATGGACGATAACGCGAGGCCACATAGAGCTCTTTTCTGGTCGACGAATTTCTAGAGAGTGAGGATATTCGCCGGATGGATTGGCCAGCCAGATCTCCAGACCTTAACCCTATAGAGCATGTCTAGGACGGTCTGGGGAGGGCAATTGCAACTCGCAACCCCCCCCCCCTCCCCCGAGAACCATCCAGGGAATGAAAACATCGTTGCTGAACGAGTGGGACCAATTGCCACAGGAAATGATAAACTACCTTATTTCAAGTATGAAATCACGCTGCGAGACCTGTATATCTGTAAGAGGGGACCATACCCCCTATTAACCCATTTTTTGTTTATTCTTCAGCCACTGTTTCATACCTTCCGACTCCAACGAGTATTACGCACGATCATGCGTGTATATTACAATTATTGAATGGTTATTTGTTTTGTATTGTATCAATGTATGTACATATCAAATTTCATTAAAATCGGTACAGTAGTTCTAGAGATAATCGACCAAGTCTGCAAATTCTCTTAATTTCTTACGCCAGTGTACGATACGTGAAATGGTAACGTCATTAGTTGTGAGTGAAATTGTGACAATATGTCCAAACGAAATAAACTTAATGACTTTGAAAGAGGTGTTATAGTTAGTTGTCATATTAGTGGTAAGTCTATTAGCGCAATGGAGTTAGAATTATCACAGCCACGGCCAGCTGTTGGTGATGTCGTGAAGAAGTGGAAGACTACGGGAGTTGGGACACGAACTACACCCGTTGTTCGTCCGCGTAAAGTGGCTGAACGGGATCGGCGTGTCCTGAAGCATGGGGTTCGTAAGAACCGTAAGAAGCCCCTCCAAATCATCAGCAGTGAGTTTCAACAGGTAGCAGGGGTGACGGTGCACCCCAATACTTTGCAGAAAGAACTGCACGCTCTCAATATCCACGAATGTGTTGCCACACACAAACCAAACATCACCCCATCCAACAAAGCCGGCAGACTCGCTTGGCGTTTGCGACGTCGCAACTGGACCACTGGGAAACTGTTTTATGGGGTGACGAGTCACACTGCATGCACTACCAGTCGGATGGGCGTGCTTGAGTTTGGCGAATGCCAGGCGAACGTCTGTTACCCGAGTGCATCGTTCCAACTCTCAAGCTCGGTGGTGGTGCTGTACTTTTTCGGGGGTGTTTACGTGGTATGGCCTGGGACCTTTGCATGTTGTTCCTGGTAATTTGAACGCCGGCGCCTACATGAACATTTTGGCAATCAGGTTCTTCCTAAGCTCTGCCAATTTTATGGAATGGACGAATGTTACTAATAGGACGACAACGCACCACGTCATGTTGCAGCCTCTGTCAAGCAGTGGTATCAAGATATGGATGAAAAGCGTCTTACCTGGCCTGCTCAGAGTCCCGACCTAAACCCCTAGAACATTTGTGGGACGAGTAAAAATGACGCTTATGGACCAGGGAATCATTTCTGAAATCTACAGCTGAGCTGACGACATTATTGCAGCAGGAATGGACAAGAATACCCATAGCTGTGTATCAAAACCTTGTTGAAAGTATGCCCAGAGGAGTCGCCAATGTAATTGAAGCACGTGGGGGACAATCTCCTAATTAATGTAGGTATTCTTTCCCTTATACCATCACATCGTGCTGCCCGGTCCATTATTGTAAGGTAGTAAATATAAATATATATATATATATATATATATATATATATATATATATATATATATATATATATATATATATATATATATATGTGTGTGTATGTATTTATTCATATATATGTATACATGTATATACACATACAGCCTGTTCTCCTCCTAGCTGTATCCATGATCTGTGTTGTACATGTATTTCAACTTCTCAGTCTGCCCTGGAGATAAATCGTCCGGGAGTCTGGCTCCTTTCACATCGTCTGAAATAGCCATAAATCAAATAAGAAAAGAAGAGATAAAAGAAAGCCAGGAGTGTGGTGGTCCTACACAACGTGTGATTGCTGTTCTAAATTCCACAAGAGTGGGCGTTATAAATCGCCAAGGTTAGGGAATTTATTGCATAGAGAATTTCTTCGCTGCTCAGGAGAACGCTGATGCGAAGTTTTTCAAAGTTATTTTCGAATAAATTCCTCTATAAAAGGAGAAAACCATGTGACCCATAACTTTAACCCTACGAAAAATATATAAAAGGAAGTTTTCAAGCAGGCAATGTCTCCCTGAAATTTAAAACTAAATTCTTGTAAAGGATTCAAGTATTTTGTGAGGGAGAAATGACATTTTCCGGCCAAATAACATGGTATTACCTACTGCAGACGGTTATATTTGAATTTACTATTCTTTACGCGAAAAGGAAATCCCCCAAAATAATATAAATAGGAACGTAAATGTATGGGAAACAAATATATAGATAAGATGTGTATCCGTGTATATAAAGGGTGAGGTGTATGTTATGCATTTATTTTTTGTTTTATCGATGCTTCAAATACTGAAGGTAGAGGTGATCTAAAATATCCATCTTTGAGAAGGTTTGCCTTTTCGTTGTGACAATACTTACATAAGCCTTTTTATTCTCCGTTCTTTTACATAGAAAATATATATGCTATAATTATTATCTACATCTATCTATATATATACAGAGGCTGTTCACACATAATTTAGACGATGTATATTGTATTCACAAAACTAAATTACATAAAATCCTTGTGTTTTAAATGTTCTATTTGACATCCCTTATTCTGAACTATCTTTTGACACCGCAATTTCCAGGATAATAATGCCTTTTGAAGTGTCAGAAGAGGTATTCTATCCCATTCCTCCTGAACAGCTTTCCAGAGTCCTGTATAAGGGTTTTGTGACGACGTTTGAATAATGCAGATTTTAAAAGTCCGAAAGTACAAAAATCCATAGGCGATACATCGGGCGATTTAGTAGGGATATCAGTGAAGAGTATGGCCTTGATACCAGTTTTTTGTTCCATTTCGTTTAGGAAATTTACAGTGGATTTTAATCTGTGACTGCTAGCTTTGTCCTGATGGAGTCTCACAGATGGATGGCACTGTGGGTAAAGCGATGGTATTTCATTCAGAAAAATTGGCGATAAAATATGTTCCTGATAGTATTTGGAGTTAATCTTGACCTTTTTTTCCACTCTCTTTATTTTTAACTTGCCATTATAAGAAAAACCAGCAACAATCATGAATCCCTTAGAAAAACTTTCTTTCGATTCTTTGAACCATGTACTTAATTTTTTTTCTCCCCTTTTATGATAATAAATGGCTCTTTTTTTGTTGCAATCATTTAAATACACCCATGATTCATCTTTTGTGACAATTGTTTTCCATTTTTCTTTGGATAAGTGTTTCTCATATAGAATTCTGCAGCGTGTCCTGCGTTCAGCGATATGATTTGGAAGAAGACGATGCACATTGCGTTTTTTCACTTTCTTAAGATTTAAATCAACGTTTATCATTTTGTTTACAGTGGACACCGAGCATTTCAATGATTTTGCAACTGTCCTTTGACTAGGGGGATTTTCTTTTAACATTAAAAAACGTACCTTTGCAATAGTCGAAGATGTCCGTTTTTTCCTTGGATACTTGTTTGGAATTTTTGTCCCACTTGAGGCTCCAATTTGACGTTTTTTTCCTTTGTTGTTAACGATATTACCTATCGACGCTTTAGATATCACAAAACCATGACTCTCACAAAATACTATTAAAGTTGTTTTCACTTTTCAAAGCATTATTTTGAATTTTAATTACAAGATATAACCCTCTTCTATTAACCTCATTTTGTCAACATGGACTGAAAAGCTTGAGGGAATACTGTCATATCTCTATGCTAATGCTCAATCTATCTAAACTTTCCCAATACAAAGAAAAAAACCATCATAACATATACAGCAGGTAGAAAAAAATATAAATTTATTTTCCAAATTGAAACACTTATTTTCCAAATAAAATTTAATGAACATTTTTATTACAGGAACATTTTAAGACAACAACATTAGGCACTGACAAAAAACTTATTTTCATTCTTTGCGCATGGACAAGTTTCCCCTTCTAGTTCTGGAAGAGGGTAATAAGCGCCATCTAGGAGATTGTGTTGGTACTAGGCTTATAACATTATTCGAGAACGAGAAGCACTTCTTATAGAGCATTGTGGTGCAATTATCTCAAAATCGAAAACTTCAGAGATGTAACTCTCTTTTAGCAGAGGTGCGATATTTTAAAATAAACGCTTGGATACATTTAGGTTTTGAGTTTTATGTTTTACATTATTCTATTATGAAGTACATTGTACTATGTTGCGGCTCGAGTAACGTAGCAAACATACGTATATTGCCCAGGAGATAAAAAAAGGACGAATACGGCTGCATTAGAGTGAAGCGTTCTCGCGAAATTAGATGAAATATGTGCAAGCATATCAGCAGTTGGAGATGTGTGTGTGTGTGTGTGTGTGTGTTCGTTCTCTATTCAGTCCCGAATTATTTACTGTCCTTTACCGAGGCCCAGTTGCTAAACGGTATCAGTTTATCTATCTTTATTATATTGACATTCTATTTTACTGTTGAAAAAAGAAAGGAAAAACACATAAACAGCCGGACATGTTTTTTATTTACCCTATCCAGTCGATATTTGCAGCTGTTACAAACGACTGCTACTTTTCAAAAGAAATAATATGAAAGTACCTCACGGGAAACTATGTGCTGAGTGTACACACACAAACACAAACACAAACATAAAAAAATAGAATCACGTAAATCGGATTTATCTCTTCTTCGAGATCCTTAAGAATGTTTGGAGGCAGTTCTATTGGCCGATTATCTTTTGGGACCGCTTCGATGTAACTTCGCTTCTTGTTGCTTCTTCAAGATCATTCCGGGTTTCCGCTTCAATTCCCCAAATCATGAGCACTCACATCACGTCCGAATCGAAGAATTGGGATCAGGGTAGGACTCTGATAATCACTCCGGGATCGAAAAATCAAAGAATTCTAAGCTAGATCATGAACTGAGAGAAATGCGAGGGGGGGATTTTATTTTCTTCTCATCAAACGCGTTTTTCTTTCGCCTCTGTTTGGTTTCCGTTTAGATTGCTTTTCAGGCGAATAACGTTTTCCTCGTATTTTCTGATAATTCTGTCGTGGAAAAAAAGTGTTTTATGTGAGCCATTCACAAGCGAAGTCGGTAAATTCTACTATTTGAAATTTTCGAAATTTTAGTGTCAAAGAACTTGATTGACTCTTGACATTTTACATTCATAATAAATTACCCAAATAACAAGGATTAACACCACTCAATGACAAATTGTTTTATCCATTGAATAATAAGTAACTTTCTTCAGAAGCCAATCAAGTCCATAAAAATATAATGTAACTCGTTGCATTAATGCAATCCAAACACAGAAGCCAATCAAGTCCATAAAATTATAATGTAAATCGTTGCATTAATGCAATCCAAACGCAGAAGCCAATCAAGTTCATAAAATTATAATGTAAATTGTTGCATTAATGCAATCCAAACGCAGCAGTCAATCAAGTCCTTAAAATTATAATGTAAATCGTTGCATTAATGCAATCCAAACGCAGAAGCCAATCAAGTGAATAGAATTATAATGTAAATCGTCGCAGGCTGAATTATCGCCGACTCATTTCAGACACTTAGATGTTAGATAAGTTAACAAAAGGGTACTTTGAATGGCCTGTGTCTGAGCAGATCTACTGTATATGCATCAGCGTCACTATGTTGGGAAAAATAGCCTAGTCGCTGATAAAATTATATTAAATGTGTGCAAATAAGGCTTTTATAGACTCAGGTACGCTTTAATTGGCGTATGCTATTGATGTACAGTGAAACCTCGTTTATCCGGCCCTCGTTGATCAGGATCTCAGGATAATCCGGATCAGATTTGTAGACTTTTTTTTTTAATTTAATGTTCACATTAGATAATAATTTTTAACTATGTTAGCAAGAACACTACTATAAGTACGTCAAATATTCTCATTTTAGTTTGATTCAATGTACAGTTCCTGCATAGATTATACAATAAATTATAGTAATAAATTTTTTTTTGTTAAGTTTAAGAAAGCTTTATTAGAGTGTCACAGGGCGTTGACTTGGATTGACCCAGAAAAGTTATTTTTATATTTTTTGATGTCTTGTAAAGAATACTATGTAATTTTGTTACAAAACATAGTTTTTTTTATCGTAATAAAAGGTAAGTCTGCTTAGTGAAGGATTTTGTTTGGCTTATTACCTATATTACCCAGATTATCCAAATTTTCGATTGTCCGGATTGCCTATGGTGACAGTTAGTCTGGATAAACGATGTTTTACTGTATCTTAACTGTATGTTGCTCAACAACTTATCAGCAAATTTTTTTGTTACATTTTCGGACTACGTCTGTTGTGTTTCATTACAGCAGCCCTAGAGAAGCCCCTACACAGATCTTGACATTTCAGGAATAAAGGATTATCAGGAATACTCTTCATCAGTTATCCGGCGATAGCGATTAGGATGTTTCAGCATGTAATTATAAGATTCATGATTTTAACTTAGGCCTGCTCGTTTCTATTGGAGACCAAGAACAGTTAAAAAATTTAGCTTTTCTATTTTCAAGGCAACACTTCACAACAGCAGCTATAAGAACAGTATTTGTATTTATTGTAAACATTCAGGACGGCCAAGAGGACTGTAGGAGGGACAAAATTATTTGATAATTACACAGAAAGTAATTTTGAAAAAAAAATTACTTTTGTTCTTGAATTAAAAGGACCCCCATTCAGTACCCGACTCTAAACTTGTTCCATGCTTTTTTTTTCTATCTTGATGTAAATGGATTACGGATACAATGTCAGTGATGTCAGTTAAGCTGATATTTAAGTGAAAACTTTTTGCTCCTCTGAGAATGAGTTACTCGATATCCTATCAGTTACCATTCATTGTCCTATTGCAGTTAATTATTGACCCGTACTCAATTTACCGAAAGAACGTGCTCAGTACAATCCATGTGTTCGTCTGACATTGCTTTGAGGCTGGAATTGCAGTTATTCAATACAACCGATATACAGGGTGATTTTTTTTTAAAAACTGACACTACTCAGAGTCATCTGCAGCGCGATCTATCAGCCGGAATTCCACCAAAATTGATAGAGGGGCTAAGGATGACATGGGAAAGATTTTCCGTGAAAAAAATATTAGTTCCAAAAGTCGCCGATAGGGAAAGATATGGCGCTGTTATTGTCGACGCACTCAAGAATTTGCATAAATGGAAAGTAAAACAACATAATACACATTCCCGACTATGTAGTCTGTGGCAGTGAGAAAAGTTGAAATATAGTTGTTGGGGTTATTACGAGGGTCATTCTAAAAGTAAAGAACGTTTGTTTCTCTAGTCATTTTTATTCAAGACTAGCTGAAGTACCCGGCGTTGCCCGGAATTTTAAGAAGGTTTGTTAACCAAAATCAATTTAAAAAATTAACACAGTATAAATTAGCCAAAAAAAAGCATGTGAAATGTTATACATATCTCAGTATTTTGGTAGATGCAGTCTTTCATCATTGTACCACTAAAAGCTGTAAAGTAAAAATGTCAAATTGTGGAATGTTTGTTAACCAAAATCAATTTAAAAACATAACACAGTATAAATTACATAGCCAAAAAAAAAAGCATGTGAAATGTTATACATATCTCAGTATTTTGGTTAGATGCAGTCTTTCATCATTGTACCACTAAAAGCTGTAAAGTAAAAATGTCAAATTGTGGAATGTTTGTTATCCAAAATCAATTTAAAATCTAAACAATTTAGCAAGATTTAACCTTCTATGTTTGGAGCAAAAGAAGCTGATAAGTAAAACATAAAATATACATACATTTATAATAAACCACTAAAAGCTGAAAAGGAAAAATGTCAAATTGTCTTTTGGAAAGTAAAGCTGAAAAGTAAAAATGTCAATTTGTCGAATGTTTGTTAACCAAAATCAATTTAAAGACTAAACACAGTATAAATAACATAGAAAAATAAGCATGTGAAATGTTATACACCCAAATAATTTTTTAAAAATCCAATATAAAAATATATAAATTTATAATTAACTCCTCAGAATTCATCTAGATTTAACCTTTCATCTTTGGAGCAAAAGAAGCTGAAAAGTAAAACATAAAATATATACATTTATAATAAACCATTAAAAGCTGAAAAGGAAAAAATGTCAAATTGTCTCTTGGAAAGTTAAGAGTTTTAAAAAGTAAAGCTGAAAAGTAAAAATGTCATTTTGTCGAATGTTTGTTAAACAAAATTGATTAAAAAAGTAAACACAGCATAAATAACATTTAAAAAAAACATGTGAAATGTTATACACATCTCAGAATTTTAGTAGATTCAGCCTTTCATTTTTCAAGTTTAAATTAAAAATGTCAAATTGTCTAATGTTTGTTAACAAAAAGTAATTTAAAAACTAAACACAGTATAAATAACATAGATTTAATAACAGTATAAATATCATAAAATATATACATTTATAATAAATCACTAAAAGCTTAAAAGTAAAAATGTCTAATTGTCCATATAAATACCTCCATAAATGCAGGATTCTGTAGCCAAAAAAATATAGAAATAAAGTATTAAAGTATTTGTTAAAGGCACTGACTGATGAAAAAATTAACAGAAATCTGCAGTTTGGGCTACACGCACCATAAATGCAAGATTCTGTAGCAATAATAGAAACATTCTGTCCTTATTAAACTCCATATAAATCTCTGTTCAATTAAACTGATCCAAATATCATCTGAAGTACCTTCATAAACTATGTTTCTCGTTTCTTGATTCGGGGTTCAATATGAATGTTTGTTAACCAAAGTCAACTTAAAAACTAAACACAGTATAAATAGCATAGGAAAAAAACATGTGAAATGTTATACACATCTCAGAATTTAGATAGATTCAGCCTTTCATCACTAAAAGCTGAAAAGTAAAATTGTCAAATTGTCTTTTGCCTTGTGAACTCTGCATGAAAAATTAAACATAGTATAAAAAAGGGATGGGAAATGTCATACACATCAATACTAAAAAACAACGAATAAATTTTGGTTCGAATTTGACTCTTAGTGTGCTTCAAAATAGTTGAAACTCTTGAAAATAGTTGTTCTCAGATGTACGTGCTTCCAAACGTTGATGACCAGAATAACGCTTGACTATGCAGTGAAGGATATTTATATCTGGGCAGGTATGATTTATGAGTACAACAAAGAGACTCGATTGAATTTCTCTTTAAGTTAAATGTCAGATTGCAACTCTATGCATTCCATTTGACAATTTGCTAGCATTATATCTATATCAACTGTAAATAGAATAGAAAACATGCAAAAACAAAAATTGTTTATTTTCCCCGAAGTCCTGAAATCAATTTTAAATTCTTGTACTAAATCGGAAAGTAGGGCTGCGTATTTTATAACATTTTTAGAATTGTGCTTGGGAAATTAAAATAGTAGCATTAAGATTTTTATGCAGTTATAGGCATTTTAGCTAAATTTCAATAAAAATTACTTCAAATTGACCAATTTATAGAAAAAGTATGCTATTTACAGTTAAGTTTTTGTTTCTTTTTTTTAATTTTTAAGTGCTATTTTACCATAAAGCACCAAAAAAAACCTTTAAAAAATCATTTTTTAAAACAAACAAATGGAATAGCTAAACACAAACATAGTTAACCGTAAATAAATCGCAAAACTGTGCTTAAGTTTAGACTGATTCTTTTTAGTTAAGATATACTAATTTTTATGCTTTTAAAAGTACATCGTGAATTATAAAATTAAGAACAATATAAAATACAGTAACGGATTATTGCTTCTTTTAGGAAACAACAAAACAATGCTTCAAATTCAAACTTGTGTAACTACTGCCACTCGCTGCTACTGTCGTCTGATGAGCCAAAAAAAAAAAATTAAATAATTCAATATTATTCTGATTTTTCACGCTAGTGGAAAAAATGCCAAGCCCACTTTAGAGTCACTTGAAATAATTAAACACACACAAATATATAAATTACACAAAAGTTTTTTTTTTTTTTTTAAATTGTGTAATGTGTCTAAATCTCCACTATGGAAATATATCGGAGAATTCCATCATTTTAATAAGAAATTTCTAAAATGAAAATAGCAACAAATAACGTCTGTTTATAATCTGAAGACGATGTTAATTTCACTGAAATGTTTTAAAATATAAATTTTAGATAAGAAATATTTAACGCATTTACTACGCATTACATCGTTTCAATAAGAAATGTCTGAAATGAAAATGGCAACAGAGAACGTTTGTTTACAAAATAACACGGCGAAAATAAACGACGATTGTTAATCGAAATGTCTTAAAGTATAAAATCTGACTTGAAAGATTATTATTTTCATTTATTATTCTGGTTTAATATATAACTTGAAACTTTTTGATTTTATTTATTTTTATCTTTTCGCTCGCTGTCAGCTAACCCTAACATGGACGCCATATTCAGAGGGATGATGCCACAAAGTGTAACAGCTTACATTTAGTTTCAAAATTGTGGTTTTTTATTAATTAAAAATCAATGGTAATTAATTTCGATTTTTGAAGTTCTTCAGACCCTCGGCTGTTTTTAAAGACGCCTGTATTTAAAATTTCACGATCGTTGCTCCTAAACTGTGGATTTCTATACAATTACAGAGATACAAACATTCATTTTTATATATTAGATAATGAAAGAAAACTTATTTTACAACACATTTTGATATCTTACCTATTTTTCTACTTAGTCGCCGTTCAAATTGAACCATTTGTCAAAGCGCTGTACCAGCTTTCCTATGCCTTCTGCATACTCACTTGCCGCCAAGTTTTTGAACCAGTCACTAACTTCCTCTTTCAGTTCATCATCATTTCCATAGTGGTTTCCGCCCAAAAAATCCTTCAATTCGGTAAAAAAGAAAGTAATCACTGGGGGCCATCCCCGGGCTATAAGGTGGATGTTCAAAAACTTCCCAGTTAAATTGCTGAGGCAATTCCTTCGTCAACGCAGCAGCATGCGGACGAGCGTTATCCTGAAGAAGCACAATGCCGTTGGACAACAATCCACGCCGTTTGTTTTGAATGGCACGGCGTAGTTGGTGAAGGGTCTGGCATTTAAACGTAATGCACCATTTTCGAACTGGAGCTTCATTCATAAAATTTCCATAAACTTCAGTTATCTGTCTGTAAATTTGAATAGGGCGAACGTGTTTTTGCATTCAGGAAGCGTATTACGCTATGAACTTCATACTTGGCGGGATCCTTAATTTTGTCACACATTTTAAAATCGCAAAAATAAACAGTAAATGACCGCAGCTGCTCGCTGTTAGTGTCAAACTGGCGGGAATGATTTGTTAAGTAAATTTCATGGCAGCGGGGGGTGGTGGGAGAATTACGCGGCTCGTCAGATCAAAACGTTCTTTACTTTTAGAATGGCCCTCGTAGATATTAAATATCTACTTATTAATGACGATTATGATTTTTTGATTTAGAATTCATTGCTTAATGATTGTGGTTAGTACATTGATTAATTGTGATTCCCAAGTGATGGAAACAACTCTGGTTTACACTGACTAATTAATTTATTGAATATTGAAACACATAAATAATACGATACAAGTTACTAAATATTTCCTCCTGTATTTACACATTACTCACAACTTCTTTACTTCTAAATTAATTCTCTACGACTCATATATTTAATTCATTCACTTATTATGATAACATTTTATAAACATAATCACTCATATATCCATGTTCCATTACTACCAATATTTACTCATATATATAAGCATAACATCATATTAATTAAATTTTTTTTACGAATTATCTGTCATCTCCTCAACATCTTATACTCAATAACATCCTCATCGCGCTCTATATTAGTTATTAAGGCTACACACTGAGGAGCAATGACAGTAATATAAAAAGGAAACGCAAAAAGTCGGTACCTCGAAAGATGACTGTTGGATCCCTATGATGCGTGGCTGGCACTCGTAATGACGAACTTCGTTGTATTATCATCGCACGGAACTAGGGCACTTTCTTCGTCTGGTATAAGGCTCCGTCAATCATGGCAGACACTCTACACGGGACTCTGGGGCACTGTCATCATCGGTTCTCTGACTCCTTCACTCCTTGCAGACCCTCGGCACGGGACACTGGGCGCTCTCTTCCTAGGTATTTGGGCTCCTTTGCATGGGCCACGACTTATATTATATCATCGGGGTTTCTTCGTACATATCCCTCGGATTGACACTACTACTTGTTTCAAACTTCTAACTAACTCTCCTTCATAGGTTATATGTGCCTTCCTTTCTTATTTCATATTATTTTCTATTATTAATGCTGACTCCACCTCTTACAATTTCCATTGGTCATATTGTTACCATGCCATCGCCATTCATCTGTGGCTGCCTCCTCTCAATCCCCTTTTCACCAATACGCATCGAGGGTGGGATTTATAAAATTCTCCCCCTAACTTAACTTTTTTTCCCATGCTTCGGCATCAAGCAGGGTGGCCTGTTTTATAGCCATCATAAACTTAGTCTTCCCCTTCTTCTTTTCTTCTGTTCGTTGCAACTCACTCTCTTGAACTTTTATCTTATACTTCTTGCTACAAGCACAATCTTTAAATTTCGTTTCCCTATATTGTTGGCCCTCTCCCTTTCTCTTTTTATTGCCCGTCATTTGCCATGTTTCTTTCTTACATTTAGCAATTATTTTACTTCGTCCCGTAATTTTCAATTCTCCTGCCCCTGGCCGTGACACTACTGTCATGTCCCTATGACATAGTCCACAGCAGCGCCATTATTTCGGGCTATTAAGATAAGGGATGAATACCGAAAAAGTTGTAAGCAGGCAAATGAATAACAAAGAAATTTCCCTGCAACACCACTTTATGCAGCAAATTCACTTCTCCCTCCTTCAATGTGACCACAGTCCTGGCGGACCACACATTGTATCCTGAACACTACGTTCTCAAAGGCCAAGCGTAACATGTCACAAGGAATAGTCCTCAAAGTCCGGGATATGTTGTCCTTTAGGGCCGCCAACTTCGTGACTCCACCAAGATACACCTTAGACTTTAAATAACCCCACAGAAAGATGTCACATGCGTACAGGTGGCTATGCCAGTGGAAAAAAAAAACGACTGATGACAATTTCTTCTCTAAAGCGAAGGCGCAACAGATTCCTCACCGATCCTTATAGCTCAAAATACTGGCACTGCTGTGGACTACGTAGCCATGAATTTGCATTTTGATGTTTTACTTGCCTCTTATACAAATTCTCGGGTGCGCCGGCAACAACAGCGCCATATCGTCCTCTATCGGCGACATTTGGAACTTTTTTTTTTTTTCACGGAAACTCTTTCCCATGTTGTCTTTAGTCCCTCTACCAATTTTGGTGGAATTCCAGCTGATAGATCGTGCTACATGTCAGTTAAAAAAAATCACCCTGTACTATAGTGTAGAGTCAGTTATTTTATTAATATAATTTTATATCTTAGTGGAACTGTATGAGAATTCATTAACAAAAAATATTTAATTTTCTTGTTTAAGTCCAACTAATCAATCTTCTTCTTTTAATAAAGGTAAAACTGGAATGGCTTACCTTTAAACATCGTCTGAATAATACTTGAATAATAAGTCAACACTAAAAAGTTTAGTTCCATGCATGTATCCTTAAAATGCATTTAAAAATGGATTTCATTTTAACACATAACTGTTGAATTCATGACAGACTGAATAAGCCTTCGAAATTATGTTTTACAAAATGAATAACTGACTTCAAAATGTCAACAGTTTGAACAATAATCTGCACAGAATATTTAACAAATAAAGAATAAACAGAATCGCATCCAACATAGCGATTTTTGAATTCTTACATGACGTTGCCTAGAATACAATATACACCACGACAGATTAAACATTTCTCTGCCATTTTCTTGCCATTACTCAGAATCGAATGTGCAACAACAACAGAATAAAAACATAAAAAGTTACGGAGTGATGCCATCTATTGACCAGAAACACAATCAGAATACAAATTACAAACAATATGATGAATAAAATGAAACAATTATTACTATAATGAATTATTTAAAAATAAAAATAAAAATAGTAAGTTTTTTTATGAAGACTGGACATATAGTATGCAAGAGCAGACAAATATGTTTACATAAAGGCCGTTTTTATTAATCTTTCATTCCCTGGTAATATTACAGAAAATCTCTGTTCATGATTCATTAGTGTCATGAAAAGATAACTTACTTTTATAACTGACTTATCACATAAAGCCGGAAACACATCATTTTACAATCCAAAGACATTCGCCAGTTTCCCGTTTTACTGTCGAAATCGGCTGTCTATGTTGCTGCAAAAATTTTATTCCGAGCAGAAATAATTTAAAAGGTCCGCTGGGTCTCCGTAAAAATTGAACACATCTCACACAAATCACGTAAGGGGGATTTATCTCATCTATGGGACTCTTATGGATCTATGGCTGCAGTTATCTCTTGGTACCTGTTCCCAACCACACATGTTGTTTCGGGGTCGTTCCGAGTTATCGCTTCGATTCCAAGCCTATGTGCTCCCGCTTAGCGCCCCATTGAAGGGGTCGAGATGAGTTTTATAGCTTTGACAATCACTACCCAGATTGAAAACTACAGGGGATACTTCGCTGTATTTGATTTTGGAAAGTATGATGAATTCTTTTCATAATTCTTTGATAAGTGTCTCAGGGTTTTCATTTTGTTTCACACTCAATAATTTTAATATGTCATATCATTTAAAAATATTGTCATCAATCAGATAAACGTAGTATATGGGTTCCATTTTTTAAAGTTCACTAGATCGCCGAAATGGTTTTTTCCGGAGGAATCTTTTATTTTTCTCTCTGTATATATATATAACATGCCGTGGATGGAGTGTTTCAAGGCACGATCATATCACGCTAGTCGCAGCCAGAATTATTTTATTGACATTTTAGCAGTAAGGCTACAGCACTTTTACTAGGCCACAGAGTCACGTAAAAAAACTCGCTTCGAAACTTCAAACCTTTTAAGAGTTTAAATAAGCATTTAAATAAGATTTTAAATAAATGTTTTAAGAGCTTCATGAGGTACTGTCACATGACCCGTGCAACTTGCATTTATTGGCTGGCCCAGTTATCTGGGCATAGGAATCCCAGGTCTTGATATGAAATTTTAGGTGCCCATGAGACTGGGGGATATGGACGGTATATAGATTGTCTACTATCGTTTTTAGGTCACTCACAATAAAACGAAAAACGAAAACTACATTAGTTTGCTTCCGCCCAAGAAATTTTAAAGGAAATTGAAAAGAATTTGGAAATTAGAAAAGGTTTTTGGTTTTGTACATTATATATATATATATATATATATAATATAAAGTATAAAAATATAAACAAAACAACATAAGCAAAAAGAATAAATTAAAATAAAAAAAAATAAAATAAAAAGGCGGGCACAGACTGCCAAACAAATTAACTCAAAACCTACCCTAGCATAACTATTCAACAAAAGATTGCACAGTTGCTGCATATCTTTACACTGAAAAAGGCAAATATAACTAAATTTAACAGAACTAGATAATTATAAGAAGAATGTAGACAAAAACGATACAGAAATCAAGCACTCAGGGAATTCACCCACCAGGGGCAAGATTCTGTAATAGTGCCAGAACTAAACCAGAAGTACGAGGTGGTTTAGTTCTGGCACTATTACAGAATCTTGCCTCTGGTGCGTGGATGCCCTGAGTGCTTGATTTCTGTATTTCTTTTGTCTACATTATTCTGATAATTATCTAGCTCTGTTAAATTTAGTTTATATATATATATATATATATAAAATATGTGTGTGTAATAAAAGTTTTAAATTGGAGACTACATAATTGTATAAACAATTCTCAATCGCTTGATTTCCCCGAACTCGTATTTTATCAAATTATGACAACTTATAGAACTGTGTACAAATTCCTTCTAAGCCAGCTAATAACAAGTTTTCTCTGCTTCACATTTACTCTTTTTACACATAAATAATTTTCTTGATTGTAAAAATTTAGACTCCGTAGATTACGCACTTGCAAAGGAGGTTATTGGAGAATTTAGCCAGCGGGAGAGTATTGGTTTCGCCAATAGTTCTAACTGCTTGTTGAAGATTTTTACAATAAATATGCTGAGAATCATAGTCCCGCCTAACTGGAAATACTTACTGGAGAGAGATATTTTACTCTCTGGTGGTGGTGCATATTCTTTATTAGTGGTAATGAACTTTAAATTGGGAGTACTATCATTAAAGTACTAAAGCATGAAGGAGATAAGAGAAAAGGTTTTTTTAAGTTTTTTTCTTAAAGAAAGGGGGTATCGAAAAGGAATTTAAGATTATATCATTACGTTTTACATGTATGTTTGCTTATGATTTCCCTACTTTTCAAGCTGCAATAACATTGCATTAATAATTTATATTTCTTTGAACATGCTATTTATAATTTAGCTAATGAATAATTCAATAATTCGCCCCAAACATTTTTCCGATATTATTTTTCACATAGTTGCGAGTATCTGATACATTATTGCATCGACATAATTTTCTGTGTTTTACAGGCTTATATAAAATGTGTATTATACAATGATGTCTTAAAAATTGGTAGTAGTAAGTTCAATATATGTCGTCTTTATCTAAAAAAAAATCAGGTAGTTGCTTCTAACGACACTACCGCGGGTTATTAACGTAGGTTTACTTATTATTGCATACTTGTTTTGTATGTATATATGTATGTATGTGCTATGTATATATGTATCTATATCTATCTATCTATCTATCTATCTATATATATATACATATATATATATATATATATATATATATATATATATATATATATATATATGTGTGTGTGTGTGTGGGTAATGATATATATACATATATGTATGTCAAAATTCTGACGCATTTCGGTACTTTTCTGTTTAACTGTTTACTGCTTGTCCAAGCAATACAGACTGGGTTTGGTGCGCTGCCAAAATTATAACTCGCGAGGTACGGACGGACGGTTTTAAATATTGCTTTCCGGACGTCTGAAATATTGCTTTCCGGAGGACCGTTATGGAGGAACGTAATCCTATGTTAAAAAGCACATTTCTCTGCCACAGCTGTTACGATGAAGAGTAAAAATCCTTGGATAGAGGATTCGTAACATAAGTATTCGTAACATAAATATTTACTGTTTAACACCGTTACACATCAGCGTGAACTCGAGGTAGCCTTGTGATAGGCCGGCATTCGATTAAGTTGCTGACATTGAATCCCGACACGCTCCACTAAATACCTCCGTGTCTAGGCCAGATATGGACAACTTAAATCCACTGACCAGAAAGTCTATAAGGTCAGAGAGGGTGGGAGAGGGTGCGATCCCCTCAGATGTCGCCCTTGGGGGTCTCGGCACAAAATTGAGGTGACACCTGGCTAAATTGGTGTCAACCTTTGTGGTGACATTGTGAAACGAGAGCCTCAAACTTGATCCCGAAGCATATATGGACCTGGTCTGCAACTTCCGGTCAAGGAGAATTAGAGACAACAACGATAACAACACATTTGCGTCAATTTACCGATAGTGTTAGTAAAAAATATTTCAAATAGTCTCTTCTAACGAAACTACCGCGGGTTATTAACGTAGGATTACTTATGGTTGCTTACCTCTTTTCCTTTTTTTTGACGCATTCGCATTTTGGTACTTTTCTGTTTAATTGTTTGCTGCTACTGGGTTTGGTGCGTTGCCAAAATTATAACTCGCGACGTACTCTGAATGTTTCCGTTCAGGAGGACCGTTATTGAGGAACGTAATTCTACGTTAAAATTAATCTTGTGCAATCCAGTCATTGAAGGAAAATGGATCAGAAGCTATATGTGATACATAACTTTATATTTGATACTTTTCAGCGTAAAATAATGAATTTTTTATATATACAGTCAAACCCCGTTATAACGAACTTCAAGAGACGAAAGGTTTTGTTCGCTATACCCTGTGGTTCGCTATATTCGAACCGATAAGAAAAATGTTAGAGTTCACAAAACGTATAACTCATTAGTTGCTATGTGTATTTAATAATGATGTATTAAAAAAAGATAAAATCTATTGTAATAATTCATGAATTAAATTGACTAAGATTGATTACATTAAACTGACACAATACTAATTAAATTAACTAAAAATGAAGACAAATGGAAATAAATTCATTTTACCTTTAATTGTTGCTCACTGTTTTGATACAGAAATAATCGGTAATCTTCCGCTGACGTGATGCCGATTTCAAAAACATTTTATGAATTTCTTTGTCTATTACATCAAATAACTCCAATACTCTTTCTTTCACTATTTGTGTAGACAAAAACTTATTAATTACACGCATCGCTGCTGTAGCATCTGAGATGGTGAGGATTTCGTCATTTATGTGGTCCTCTTCATCAGCATCAGATGCAGAATCTTCGATTTCAGAATGATTCATTTTAATTTCTTCCACAATATCTTCATCAGTCGGATTTTCACATGTAATGACTTCATCATCACATATATCGAAGAATTGCATGACACAATGATGAAATTTTGTGCTTTTCTATCCACATCGGGATAAGTAAATCTTCTTCTTCTTCTTCTTCAACATTCTTTTGCCTCTTCAACATTCTTAAAAAGTTTTTAAAAAAATTCAGTAGGTGACTGTAAAAAAGGTTCGTTATAGCCAATTCTTAAGATTTCGGAGGTTCGCTATAAAAGGATAAATTAACATTGAATACAATAAGAAAACGGCGGGACCAAAATTTTCGTTCGCTATATCCGTGAGTTCGTTATATACAGGGTTCGCTATAACGGGGTTCGACTGTACTATAAAAAAGTAAGAGATTAATAAACCTTTACTTCTTTGAACAGCTTACTTACGTGATCAGAGTTCAAGTTTTCTATTCAGAAAATAGTTACTTTAATTAAAACAACCCAGAGATTGGCTCACAAAGCCCCATGCTTTGTATTTCCTTTTCGATTCGACTTTTTGATGCTGTTGCTAAAGTAATAGTTACTTTCTTTGAGAAAAATAATTTGAAAGCGCCTCTGGGACTATGTGCTGAATGAACACAACTAACACAAATCACTGCAAACGAATTTATCTCTCTTTCGAGATACTTTAGCAAGAAGCAATTCTATTGGCCGATTATCTTTTGGGAACAACTACCATCTGCTTTTGTTGCTATTGCTTAGAGATCATTCCGGGTTTCCGCCTCAATTCCAGCGTTATGAACACTCGCATCACGTATGTCTCGCAGAACTGGGACCGGCGGGGGATTTCTATAAACATTCCCGGATCGAAATCAGTTGATTCGAATGTGAATTATGAAATATCAAAAACATTGAAGGATGTTTTTTACTTCTAAATCTATTTCTCTCGATTATTAATCTTTTAAATAGTTTCTCTCTCTTTGTTTCGGCTTTTAAATCTTCCTAAATGTAAAAGAAAAAATATTTTTGTAAATCGATTTTTTTATCAAATGTATTGCTCATGAAATACCGTTGGGAAACGGTCACTAGAAATGGTCTTGCACAAAATTTTTCGAAGGTTTTGTTTCCGTTTTATTTATTTATTTTACGTCATTATTTCTTTTATTTTATTCTTTATTTATTTATTTAATTGTATTGAAATAAATGTTCTACTGAAGCTAATACTCTATAATCAATAATGTATCCTGTGTCAAATGTGATTTCCATTTTTCTTTACTCAAAAATAAAGAAAAGGTTATATATATATATATATATATATATATATATATATTGAAGTACACACTATGTCAGGAAATTTTCAGAGAGAGTTAATTTTTAAGACAAAAGGGGTCTCTTACGACTTTAGTGATTTTTATTACTGAATTAATAACCGTAATATAATATGACGTGAAATGCTTTAGCTAATGTTTAAAAATAAATATTTAGTTATTTAATATGATTTTAAGATTTTTTTTGTACCTTAGGACAAAAAATTAATTTCCTTGAGTACTCAATTAAATAAATATTACTTAAGTTTCAGGAATTATTGAACACTCCTGTTCCTTCTTTATTCACCTTTAGTGAGGGATGTTTTAATTATAAAATACATAACCTGAAATGAATTCAGGATATGAACGCTTATATATATATATATATATATATATATATATATATATATATATATATATATATATATATATATATATATATATACACTCACACACACACACTACCCTACAATAATGGACCTCACGCCAGCGGATTTGTATAAAATCCGACTGCATGTAGAATTTTATGCAAATCCAGTGCTCGCGCGTGACCTATTAAGGTTAAATACACTGGTGAAATAAATTAAGAGAATTTGCATATTTTATCGAATTTCATGAAAAGAAGTGAACTGAATGTAAAACCACTGCTTCTAGACAAAAATGCAAATCTTGTACATCAAATACGTAAGCGTACACGTGTGTGTAGGCGGAACTAGTAGAGAATCAGGCTTTATAAGCGCGCGTAAGTTAAGACGCATTTCGTTCGCTAGGACAACTCGGCGAATTTCTTGGTGTTATTTTGCAGCAATCGGTTAATTTCAAATTGTAACAGTAAAAATGAGTAACCACCAACATTTAGATGATGAAATGAGGGGGCGAAATGTGGGGAGGCTAGAAGCAGACCAATCTCAAGTCCAAATTTGTAGAGAGTTCAATTTTACGCCCCGCGTCGTGTGTAACTTATGGAAACAGTTCCAGGATACTGGATCCATCGAGAGAAAGCCTGGGAAAGGTCGTCCAAGAGCCACGACGGCCAGAGAAGATCGCCATTTGTCGATTATAGTGAGGCGTAACAAGAGTGCTACAGCTTCTCAGCTCTCTCGTGACTTGTATGCAGCCACAGGAACCCGTTTATCAAGGGTGACTGTTTCCAAAAGACCACATGGGAGAGGGTTGTTTGCAAGAAGACCTGCTGTTTGCGTCCCGCTCACTTCTACGAACAGGAGAATCCGTTTATCATGGTGCAGAGAGCATAGAGATTGGAGTATGGATCAATGGGCGACCGTTCTCATCACTGATGAGTCCCAGTTCAGCCTAAACACCGATTCTCGCCGTAAGTTCATATGGAGAGAACCAGGGACCCTCTGCCTATTACCCTCCAATGTCCGCAAAATAGACCATTATGGCGGAGGAGGTTTAATGGTCTGGGCAGGCATCATGTTGGATGGCCGCATACCTCTCCATGTCTTTGAAAGAGGCACTGTGACTGGTGTGAGGTATAGGGATGAGGTCTTGGAGCCCTATGTTCGCCTTTTCAGGGGTGCAATTGGCCCTAAGTTCATTTTAATGGACGATAACGCGAGGCCACATAGAGCTCTTCTGGTCGACGAATTTCTAGAGAGTGAGGATATTCGCCGGATGGATTGGCCAGCCAGATCTCCAGACCTTAACCCTATAGAGCATGTCTAGGACGGTCTGGGGAGGGCAATTGCAACTCGCAACCCCCCCTCCCCCGAGAACCATCCAGGGAATGAAAACAGCGTTGCTGAACGAGTGGGACCAATTGCCACAGGAAATGATAAACTGCCTTATTTCAAGTATGAAATCACGCTGCGAGACCTGTATATCTGTAAGAGGGGACCATACCCCCTATTAACCCATTTTTTGTTTATTCTTCAGCCACTGTTTCATACCTTCCGACTCCAACGAGTGTTACGCACGATCATGCGTGTATATTACAATTATTGAATGGTTATTTGTTTTGTATTGTATCAATGTATGTACATATCAAATTTCATTAAAATCGGTACAGTAGTTATAGAGATAATCGACCAAGTCTGCAAATTCTCTTAATTTCTTACGCCAGTGTACGATACGTGAAATGGTAACGTCATTAGTTGTGAGTGAAATTGTGACAATATGTCCAAACGAAATAAACTTAGTGACTTTGAAAGAGGTGTTATAGTTAGTTGTCATATTAGTGGTAAGTCTATTAGCGCAATGGAGTTAGAATTATCACAGCCACGGCCAGCTGTTGGTGATGTCGTGAAGAAGTGGAAGGTGGAAGACTACGGGAGTTGGGACACGAACTACACTCGTTGTTCGTCCCCGTAAAGTGGCTGAACGGGATCGGCGTGTCCTGAAGCATGGGGTTCGTAAGAACCATAAGAAGCCCCTCCAAATCATCAACAGTGAGTTTCAACAGGTAGCAGGGGTGACGGTGCACCCCAATACTTGGTTTGTGTGTTGCCACACACAAACCAAACATCACCCCATCCAACAAAGCCGGCAGACTCGCTTGGCGTTTGCGACGTCGCAACTGGACCACTGGGAAACTGTTTTATGGGGTACGAGTCACACTGCATGCACTACCAGTCGGATGGGCGTGCTTGAGTTTGGCGAATGCCAGGAGAACGTCTGTTACCCGAGTGCATCGTTCCAACTCTCAAGCTCGGTGGTGGTGCTGTACTTTTTCGGGGGTGTTTACGTGGTATGGCCTGGGACCTTTGCATGTTGTTCCTGGTAATTTGAACGCCGGCGCCTACATGAACATTTTGGCAATCAGGTTCTTCCTAAGCTCTGGCAATTTTATGGAATGGACGAATGTTACTAATAGGACGACAACGCACCACGTCATGTTGCAGCCTCTGTCAAGCAGTGGTATCAAGATATGGATGAAAAGCGTCTTACCTGGCCTGCTCAGAGTCCCGACCTAAACCCCTAGAACATTTGTGGGACGAGTAAAAATGACGCTTATGGACCAGGGAATCATTTCTGAAATCTACAGCTGAGCTGACGACATTATTGCAGCAGGAATGGACAAGAATACCCATAGCTGTGTATCAAAACCTTGTTGAAAGTATGCCCAGAGGAGTCGCCAATGTAATTGAAGCACGTGGGGGACAATCTCCTAATTAATGTAGGTATTCTTTCCCTTATACCATCACATCGTGCTGCCCGGTCCATTATTGTAAGGTAGTAAATATAAATAAATAAATATATATATATATATATATATATATATATATATATATATATATATATAATATATATATATATATATATATATATATATATATATATATATATATATGTGTGTGTATGTATTTATTCATATATATGTATACATGTATATACACATACAGCCTGTTCTCCTCCTAGCTGTATCCATGATCTGTGTTGTACATGTATTTCAACTTCTCAGTCTGCCCTGGAGATAAATCGTCCGGGAGTCTGGCTCCTTTCACATCGTCTGAAATAGCCATAAATCAAATAAGAAAAGAAGAGATAAAAGAAAGACAGGAGTGTGGTGGTCCTACACAACGTGTGATTGCTGTTCTAAATTCCACAAGAGTGGGCGTTATAAATCGCCAAGGTTAGGGAATTTATTGCATAGAGAATTTCTTCGCTGCTCAGGAGAACGCTGATGCGAAGTTTTTCAAAGTTATTTTCGAATAAATTCCTCTATAAAAGGAGAAAACCATGTGACCCATAACTTTAACCCTACGAAAAATATATAAAAGGAAGTTTTCAAGCAGGCAATGTCTCCCTGAAATTTAAAACTAAATTCTTGTAAAGGATTCAAGTATTTTGTGAGGGAGAAATGACATTTTCCGGCCAAATAACATGGTATTACCTACTGCAGACGGTTATATTTGAATTTACTATTCTTTACGCGAAAAGGAAATCCCCAAAAATAATATAAATAGGAACGTAAATGTATGGGAAACAAATATATAGATAAGATGTGTATCCGTGTATATAAAGGGTGAGGTGTATGTTATGCATTTATTTTTTGTTTTATCGATGCTTCAAATACTGAAGGTAGAGGTGATCTAAAATATCCATCTTTGAGAAGGTTTGCCTTTTTGTTGTGACAATACTTACATAAGCCTTTTTATTCTCCGTTCTTTTACATAGAAAATATATATGCTATAATTATTATCTACATCTATCTATATATATACAGAGGCTGTTCACACATAATTTAGACGATGTATATTGTATTCACAAAACTAAATTACATAAAATCCTTGTGTTTTAAATGTTCTATTTGACATCCCTTATTCTGAACTATCTTTTGACACCGCAATTTCCAGGATAATAATGCCTTTTGAAGTGTCAGAAGAGGTATTCTATCCCATTCCTCCTGAACAGCTTTCCAGAGTCCTGTATAAGGGTTTTGTGACGACGTTTGAATAATGCAGATTTTAAAAGTCCGAAAGTACAAAAATCCATAGGCGATACATCGGGCGATTTAGTAGGGATATCAGTGAAGAGTATGGCCTTGATACCAGTTTTTTGTTCCATTTCGTTTAGGAAATTTACAGTGGATTTTGATCTGTGACTGCTAGCTTTGTCCTGATGGAGTCTCACAGATGGATGGCACTGTGGGTAAAGCGATGGTATTTCATTCAGAAAAATTGGCGATAAAATATGTCCCTGATAGTATTTGGAGTTAATCTTGACATTTTTTTCCACTCTCTTTATTTTTAACTTGCCATTATAAGAAAAACCAGCAACAATCATGAATCCCTTAGAAAAACTTTCTTTCGATTCTTTGAACCATGTACTTAAATTTTTTTCTCCCCTTTTATGATAATAAATGGCTCTTTTTTTGTTGCAATCATTTAAATACACCCATGATTCATCTATTGTGACAATTGTTTTCCATTTTTCTTTGGATAAGTGTTTATTATATAGAATTCTGCAGCGTGTCCTGCGTTCAGCGATATGATTTGGAAGAAGACGATGCACATTGCGTTTTTTCGCTTTCTTAAGATTTAAATCAACGTTTATCATTTTGTTTACAGTGGACACCGGGCATTTCAATGATTTTGCATCTGTCCTTTGACTAGGGGGATTTTCTTTTAACATTAAACAACGTACCTTTGCAATAGTCGAAGATGTCCGTTTTTTCCTTGGATACTTGTTTGGAATTTTTTTTCCACTTGAGGCTCCAATTTGACGTTTTTTTCCTTTCTTGTTGACGATATTACCTATCGACGCTTTAGATATCACAAAACCATGACTCTCACATCGTTTTTGGAATAACGGAGTATGCATATTTCTCTTCGTAAAAATCAAAAATGTAGCCTTCGAACCACTGCTTTGTTAAAAACGCCATTTTGAATAAAAACAAAACTTTCAAGCCGTAGATGATAATTTTGACATTTAAAAACATAGTACAATTGCAATTATTTCTTTTGCAGCAAACGATTTTTTATTACCGCTTACCAAAATCGTCTAAAAAATGTGCGAACAGACTCTGTATGTATGTGTGTAATAATAATAATCACAGTAGAGGAATAACTGCGTACAACTTATTGGAGATGCAGTCGACCGAAGTGTTCATCGAGGAAAGCACTTAGCAAATTTACGAGGGAAACACATATTCCATAGACGTATTTTATTTGTCAGTAAGCAAGCTGTAGTGGCCACTGGACCTGCGACGTCCATGCAACAGGGGGGAGAGAAAAAACGAAGGTCTATATACAAGGAGATTTGCTTCTTTTCTTGCTTCAAATTTTTGCTTTAGCAGTTTAAAATTTATAAAATTCTTCCATTTTAACTATTTCTTTCTAATAACGAAGCATTGACTCTGCTATTTTGTCTCTAATGTTTGAACTCCTAGTGATTATTTATCTGATTCTCTTGCTCACGCTTGTTAAATCTATGGAGACTCAATTTTACATTCAAGGAATTTAATTGATCAGGAAAAGGGCCTACCTATTAGTCGCATTTCTGGTCATAAGATAGAGCAGAAAAGAAATAATTTGACGCTTAGTTTTATAAGAAATGCAGCTTCGAAGTTCGATCCTTTATGTTTCAATTGTTAATCTAATTTAATTAAGCTAATTCAATCAAATTATGCTTTTGAAATTTATTTTTGGAATTTTTTGGCGTTTTTCCAAAACTGCTATTGCTTACATTAAATGAAAAGAGCTCGTACCTAAATTAACCGTCAATCTGTTTAATTCGCAATTAGAACGAGACTGTTAATGGTCTCCCATATACTACTTCCTTTCATTTTAAGGAGTCATCAATTTTCTACACTTTTTATGCCACAGAAATCTTTCAGACCTCTCAAATTTAGTTAATTCTTGAGATCCAATCACTCGACAAATAGTTAAGTTTAGAAGAACAGTGTATTATTCTCTTGATATATATTTTTCACCCAAATAGGGGGTTCATTGATAATATTGGCGCAGCGGTATCTGTAAAATCAAGTGTTTAAGAATTTAAGAATCTAAAGATATAATGCTTGAAGAGAAAAAGCTGTAAACCGATGCTAGATGTTGGCAAGACCCAATCTTTAACAATCCAATCTTCAGCATAACATTTATAAAGTCAGGATCTACTAATAAAAACCTTATGTAGTCTTAAAAATATATATCTATACATAAACACACACACACATATATATATATTTATATATATATATATATATATATATATATATATATATATATATATATATATATATATACAGTGGCTGTTCACACATTTTTTAGACGATATATACTGTATTCACAAAACTAAATTACATAAAATTCTTGTGTTTTAAATGCTCTATTTGACATTCCTTATTCTGAACTATCTTTAGACACCGCAATTTCCAGGATAATAATGCCTTTTGAAGTGTCAGAAGAGGTATTCTATCCCATCCCCCCTGAACAGCTTTCCAGAGTCCTGTAAGGATTTTGGGACGACGTTTGGATAATGCAGATTTTAAAAGTCCGAAAGCACAAAAATCCATAGGTGATACATCGAGAGATTTAGTAGGGATATCAGTAAAGGGTACGGCCTTGATACCATTTTTTTGTTCCATTTCTTTTAGGAAATTTACAGTGGATTTTGATGTGTGACTGCTAGCTTTGTCCTGATGGAGTCTCACAGATTGATGGCACTGTGGGTAAAGCGATAGTATTTCATTCAGAAAAATTGGCGATAAAATATGTTCCTGATAGTATTTGGAGTTAATCTTGACATTTTTTTCCACTCTCTTTATTTTTAACTTGCCATTATAAGAAAAACCAGCAACAATCATGAATCCTTTAGAAAAACTTTCTTTCGATTCTTTGAACCATGTACTTAAATTTTTTTCTCCCCTTTTATGATAATAAATGGCTCTTTTTTTGTTTCAATCCTTTAAATGCACCCATGATTCATCGATTGTGACAATTGTTTTCCATTTTTCTTTGGATAAGTGTTTCTCATATAGAATTCTGCAGAGTGTCCTGCGTTCAGCGATATGATTTGGAAGAAGACGATGCACATTGCGTTTTTTCGCGTTCTTAAGATTTAAATCAACGTTTATCATTTTGTTTACAGTGGACACCGAGCATTTTAATGATTTTGCAACTGTCCTTTGACTAGGGGGATTTTCTTTTAACATTAAAAAACGTACCTTTGCAATAGTCGCAGATGTCCGTTTTTTCCTTGGATACTTGTTTGGAATTTTTGTCCCACTTGAGGCTCCAATTTGACGTTTTTTTCCTTTGTTGTTAACGATATTACCTATCGACGCTTTAGATATCACAAAACCATGACTCTCACATCGTTTTTGGATAACGGAGTATGCACATTCTCTTCGGAAAGAGCATAAATGTAGCCTTCGAACCACTGCTTTGTTAAAAACGCCATTTTGAATAAAAACAAAACTTACAAGCCGCAGACTATAATTTTGACTTTTAAAAACATAGTTCAATTGCAATTATTTCTTTTGCAGCAAACGAATTTTTATTACCGCTTACCAAAATCGTCTAAAAAATGTGCGAACATCCTCTGTATATATATATATATATATATATATATACCGGGTGGCCATAATTAAACTAACAGTGCTCACAGTGTTCTGTAGCGCGATCTATTTGCGAGAATGACGCCACATTTTGTAGGAAGATTAAACAAGACGGGGGACGAAGGATTCCGCGAAAAAATAAATTAGTTCCAAAAGTCACCGCTAGGGGAATATTTGGCGCTGTGTAATAGAAAATTGAGTGTTAACAAATGCAAATCAATACGGAAATTACCTTTTATTTTGCATTCAAATGAGGTTCAATGTGGCTGCCTTTGTTGTGGACCACATATTGCATTCTGTGCACAGTATGCAGAAAGTAACATGTACACCGTAACATGAAAGTAACATGAAAGAGTAACATGAAAGTAACATGCAGAAAGTAACATGAAAGTAACCGGATACAACAGCAGAAAGTAACATGTCTGCAGGAATCTCCCGTACAGTCCGTGATATGTTATCCTTCAACGTAGCCAGGTCCTGGACCACTCCTTGATAGTCCTTGAACTTAAGGTAACCCCATAGCCAGAAGTCGCATGGGGTAAGATCAGGCGACCGAGGTGGCTATGCAGTTGGAAAGTAGCGGCTAATGACTCTTTCTGTTGTGAATTTCTGTCGTGGCAGCTGTTGCACCCGTACAGCAACGTGTGGAGGGGCTCCATCTTGCATGAAAATGATTTCCCCCAGGCATTGTCTTTGCTGAAGTGCCGGAATGACAAAGCTGTTCAACATGTGGCGATATTTTTCTCCGGTAACAGAACAGGTTTCCGGTCCTGTCGGGGTAATGTTCTCATAGAAGAATGGACCTACGATAAATTCCGCTGTGAACCCACACCAAACAGTTACCTTTGGTGAATGTAAGGGAATTTCTGTGACTGTATGTGGTGATTTGTCATCCCAAATTCGGCAGTTCTGGTTATTCACAGTTCCATGCAGGTAAAAGTGGGCCTCGTCTCCCCATAAGATTTTCCACGGCCAAGCATCATCCACCTCCATTCTGGCAAGAAAGGTGAGAGCAAAAGTCAATCGCTTATCATGGTCGGGGTACAGTAACTCCTGTACACGGCTGATCTTGTACGGATAGAAGTTGATAATCTTTCGTAAGATTTTCCATACCGTACTGTAAGGCATATCCATATTCCGAGCTAATACACGAGCGCTAGAGGTGGCAGCAATATTGTCTGGTCCTCTGTCGACAATCGCCGTGGCAACTGCTTCGATTGTATCCTGTGGTACAGGTTTTCGTCCTCTGCCTGACTGAACCTTCAGAGAACCTGTTTTCTCAAACGTCGCAACCATTGCTTTTAGCCCGTTAACTGACACAGAACCGTTACCTTTACGCATATTTTTGTGCGTTCTAAAAGCACGAAAAGCGGCTGACGCGTTGCACTGGTTGAGGTAAAAGAATTTGACCATTAACGCACGCTCGACTAAAGAAGGAGACATTGCACATAAACTTTCAATCCGATTGATTCGAAACGTAACACATTGCCTTTTAAAACCCAAGCAGCTGGCACTGTGCCAATGGATGTAACGTGAAATTTGAATAAAGAACTTCTTCTGCTCAGCGTACGTGATATTGCAGATCACGAGACTTTATCGGTGTTTATGTAGATTTTACCCTTTTTTAAAAGTGTTGCCATATTGCACTTGAACTAAATAAGAAAATGTGCATAATAAAAGGTAATTTTATTCCGTATTAATTTGCATTTGTTAACACTCTATTTTCTATTACACAGCGCCAAATATTCCCCTAGTGGTGACTTTTGGAACTAATTTATTTTTTCGCGGAATCCTTCGTCCCCCGTCTTGTTTAATCTTCCTACAAAATGCGCTACAGAACACTGTGAGCACTGTCTGTTTAATTATGGCCACCCGGTAAATATATATAGGCAGTGAAACGCCTTTATAGCGGCCAGTAACGATTCCGATAACGGACAGTAACGTCCGACATGTTCCTTCACCGATTTTGGACGATTGTTGCACACCTTAATTCGGCGATCCCACTCGTCCCAGAGGTTCTCGATAGGGTTTGGTCTAGGCTCTAGGTAGGTCACTCCATTCGGTTAACCCCACTGTCACCATACCAATCCATGGTGGACCTCGCAGCATGACATCTGGCGTTGTCGCCCTGGTAGTAACATGGGTCCAACCCGTAACACAGCCACAACATAGGAAACACACTGTCACCCAAAATAGTGCAGTAGGCATCGGCGCTGAGCTTACCATGAATTTGGACAAATTTTCACAGTCCACACAAGGACAAACATCCGCAAACCATAATTCCACCTCCGCTAAACTTTACTGTGGGCACAATGCATTCTGTCAGCATGCACTCCCCAGGCAGACGCCAGACCCAGACCCTGCTATCTGAACGGTAGAGGGTTAATCATGCTTCGTCACTCCAGAGAACTCGTTTCCACTGATCTGCGGTCAAATTTCGATGTTTTTTGCACCGCATTAACCGAGCAGTGCGGTGGACACTGGGATCCAAGTCTTATGCTTGGCGGCACAATCATGAAAACCAAGCAGATGTGCTTTCTTATGGATGGTATTCATCGAACCAACACTTCCGGATACCTGTTGAAACTCCTGGAGTAAGTGGGCCATCGTTTGGATGCGGTTCTTCCGAATTCCTTTGGACAGCACCCGTCGGTCTCCCAGTTTCGTGGGTCTGACGACTCGGAGCCCACTCCGACAATCACCCCTCACCTTCCACTTCTAAATCCCATAGGCCACTGTCGGTTTTGGGTAATTCAGCTCGCCTTAAGGATCGGTCATTTTTGTGATACCCGACGACTACACCTTTCTCGAAATCAGATAAGTCTGCACTTTGGGGCATCTTTCATGCGACTTATGCCAATGTTGTTTCATAAACGATATTTAACGGCGGAGGGCGTGACGTATATCAAGACCGCAGATATCGTCATTTGCATGTGTGTCCAAATACTTATTTTGAGATAGAACATCTCTCTCTCTCTCTCTCTCTCTCTCTCTCTCTCTCTCTCTCTCTATATATATATATATATATATATATATATATATATATATATATATATATGTATGTATGTATGTATGTATGTATGTATGTATGTATATATATACACTGAAGTGCCACTGAATTAGGGATAGCAAAGCCTATGCAAATTGTGTAGCGCTGCGCATCATGTATGCGCAAGTGAGGACGCTGTGTTAACTGCATATATAGCGTGTACTGTGGTTGTTCTGAATTAGTTGTTGGAATTGCCAGTATGGGTAAACTGCCTGATTTAGACGCCTTCGATCGCGGACAAATCGTAGGTGCGCGACGCATGGGCCATTCAATTTCCGAAATCGTCAGACAGCTAGAATTTTCAAGGTCGACAGTGTCAAGAGTATACCAAGAATACATGGATGGTGGAAAAAAAAACTAGCGATCGGGCAAACTGCAAAGGACAATTAGCCTTGACAGTGCGTGGTGAGAGACGGCTCAGGCGTATTGTACGTAGACAGCGAAGCCAAACATTAGCTCAAATTACCACCCAGTTTAATGACGGTGCCAGTCGTACAGTCAGTAAACGGACTGTGCAACGACGCTGTGTTAACTGCATATATAGCGCGTACTTTTGTTGTTCTGAATTAGTTATTGGAATTGCCAGTATGGGTAAACTGCCTGATTTAGACGCCTTCGATCGCGGACAAATCGTAGGTGCGCGACGCATGGGCCATTCAATTTCCGAAATCGTCAGACAGCTAGAATTTTCAAGGTCGACAGTGTCAAGAGTATACCAAGAATACATGGATGGTGGAAAAAAAACTAGCGATCGGGCAAACTGCAAAGGACAAATAGCCTTGACAGTGCGTGGTGAGAGACGGCTCAGGCGTATTGTACGTAGACAGCGAAGCCAAACATTAGCTCAAATTACCACCCAGTTTAATGACGGTGCCAGTCGTACAGTCAGTAAACGGACTGTGCAACGCTCGCTTCACCGTATGGGTTTCGGGAGCCGTCGACCTACGAGAGTACCATTGCTCTATACTCGCCATCGGGCTGCACGTCTTGCCTGGGCAAGAGAGCACAGAGACTGGAGTGTAGAGGACTCGAAATGAGTAGCATGGAGTGATGAGTCTCGATTCCGACTACTTAACGCCGACGGGAAGATGAGAATATGGCGTCAGGCTCATGAAGCCATGGATCCTGCATGCCTGGCTGCAACTGTACAAGGGCATGGTGGCTCAATCATGGTCTGAGGTGTTTTTTTGTGGCACAGTTTGGGATCTTTGGTGCGTGTACCAACCTCCCTCAATGCAATTCGGTACGTAGAGTTGCTGGGTGATCACCTCCATCCGTTTATGCTGTTCTGTTATCCGCACGGTAATGAAGTTTTCCAGCAAGACAACTGTACCTCTCACAAGTCCCGGTTGGCTACTGGCTGGTTGGATGAGCATTCCTCTGACTTCTCTGTCATGAATTGGCCACCTAGAAGCCCAAACTTAAATCCTATTGAGCATCTTTGGGATGTTTTGGAACAAGGCGTGAAAGGCCATCACACAGCACCAAAGAACCTTACTGAATTATGGAAAGCTTTAGCCTATATTTGGCAAGCCATTCCCGTGGAACGTTTCCAGAAACTTGTTGAATCTATGCCTCGTCGTGTGGCAGTCGTTATCAAGGCCAGAGGAGGCCCAACTCGTTACTAGGTAGGTATCCCTAATTCAGTGGCACTTCAGTGTATATATGTATGTATGTATGTATGTATGTATATATATATATGTATGTATGTATGTATGTATGTATGTATGCATGTATGAATGTATGTATATATATATGTATGTATGTATGTATGTATGTATGTATATGTATGTATGTATGTATGTATGTATATATATATATATATATATGTATGTAATGTATGTATGTATGAATGTATGTATATATATATGTATGTATGTATGTATGTATGTATGTAGTATATATATATATATATATATATATATACACTATGAAACTATATACAAGTGCCTATTATTAAAAACGGAATTCCTTTATTTTCCTATACGACTGTTTATTCTTATCTCAGATTTTTAAATTTTCTTTAAGAGTAAAAAAAAAAAATCCACGATTCTTAAACTTCATCAACGCAGACTTTGTAAACGACACTCTTTCTAAATACAGAAAGAAATATTTGTGAGACATTTTTCTTCAAACATCGTACTGCAAATTGGATCAACTCATGAAAGGTGCAACAGAAAAAAAATACCTTTAAGTGAAAATACAGGAAGTGCATATGTTTCGAATACGTTCTGCGAAAGGAGGTTGAAAAAAAAAGAAAGAAAAAAAAGCGCAAAATGGATTAAATAAGCATAAATCTCTGGTTTAAAGCAAGGGAATATTATCTGAATCGCTTTTATTTCATTCATTCGCAAAAGTTTAGTTTCGGTGTTGTTTTCTGTTAACTATAACATACGGCAAACTTATAAAAGGAATTTCGTTTTTCATCTCTCAAGGGAACCGTTGGATGTTATTCCCTAGATCTTTTTTTCTGTGGAACGAACAATATGGTAAGTTTAGGGAATTTAGAATAATTTGAGTATTTCACGTTTAGGGGTTATAAAATCTTGTAAAGGCAGAAATATAAACGTATTCCTTTTCTTTTTTTAGTATTTTTTGTAATAAAGTGAATTTTGAGTTTATTACTTAAAAATGCAAAAAATTTAATTAAACAAATATTTCAGTTATATAATAAATGACTACAATTAAAAAGTATTTGTTAATTGGATAAAAACTTTTATATTTTATAACAGAGAGGAATATCTAATTTAGTGGTTCTCAACCAGAAAGGTGGAGGTAGAGAGGGGGGGGGGAGTGCATGGTTACAAAAAAAAAAATAGCGTAGAATGTGTTTTATTAGCGTTTTTTGCGTTTCTCAGGCCTAAGGGGAGGCCGCGTAGGGTCTAAAGGGCATTCAAAGGGAGGGCCAAGACGGAAAAAGATTTAGAATCACTGGTCAATGTTGTCCATCATATATAGAATGTATAAAATGTACTATGGATTATAGAAATTCTATCTAAAGCGGTATCTCTAATCAAAATGAGGAAATGTTTTACCTTGCAATGGATTTTTTTTGCATTGGATTTTTTTTTTTCAGAAAATCTTCTTTTATATTTTTAATTACCACTGAGCTTCAGAAATTCCAAGGAATATATTAGAATTTTTGGATTGTTTCCTTCATAAAATCTTCTATTCTAATTATAATTTTCACTAAGATTTAGAATCTCCTAGAGTGATACTAGGATTTTTGGAAGATTGTCTTCAGAAAATCTTTATTTCTAATTATCACCGAGATTTAGAAGTTCCAAGAAATAGATTAGGATATTTGGATTGGTGTTTCAAGAAAATATTCTTTTCTAATTATAATTATCACTTGGTTTTAGAATCTCCAAGAAATGAACTAGGATTTTTTTTTTCTGATCTTAATTTTCCGCCAGCTCTAGAAACCGCAAGAAATATTGTTTCTACACCTCTAGAGTTTCAGATTTTTTAGGAAATATCTAAAATAGAAGATATTGCTTCTGTAGGCATCCGAATAGAATTGGGAGGGGGAGAGTGGCGAAACCCCTCCCGTCCCTCAAAAAAAATAAATTTAAAAAAAAAAATTCGGCGAGTTGTTATTGCTCCATAAATATACGTATAAGATTTTTCCACACTAACATTCACAGCCACAATTGGAAGAACTGGATTTTCAACACAATTTCTCAACACAGTTGTGATGCAAATTATTGATGTTAATGTGACGAAATATTCAGTAGCAACCACTGTACTTGAAATAACCCAGGCTCAAGAATGTCGTTGAGCAAGATGAAGATGCGAATTAATTTTACAAGGTGACTGGTTGATGAAAATGTAATTTTTTCCCATTACAATTTTTCTGTAACTCTTTTAAAAAAAGATGATTGAAGATGTAAAATGAGTAGTGGAAGAAAGAACCAAATCCTACTGGAAACTTAGATAAAATACTTTTTAATGTTAATGGTGTTTAAAAAAGTGCTGGGCCATCTTATATGATTGATGTAGATAGATTTCTCTTATGATAATTAAATGTTACATGTATCACACATGCTTGACAAAAGATTAATGCCCCCAAAAAGTCGACATAAAGAGAAAAATGAATAAAACATAACATAAGAAAGAATAGTGAAACCCTGAACACTTAAAACAAAAAGTCTTAATTTTGATAATTTTGTAATAGAATGTGAAAAATTTGATTTGTTAGAGAAAATATGACATCATTGTTTCTGTATTCAGTACATAATTAATGCATAACATACACACATTCCACATAAAATACGAAGAAAAAGTGATTTTAGAGAAAAGGGAGGGATAAATGAAAGAAAGCAATTTTTTTAAAAATATATACAAAAAAGGGTAATTTGAAGATTTCGGAAACAGACTGAGAAAAAAAATCTGGGAGCTTGATTGAAATGTGACACTACTGGTTACTGAAATTAACGAAACAATGTAAGCTTCGCCCACATATGAAAGATGTAACTTTGAAACACATTAATATGTAGATATATACACCTGCAGCGTACACTGTACAGATGAAACGCTGGTTCAAAAATCTACCTGTTTCAGGTTATAATGTATCTGGGTAGCGGGTTTGCCTGTTTTGCGTATCCCTCTTTTGTATCTTAAACAGACCCTTCTAGTCATACTTCCGTATTAGCAATATTCCCAATACAGTATTTCATGTTAACTGTGTACCTTTCAGTATTCAACTGCACTATCCTTAGAAGAGAGGTGCTTATTGCCTTAAAAGAAGTTGAACTTCTACACCTGTTGGTCCGCGGAAGGTATTTTATTTCCCTTCTACCACCCAATGGAAATTTTAGTAGAGGCGTTCCCCGATCCGCTACCTAGGGTCGAACCCTCTAACAGGCCTTCTAACAGGGTTACAGCCACCCCTAGAGTCATGAGCTTGTTTTGTAGCCACAGGAACTCTTCTACAGCCAAAAGGCAAGATCTGGCAGTTGCTGTTATCCAGGATTTTGGTGCTATTAAGACTTTTTCGTCTGAACTATTCGTAGACACGACAACAGCAACAACACCTGTCAGTCTTGGAACCTCAAACTTTAAGGAGTGCTTTCCTTTGAAATATGACTTACTTAGTTTTCATTAAATGTTAGTTATATTTAAAAGAAAATATTGAACTTTAAAATCAACATTTTCAGTTGAACGAGAGATCACAATCTTACACTAGTCCTTGTATGCTGTTGAGATTGCATATAGATTCGTCTGCAGTAAGACCCCAGAAGTTTAAAATAATCTTTTGATCCGAAACATTTGGGACACTTTAAAAATCTCATGTTTATATTATTTAATAAAGTTTTCCCAGAATATTTATTGTTCATTTATTTAATGTAGGGTAACGTTTCTTTCCTTTCTTTGAAAATTAGTTAACATTTAGACAAAGTTAAATCACCGAAAAAAAATTAAATAGTAAATTTAAGCCATTCAAGTACTTCTACTATAATTGAACCTCATGAACATCATATTATTCAACATTAAAGATGATCTAAAAAGATCACCAGAGCTGTCCCATGCAATAAGACGCCATATTAACAAAATTGTTATTAAAAAATCCTTAAAGTTCCAGCAGAACTTTATGGCACAGAATATCCATTAATCCGGTTATTGTTAGAATAATTATCCGATCTGTTTATTATTCAGATACTGCAAAGAAAAGAATTCTAAGTTAATGAATAGAGCCAAAAATTTGAGTTTTTTTTTAATTCACAAAATAAAAAACAATATATTTATTCTGAATACTGCGATAAGCTAATATTGGCTGAAGAAAGCAAATTCAATATCTTAGTTCGAGTTGTAAAATAAATTTAGGAAAAAGACCTTCAAAGAAGAAATTCAAAGAGAGAACCCTTAAAGATTCAAAAGAGAAAATATTGTTGGATACATTCTGAAAAGGTTTAATGATCTTTTAAAAGCTAATGGTTATCCAAGCAGCTATTAGGGAAACATGTTTTCTAATAGATGGATCAATGGAATGTATCTAGGAAACATGTTATTTTTAAAATTTAAAAGAACAGTAGATGTGATCCCGATCGTGAATATATTATTTTATCCTAAATTGTATTATACTGCTTATATCAGTGTAAGCTGTATTAGTTTTATAAAAGAACAGTAACAAGTTGTAGATGATAAGATAAGAGTTTTACATTTTGTGTTATAAATGTTTGATAAGATTGTATTTATAAAAGGCAAAAATGTCTGATCATTTATGTTTTAGACATTGTAGCTACTTATCGACAACTAATTCCTCAAAACGACTAATCTAATTTGGTTAATTCAAATCACTATTTTTATCTGCATTTCACTCTTCTCGATTAAAATTTGGCGAACTTGTTCGGTAAAATCTCTCGGTATAATAAATATCTCTCTCTCTCCATCTTTGTAAAACATTATGTCACATCGAAGTTATTTAATTGATATTTCTTATGACCAATTGTAATTAAATAAAGTGCTGGCATTTATACGTATCTGATGCTTCGCCTGCCTTATTTCGCACGTGGCTTGAATCGAAATCTATTTTAACTATACAATATAAGATTGATAATTAGTATAATTTGATAATTACTTATAAGTTCAGGAGGTGTTGTATCAGTATCAATAAACCATTCAAAGGAAATTTAAAATGCCTGTGGAGTAGTTGGATGTTTTAAGGTGAATAAACATTTACAACAGGAGGCGAAATGCGTCATGCCAGTCTAGAAATAGTGTGTGAGTGGATAAAAAAAGCATGGAATGAAATTAAACCTGACATGATTCAAAAGTCATTTAAAAAATGTAGTATATCTAACAATCTAGATGGAACGTATGATGATTACTTATTTATGGTTCAGAGTAACATTAATGGTGAAGAGGAAACAGAATTCGATGATGTACCTGAAGATATTACGGAAGACGAATATGTCGAACTATTCATATTATCCGATAGTTAAAATTTTCAAGTTCATAAGGTATTTCTTTTAAATAAACAACATTTAGGTACATGTAGAAATCAAATATTTTTATGTTCATCTTTTCCTTATTTTCAAATCTATCATTTTTATATCCGGCATACAACGCGCCGTAAATTTTGATCGTATTTACAGTATTAAAAGTGCGCGTTATACGCCGGAAAATACAGTATATATATACGCAGTGCCGTAATTAGCCATTCATGGGCCCTGAGTAAGAATTTGAATTTGGGACCCTTAGTTAATTAAATTGGGAAAATAATGAAACAAATGGGTTTTGGGAAATTAATAAAACAAATAAATCATTTTGGGGCCCCTTCCAAGTGGGCCCTGGGCGGCCTAGTTATGGCACTGTATAAGTACTATAAGTACACACACAGACACACATATATAAATATATATATTGGGTTTCGTACTCGAATCCACTGTGTAAGAGAATAATCACCATAAAATGTAGGTGGCACCTTTCAAAAATGGATGATTTAATAGTAATACATGTTTTTATAATATATTGGCAAACATTTATTTTATCAGGTAAGTCGTGATAGAGAATATGTTGAGATAGACAAACCTCCACAAAATTCCATATGATCCATATTTATGTGTGTGCATATATATATATATATATATATATATATATATATATATATATATATATTATTAGTTTTCGTACCCGAATCCATTGTCTGAGATGATAATCACTCAAAACTGGAAGATTTAATGGTAAAATATATTTTTACTAGCTGAAAACCCGCACTTCGCTACGTAGTACATTTAAATTAAATACAACGGTCAATGTATGCAATTAATGTAAAAAAAAATAAATATATATATATATATATATATATATATTTATAATAAATACGACGATCAATGTATACAAATGATGTAAAAAAAATATATATATTTAAAAAAAATCGCAAGGGATATTTTTATAGACAACATAATATAGAAGAAAATATTCAAATTAAATGCAATAGGACATACTAAAGAATATAGTACAGTTAATACAGTACAGTTTGAGGAACATAATATCTTTTATTGTATTTTAATATTTTTTGGATAATGTCCATTTGTCTGCCGCATTAGCAAGAAAAAAATATTTTTTTTGTCTATTTAGTTGTTATGCACGTGACGATAAATTTATTTAAAGTTCCAGAAAAAGAAATCACATGATCAGCATTAAATAAATTAAATTCTAAAAATTAATATTTAAAAATTCACCAAAAATTAGAAAATGTAGGTAAAGATTCAAAAAAGATTTCATATTAAAGGAATTTTTATGATCTTTCTCGTGATAAAAGATTTATAACCCTCAAATTATTATTTTAAATGCAAACTTAAAAAAAGTAACTAAAATAGCTTAAAAATTTAATTTAAAGAAATCTAAGAAGAATTTTTCAAAAATCTTTCTTAGTGCACCTTTACACTATAAGAAGAATCGCCATGTAAAATTTCAGCCCTTTAAGTCCAGCGGTTTGGTCTGTGCGCTATCTGTCAATCAGTCAGTCAGTCAGTTACAGAACTGTTTTATATATATAGATAATATACTGACAAGAATTTATTGTTTTACACACGTAGATCGTGGTAGACTATATGTTGATGTAGGAAAACCTCTTTACATCATATGCTCCTTGAAAGCCAAACAGGTTGGTGTATGTGAACTCACGCAAAATTACATATGCACCACATTTCTTAAATTTCCTAAAATCCGACATTAAGAAGTGAAATGTTATAATGCATCCAGAAAAGCTGTCCACGCAATGCATTTACCGCAGTGAATAAAGCTCAGGAGTCATGCGTCTGATGAACCTATTCATAAAGCCTTTTGTTTATTCATTATCTCGAAAGCGAAAAACCAGATATGAATTTTCTTTTGAGAAGAATCTCCAAGAACCGGAAAGGAATTCAAAAGTAAGACAGCGCTTCTTTGCCTATCGTTTTCCGAATTCTTTGGAATAAATAAAAAAAAATTGTAGCGTTCACTAACATATGGAGACAGGGTAAACATTTGTCTCAAAATGACGGAAGTAATCGATCGGAAGAAAAGGGGAAAGAAAAAAAAACGGAAAGATACGGCTTTAAATATCCGCGAGGAATAAGCATTTTTGCGAACATCACACGAGGATAAGATAATCGATGGGGAGAAACAGCGGCGTATACATGATCTGTCAGGCTGTAATGGAGTTCGGAATCTTTTGAAAAATTGAGAGAAATACCTGTTGATGCAGGGAAATGAGCGCGCGTGCTTTCTTTGCATAACAGTCGCGGTTTTTAACTACAAACTACCGCGAAAGACATCAGGAAGGGATAATAGAATTATTTTTTCATTTATAATAAAATTTTTGTTTTAAATTTAAAGTGATAACATAAAAATCAACTTTATTGATATATATATATATATATATATATATATATATATATATATATATATATATATATATATATATATATATATAATATACAGTGCTCGATTTCTAGAAACACAGGTGCCGGAACTGTAACATTCTGAGGAGTGTGTGGGGTATTCCAAATTATTTATATATATATATATATATATATATATATATATATATATATATATATATATATATATATATATGTGTGTGTGTGGGGGGGGTAATTAACGTATATATAATAGGCCAGGCCCAATCCCTAACAACAGAGAAATTATGTGATATAATAAATAACTATTGTAATTTTTTTTCCGAAAGGGAGGTACCGGAACGCTCAAACTGCCCGGCTCAAATCGTGCCCTATATATATATATATATATATATATATATATATATATATATATATATATATATATATATATATATATATATAATGCTAAAGCAGATGAACCTGTCTTGGAACATTCGCATAGAACCGCTAAAATTATTGACTACCTTTTATCTGGGACCCATGCAGGTGAGTCCCCATTGCTCCCTTGGCGACACCTCAATTTTGATCATGCACCCCCGGGGGGGGGGGGTGAAATCCCAAGTGCTCGCATCTTCTCCCCTCTGACCTCGTGGAAGGACTTTCCGGCCTGCGGATTTCACGTGCCCGTATCCGGCCTAGACACGACGTAATTTAATGGCCTCCATCGGTATTTCAACTGATCACCCTCAGTCCGAAAACCCAGCGAAGTACCATTAGGTTACCTCCAGCCCAACTTTAATGTGTAATTTTAATAATATATTTTTTTTGTCACTCAGTTAATAACTGCAATATTATTCAGACATGTATATTCTCTTTCTGTGCCATTTACTCGCTACGAAGATAGTTCAATGCCATTGCACACTTTATATTGCACACTCTATATTTTATTATCATGTTTTTATTAACTCGCTTTCTTGTTTGTGTGTGTTTGTCCAGTACAAATATTTCAATCGATGTTTAACTAACTTCCCGACAAGCTGGACATTTGAAACTCTTAGAATAGCTCAGAACACGATGAAAATGCATTATTTTAATACTTTTAGCCATCTTTAATCAGAATTGATTTCATTTTCAGTTAATTTTGTTTAGTAGACTGGTGCAGCCATCTATCGACCGGAACGGGAACTAAAAGTTAAACGCAAGTTAACTTCCAATTAACTTCATTTTCTTTCAAGTTGATGGGATAATTCATCAAAAAAAAATTTTTAAGTATTTATTAATACATAGAATTGTCAAGTTTATATGATTCAGCAGAAAATTTAAAAACATGGTATATAAAAAGTTCTTTTTATCTTGTAATTATTTATATTATACACTGTATTATATGCTTGCCATTATATCAGAGTGCTCAACACGTGGCCCGTGCAGCTATTCGGTGGACACTCAAGACCCTAAACTTTTTAAGACATATCTTTCAAAAGAAAAAATATCCCTCGCTTCACAATCACGCCTCATTTATGACATTGCTGCTTAGCTCTATGTACATCTTCGAACAACTATTTTCAAAGATGAAGTACACGAAGAGTAAAATTAGATCAAAAATTTTTGATGAGCATCTTTAGAATTCGCTAAGAATTACGATAATTTCCATTGAACCAGACATCGATGCTTTAGTTTCACAAAAAGAAGGTACACTAATTTTAGGTTTATGTTACCTTCTTTTTTTAATGTTATAATAAACAATTCTAAAAAAATTGAAGGTAGTTTTGTTATATATATATATATATATATATATATATATATATATATATATATATATATATATAGGAAGTATATTATATATTTTGTATGCGGCACTTTTCTCACAATGCTGTCCAGGCAAGCTAAAAATATGGACATTCATATATACTTTATCATAGGTAGGAGTTGATGTAGGTTTTGGTGATGATTACGGTGCTTTATTTCTTGATACGTCAGAAGACGGTCTGATGCATAACATGCGGGAAAATTGGTAGAAAAGTAGTTGGCCATCTAAAAAATTCGGCATTAGAGTTAATATTTAGGGGGAGGAGGGGAAGGGAAGGAAGGAACGTGGCATAAACTTTTCAATACTTAAATTTATGACACTAATTAAACCCATTAAATCTATATTCGAGCTAAATTTTATTAAGATTTTCTGCAGGCATAAACCTTTTGTAATAATATTGTTTCTATAACGAACATTTCTAATATCCTAAATGAAATACAGCGAAGTAGATCCCCCGAGTATATAAATCATAAACGACCGCATAAAGAAATATAGTAATCTATAAATACAGAATGTTGTTATTGTGAATGCCCCACTCCCCTGGCCTGAGGTTCCAGTTCATGTCCAGATACACTTTGCTGAGGACTGCGTCTCCAGTTTACAATCGCTAAAAAAGATTCGGATCCCGTCTTAGCTAGGTGTCACCTCAATTTTGACCGAGCAATTCCACAGGTGACATCTTGGAAGACCGTACCCTCACCCACCCTCTGTGACATAGAGGGACTTTCCGGTCTACGGATTTAACGTGGCCATATTCGTCATAGACATGAAAGCATTTAATGGCTCCTGTCGGGATTCGAACCGAGCGCCCTCTAAACCAAAAGTTGACGTGCTACCACTAGGCTAATTCGGGACATATATAAATGTAAAATATATGCAGCGACGAGTTTAAATAAAGACATCCAGGATCTATTTTGAACAAATTACTGCTGATTTTTTTAATAGTTTCCGTCGTATGAGAAGAGACGGCTGAAGCGATGTAGGAAAAGCCCTTGTCAGTTCCCACTCTTTTTCAATTCCACGACCCTTAAGTCGAGGAAATAAGGCATATTTTCATAGTTTTTGACTCTTTGTAAGTATTTCAGTTTACTCCCAATTTTTCCAAATTTTATATATATGATAAATTGATATATTTATTTTAATAAACAAATTTTCAACTCTCAAATTAATTTAAAATATTTTTTTAAAAAATACTTTAGATATACCTTGTTTTTTAAGTATTTTTATTGTATACTGGCTTGCGCGCAGAACTATGAAATTAATTTTACACTTAAATGTATAATTCCTCTTTTATATTTAAACTAAATAATTCAAAATACAATTGAACATAAAACATTCAACATTAAAATACTTTTTCAATTTTTTAAAACTGCTCAAAATATACTTAAAATTTCCTTAAATTTTTGTATTAATTTACCCCTGAAAAAATAATAAAATGTGCTGTGATTGCAATAATTCTAGTTCAGACGCAATAAAATAACATGATTATGTAGTGATGAAAATTTTGTGAAATTACGTTTCATAGTTTTTGAGATATCAGTTGCGGAATGATGCAAAATTACATTTTGAGAAAAATGAGTTTAAATTTTTTCTTACCATAAACTTGATCAGTAATTAAATATTTAGAATATCAATATCTCTGGAACTAAGCGTAATATTTTCATGCGGTTTGCTTTATTTTGTTCAGAAATGATCAGGCTTTAACATATATTTTTCCCGAAAATCGAATGTGTTAAAGATTTAAGGGTAGTGAGTCCCCTTAAGCACTTTTGATTGCCTTTTTAGAAATTTTAAAGACCTATCTAAAGCTCCATATTTTATTCTTTCCATAAAAAGGACCTATTGATGAAAGTATAAATATGACACGACACTTGGTATATTTTCCGATTGCTAGATTCATTTTATACAAATGCTCATAATATAACTGATGACTGTATATCCAGACATTATATTATGCAACTGTCACATCGCCCAGTGATGTTTCAATCTATATAAATAAAGCAAAGTGTCTCTATGTATGTATGAATGTATGTATATATCGTATCCAAATCTACATTTCTTGACGAATCTAGTTGAAACTTCGTATACTTATGTGTTGAAGCCTTAGGATAATTCTAAGATAAGTTTGGAATCTTTAAAATAATTGTAGTAATTTTTAATTAATAGAAAACCAACAATTTTGAACGGTGACAACAATAAATGGAAGCTGTTACATTTCCGGAATCACCCCTATGTGTCTCGTTAACTTGCGATTGTTTACTTCCTGAAATTTAGTAATTTGGTATATTACATATTGTGTTTGCACTTCAGAAAGCTTAGTATACTGTAATTTATATTGTTCTTAATTTTGTAATTCCGATGTACTTTTAAAAGCATAAAAATTAATATATCTTAACTAAAAAGAATCAGTCTAAACTTTAAGCACAGTTTTGTGATTTGTGATTCATTCACAAAAATTAGCCGTAACAGAGAATAGAGGTCCAAAAAATTTAAAAGAAAGTAAAATCAATTTCAAAATTCTTCTTACCCACTCTCAGGCGGTGACAAAAAGCCTAAAATAATTAAAATCGCTCAATAATTAGTAAATTTATTAATCATACCAAAACTCAAATTCACGATTGTACACAAACGATCTTCGTTGTCATTTTCATTTTAGAAGTTCATTTGTTCAGTAAATGCTTTTTTTTATCAAAATAAATAGTTCATGCGCGAACGTTATTTTCATACTGAATTCTCGAATTTTTTTTTTACTCTAAAGAGAAGCAGAGAGTGGCAACAAAGGTTAAAACTTGCTGTTCTTGACAGTTACCTGACTTCAAGAATCATTTGAAATTAATATTATATTTATAATACATATCTTTATATTATATAATTTATTTATTTATTTATTATAAATTTATTCATTTATAAATTATTACTATCTTTTATTACTTATAGGTTGATGGTGCGCGAAAAATATTTCACCCATTTTTTATAGTGGTTTATTATAAATGTATACATTCAATGTTTTACTTTTCAGCTTTTTTTTTGCTCCAATGATGAAAGGCAAAATCTAGCTGAATTCTGAGGAGTTTATTATAAATTTATATACTTTTATATCGGGTTTTCTTTTTATTCCTGTTTATAACAATTCACATGCCTTTTTTTACTATGTATTTTATACTGTGTTTGGTTTTTAAATTGATTTGAGTTAACAAACATTCTTAAAATCCCGGGCAACGCCAGCTCGCCGGGGGGGGGGGGGAGAAAAGAATTTTTCTTCTGCTTGCGACTGTTTGCAGGACGTGGGATGTGTATCCACAAAATTTAAATACCTTTATTCGTTGATTTTTAGTATTTCCATTCTCTGACAATGATTGCTGAAGGGAGCGGGTCCCTATATAAACTGGCTAGACGAGCTAGTTTATGAATAAATTTATTTCATGAGATGAATCATAAAGCGGTAATAGTCTCCTAGTGTATTTTAAATAGTAAATTCATAATCTTCATCACATTTAGGAGAGAAAATGTAAAAAATTAAGACTATCTCAGTATTATTTTAATACTAAATTCATAGCCAACATATGACTGAACGTTCAGAAAAAGAACGGTACAATAATAGCTCAGTTGTGTAAATTCATAATCGGCGAATAAATCAACAGTGAGGAAACGTTCATAGCAAGACTTATCTGCTACACAATTTAAACTGAAATATCATAGTCTGTATATTATTTAACTGCAAGAAAAGAAATCTAGAACAAGAGCAGACTGAAAATGCATTTTGAGTATTAAATTTATAATCTGCTTATCATTTCACAAATTCCTAAACAAGAAAAGATTCACAGTAAATTTGAATAGTAAATTCATAGTGAGTATATTACTTAACGGTCTGAAAAAGTCCAGATCAAAACTATTCTGATAGAGCATTTTAAATCTATATTTGAGATTTATCAGTCGCACATCTTTTAACAGGGAGAAATGTTATTTTACAGCCTAAGGATTATAACAGCTAAAACAACTAATTTTCTCTAATCAGGTAAAGGAGTTTAACTCATCACGCTCATCATACTCATCATACTCATCAATCTCGAAGCAAATTTTTTACAGTCAAAAACACCTTAATGTAACAAATGGCGAATTAAAGTAATTCACAGAAATTAAGTTACATCATTACATGAAAATTATAAACTTCAGTTAATCTACACTTTCTCTATGAGATGACTAGATTACCAAACGTGAAATAAAATTTATACTTAATATAACTAGAGAAACACGAAGGAAGGAAGAAAAAATACTTTCCCTAGTTTATCGAGAATTTATCCTTGGGAACTAAGTACATTTAATTGAGAATTTATTTAGTTAATTATAATATTGATACCATATTATAAAAAAGTAATGCACGACAACTTTCTTTTACTGAAGGAAAGAAATATCCTAAAAAAACAAAAGTGTTTATCAGCTAAATTAAACCATGTTACGAGCTATTACAACCTTCGATACTTTTTCTGAACGGCCGCGTTATCGTTGTATCGATAGCAATATTTCCCTAAAGATTCAGAAAGCGTAATGTAGCATTTGTTTATAACGCTAAATTAAGCAGCATTATGTTCAACACACTGCCCTTATATCTGGTGGAAGTTCCAGCGAGTAATAATTCAGCAATAGAAATGCACTAACGCCGTCTCATTACGTTGATGGGAAAACAAGAATGAGCCCGGAGCTTTCTGAACTATCGCAGATGTTTTCGGAAGTACAATAAAGGAAGAGAATCAATTACCGATTCTTATTCAGAGAAAAAAGTACGTAGAGAGAATCAAAGTTTTATCGACTCTATCGACGGAGGAAGTAGTTATTACTCGAAATGTTGTAATATGATATACTGAAATATATTTGAAAGAGATATTAGTCTGTTTTTGTTAGGTATTGCTTTAGACATGTCTTGATATTAGCTGGTTAGTTATTAACTTTTTTTTCATGATAGGATATTATCTTCTGGTTTTAGGCATTATATATATATATATATATATATATATGTGTGTGTGTGAGTGTGTGTGTGTGTGCATGTACGTGTACGTGTACGTAGAAGGAAACTTCTAGCCGGCCCCCCATTTAAACGGACATCTTTTATTCAAAACTGCTTCAAGATTCCATTCAGACAATTTTATGGAAGAAACCTCTTTCCAACAGCCACCCCTCAAAACGGCCCCTTTTTTCTGAGCCATCACTTACCGCCGTAGAGAAGTTTCATATATATATATATATGGGGGGGATTTTGTTTATGCCATTCTCTGCTTATGCCATAGTTATGTTCTCTGTTGCCATGCATAGCGTATTAGGCCTGGCTAACCCCTCATGTACATGCACAATATTCCTTGAGGGGAAAGTCGAGAGAGAGGGTTGAATGACTCTTGGAGGCGATTCGAAAGAATGTGTGTTCGGGAGATGCCCCGTGCACGAGAGAGAGGGTATTCAGACCTCGATTGAGAGAGGTTGTGTTTTTGGTATTCCGTGCGTGGGCACGGGGAATTTGTGAAGCGAGCTTCGAGCTGGGCTATCTCGATAATTATTGTTATATCGTATCGGAGACAGTAAAAGTAGGCTCTCCGGCTTCGCATGATCGATATCTTCATTAATAAAGTATTATTGACTTTTATAAAGTCTAGTCGATTTATGACTCAAGTATGTTCTTCTTAGACATCCCCCTAGACGCCAGTCACGTAGACAGGAAAGTCTACACACCTACACACACACACACACACACACACACACACACACACACACACACACATATATATATATATATATATATGTCGGATTAGGTCTCTTCACGCTCATTTTATTACACAATAATCTGAACGTCTTGAGAATCATTTTACCTGGGAGTCGGTGATCCGGTGGCTAGGACACACAAAACACTTAAAACTTCATCAAGCATTCAAGGTGTTGACACAATAGCCATAAAACAGTCCAATTGATTTTCCGAACGTTATTTATTTAAACCAAATCATGTACTCAGCTGCAATATTTAACTACGACGCCCCATCCCTTTTAAAATCCGTGCGCCCAACGGCACACGTCTTTTACCGTTGGTACCTCTCCATGGCTCTAAACTAACTCCTTTGTTCTTAAGCTTTTAACTGACGCGCTATGACGCTCATTACTTATTCATGATGTCATATCGAATGTTCTTTTGCTGACCTAAACACTTTCTTTCTTAGCGCCAAGCTTCAAGTATATACGTCTACTTTAAAATCCTCTCACGTGGTTCTGCGGAATTGAATCAAGCCGACCCTTTAATTCTATTTTCGCTGCAATGCGTTACTCCTATTATTTGAAAACTCCCAGACTTTAATTGCTAAATCCTGTACTTTATAAACAAAATCCCGTTTTAAGGTCGTGCGATCGCACCCCATATTTTAGCCTCACATATATATATGCGTGTGTGTGTGCTAATATTCGCATGTATACAATGAATTTGACGAAATTAGAACACATATAGAAGGCAGTCGTTGTTGAATATGTAATCGTGAGTATTTGACGAGAGAAGCACATTCATGTCATGAGATATATGAACTACACAGTCTAACATTATTTATTTATCATGAAGCACTAAGAGGCCCTTATTCCGGCAGAGTAACTTTACATCAGATAATTTGACACGCAGGCACAAACAAACTAGCCCCGGACCTGCCGCAACTTGAATATACTGGACACAACATAATGGGACGGACAGCGGGGGGCGACGGTAACAAAAAGCAGAGCGACACACAGGACGAGATAGCGTATAAGCAGACAGGAAAAGCGCGGGAACTTCGTTGTTCGACCTTATATACCAAGGGTTCATGACCCTGTCGCTAGGTGTTTAAAATTATTTTAATTGTCTGACCCCGATCGTGTGGTATATGAGTCGAGATTCGTGTGATTTTCCCGCGGTTCTGAATCATGTCTAAAAATAACATTACCGCGCGTGCGTGCATTGAAGAGAATTGAATATTCGGTTATTTTGTTATTGAAATAGGGCTGTGCTTTCTTGAGGTTGAAACAAGGATAATTTAGAATACGCGTTAGATTTAGTACAATTAATAATAGTGGGGCGTGTTATATATATATATATACATATATATATATATATATATATACCGGGTGGGAAAAAAGTCCGTATAAACTTTAAAAATTCATAAAATCCGGAAAAATAGCGAAAATAAAAAAAAAGGTTTGCAAGGTTACCATCGCGAGGTCACGGGATTTTTTTTAAGACAGGAAAAAAAAACTCAAAAAACAGCTGACAGGTGGCGCTGGTACGAGCGAATTCTGTGGAAATAAGCAAATGAGACGGTGAAAAGAACGTGCGCTCCTAATCCACAACCAGTTCACCGTTGTTCCGCGATCCGCCGAGAGGTGTCATGTATACATTCGGATCTGCTGCACTCTGCCGTTGCTGGATTTGTGACTAGCCAGCAATGCATTATCCCCTGTGGTGGAGATCATGTGGAACACCTACTGCTGTAATAAACGATTTAGAAGCATTCTTTTCGCTATTTGCGTATTTTTTCTTTGACTTGTGTAAGTCAGCGCCACCTGTCGGCTGTTTTATGAGTGATTTATTTTTCCTGTCTCAAAAAAAATTTCGTGACCTAACGATGCTAACCTTTTTTTTTATTTTGGTATAAATCTTTTTTTTTATTTTGGTTATTTTTTCGGTTTGTTTGAAATTTTAAAGTTTATACTAACTTTTTGCCCACCCGGTATATAGATACACGTTTGTTTGTGTGTGTGAATATAGTACTTATAGAAACACGCCGGATTTCTATACATCAAATAGACAGCTTAGTATCAGTACTTCCGAGTTTTTCGAGTTCCTCCCGAATCACCTCATTTTGCAGCCAAAAACTTTTAATAGTAATTGCTTAGTTGTATTTTAATAATAATTGTGTAATACTGTTCAACAGAAAATGTGTCATAGTAATAATTTTTAAAGGTATGGTATGTAAGGTAATATATTTAATTGCGTTTTACATACTTTATAGTAATAATTTTGTAGAAATATGATTTTTTGTGCTTGTATGATATCAATAACTCTTCGGATTGAAGACGGATTGTAAATCATTCACCTTCCGTTCATCACAATGATGTTTTCTTAATAACTTTACATTTGCTTTTCATAATATGTGTCTTAAAGTAAGCTATTGGAACACATGGCAATTTTTTTATAAAGGCCAATTTTTTACGTTATGTGTATTTTGTTTCCCTATTTTTATTAACTTGCTTTCTTATTTGTGTGTTTGTCCAGTACAAATCTTGCAATCGACTTTTAACTAACTTCCGGACAAGCTAGACATTTGAAACTTTAAGAATAGCTCAGAACACGATGACAATGCATTTTTTAAAATAATTTTAGCCATCTTTAAGCAGATTTTTACCATGTTTTTATTATTTTCAGTTAATTTTGTTTTGTAGACTGGTGCAGCCATCTGTCGGCCGGGACGGGAACGAAAAGTTAAACGCAAGTTAACTTCCAATTAACTTCATTTCCTTTCAAGTTGATGGTATAATTCATCAAAAAAAATTTTAAAAAGTATTTATTAATACATCGAATTGTCAAGTTTATATGATTCAGCAGAAAATTTAAAAACATGGTATATAAAAAGTTATTTTTATCTAGCAATTATTATACTGTGGTGTTTTAGTCTATTACTACATATCCAGTTAACGTACAATTATTCAGTTTTTAATGCTATCTATTTAAACATGATTGTTTACGAAGTATTAATGCTTTTAGGCTCACCCTTTTCATTTTGAAAACCTTTCTCCAAACGATACAGAATAATTATGTTTTTATATAAATTAGGTCTTACAGACGTTGTATTAAATGCTTTATAGTAAAAACTTTAGGAACGCGTATTTTCTTATATACTTTCAAGAATTTTCCGCCCAAATGGCGTTCTGAGCTGCCACCACGTGGGCTTGGGTTCAAATTCCGAATAAGGCTTGGTCGTTCTCGTGTCGTCGCCCTCATAGGGAGCAATCCTGGATCACCTATAACAGTAATTGTCAACACGTAGAAGTCTACGGACCATTAAGCCAGAAATTGAACCATGTGCGGACCCCCCACCCCACCCCGACTTGAGGACGAGAACCTTCCGGGGTGGTATGGGGGTATAGAATATCCCTCAGGCAAAAAAGTTTTCGGGATTAACGTACTCACATTCTAACGTATCATGTTCTAATAATAAAATATTTATGCTAAACTTTTAAGAAATTTTAATTCAACACCTGATTGTCATCGGATATATTCGGCCCATCTAGTTCAATATGAACATTACTTTCAAAATCCCCATTTATTTGACAACTTTTTTATATGTGGTCTCGGACCACTATCGAGGCTCTTGAGGGCCACCTGTGGTCTGCGAAACACTTGTTGGGAAACACTGACCTATAGGGGGCTACCATAATATAATAGCCAGTAAATGGTGGTGAATAACAAGAGGCAAATGTCTCGCGAAAAAGTCATCGTATGGCTATTTATTGAAACACAGTAAAAAACTAAGTATTTGTCTTTCAATCCGTCCTCCTCGACAGAACAAAGCATGTAGTATCTAAGACTTTAAAAGTCTCTTTCTATAAAAATCTTTTTCTATATTCAGGGTGGTTATAAAAAAAAACTTTGCCGGTATATGGACGTCTAGCAACTGTTCCGTTCAACCGATCGAGATGAGATTTCAGATATGGTTATTCAGCGGTTTGAGCAACCAAGTGGTGCCCACGGTTACGGTTATAGGTACAGAGATTCGAAATTTTCGAATGGTAACGTCCACATTTTCTAATCGCAAAATGCTCAGTGCATGCGAAAACCCTAAAGATTGTTGGAAAAACAGACGCGTTATGCGCGCAAAAAAAACAGCTCTGCGAACGGCCAACAAAAACACGATCGGGGCGGAAGGTGGAAATTTGCATATGACACAGGCAAGACACCAATCACTGATGACAACATAGATCGGACAAAGAAAACTTTTATTTGGATTACATTTTTTCCTCATGGGGGCCATCACAGGCCGTTCGCAGAGCATTTTTTTTTGTGCGTGCATAACGCGTCCGTTTTTTTGTGTTACACGTACCGTTCTAACGCTCTTTAAGGTTTCCGCATGCGTTGAGCATTTTGCGATGGGGAAAAGTGGTCGTCGCTATTCGAAAATTCCGATTTTTTGTACCTATAACCGTAACCGTGAGCGCCACTTAGTTGCCATTCACAGAATCCCGAGGTCATACCTCTGAATAACTATATCTGAAATCTCATCATGATCGGTTGAACGGAACAGCCGCTAGACATCCATTCATTGGCAAAGTTTTTTTATGACCACCCTGTATATATTCATTAGAATCTGAAGCCTTATATTTTTACATGCTTCCTTACTTCATAATCTTTCCGGACCGATTCAAAATCAAATAGTTCGAATACTAAGTATTAGTCTCTTTACGCTAAGTAGTTTTAAAAACACCAGTCGCCATACCAATTCTATTTTGTTCACCATGAAATTGAATTCACAATTTATCGAAAATTCGAGAGAGTCTTATGCCCAAATGCATCTGGAATTCTCAGTAGATATCTTTAATTCCTCGACAGAGTAAAGCATTTAGTAAACGGACGAAAATACAGACCTTTTTTTCCCCGTCTTGATCCGGAATAAATAAAAAAAAAATTCACTGGGTCTGAAGTATAAAAAATCCATGTCTGTTGAAACGTCGTAAAGAAAACGAGAGGATTTATTCTTATTGGTAGGTATTACGTTTCCCTTTCCGGAAAGACACTCTAATGATGAACATTCTGCAGCATGAAGAGGATAAAATGCTCCAGAAAATAACATTCATTCCAACCGGCTCTAATCGGGAAATTCTCTGTAATATATGACCGTTATGAATGCTTTCGTTCCAGAATTGTTTTCTCCGTCTTTTGTCGCAATTCTTTTTTAAAAAAAGAATGTATCTTGCAATGTTTCATGCGTTGTGATTGTTGGGCTCATATCATGAAAAATTATGATGAAACTATAATCAACCAAAGCTACTTTTTTCCCTTGATTTGATAATTTCGCTTTAATTTAATATCTTTATAAACGCTTCAGTTACAAAATTGATTTCTTCGTCTTTTGTCACTCTTTTAAAACATGGTAGAATATATTATAACGGTTTATGTATTGCAATTTGTTGGACTCATAAAAATTTATTAGGAAACTATAATCAATCTAAGCTACTTTTTGCCTTGATTTGATAATTTCTGTGTTATATACGAGTATGATCATTACGAAAGCTTATGTTAGAAAATTGCTTACTTCGTCATATGTCCCTTTTTTTAAAACATAGAAGAATATATTGTGATATTTTATGTATTGCGATTGTTGGAGTCATATAAAAAAATTATGATGAAACTATAATCAACCAAAGCTACTTTTTCCCCCCTTGATTTGATAATTTCTCTTTAATGTAATATCTTTATAAACGCTTCAGTTACAAAATTGATTTCTTCGTCTTTTGTCACTCTTTTAAAACATGGTAGAATATATTATAACGGTTTATGTATTGCAATTTGTTGGACTCATAAAAATTTATTAGGAAACTATAATCAATCTAAGCTACTTTTTGCCTTGATTTGATAATTTCTGTGTTATATACGAGTATGATCATTACGAAAGCTTATGTTAGAAAATTGCTTACTTCGTCATATGTCCCTTTTTTAAAACATAGAAGAATATATTGTGATATTTTATGTATTGCGATTGTTGGACTCATATAAAAAAATTATGATGAAATTATAATCAATCTAAGCTACTTTTTGCATTGATTTGATAATTTCTTTATAATATACGAGTATGATCATTATGAAACCTTATGTTAGAAAATTGCTTACTTCGTCTTTTGTTCCATTTTTTAAAACATAGAAGAATATATTGTGATATTTTATGTATTGCGATTCTTGGACTCATAAAAAAATTATGATGAAACTGTAATCAATCTAAGCTACTTTTCACCTTGATTTGATAATTTTGCTATAATATATGATCGTTATGAACGCTTCCGTTACAAAATAACTTTCTTCGTCTTTTGTCACTTTTTTAAATCATTGAAGAATATACTGTGATATGTTATGTATTGCGATTGTGGGACTCATCATAAAAAATATGATTAAAATATAATCTATCCAAGCTGCTTTTCGTCTTGATTTGATAATTTCTTTATAATATATGATCCCTTTGAAGGCTTCCGTTACAAAATTACTTTCCTTTGTCATTTTAAAAAAGAATATCGTGTAACGTTTTATGTATTGGGATTGTTGGACTAATATCGTAAAAAATTGTGTTGAAACTACAATAATACTGACTCTTCTGAAAAAAAAATGCACTCGCATTTCAAGAGTTAGTTTTTATCATATTTGATTTTAAAGTTTCTTATTCATTAATTCTTTCAGTAAACCCAGATGCACCTATACATCTCTAAATCAGTATGAAAACCCTGTCTCGATCCAGGTATTTAAATTTATATTTTAAATATTAGCCCTGGAATATAATAAACAAAGAAATGTATTTCGCTTCTAGCCCTACTGATATAATTCTATTTTTCAAATTCCATCCCTAATATTAACCTCTAAACTTACCTTATGCCTTATCCTTTCCTGGTCGCTAAGATTTAACATAGGCGATCGATGGTTTGCGCATTCGTATATCTAAGTCTAAAAACGTATCCTTATATTTACTTGAAGCATTATAATATAGGCCCTTAAATGCAATCAGCTTTTAAATTATCTTTAATTACACCCCAGAGACGTCTTGGCTATTTTGGAGGTAAAAAAACTTTATATTTCGTTAGGCTGGTAACTTAAATGTAAATTTTTAGATATTCACACGTATGTAAAATATTCCGATAGTTGTCAGCCAATAAATGATTGTCTATGACATCATTAATCTATCCCTGAACCTTGAATGTTGGATGATGATGCTATGTATCGACCGATATATTTCGCTTATATTCCAGGAACTACCGATAACTTCCCACGTATGCCTATGTAACATTGCCATTAACTACTGCCTACATAATAGACGCCTGTTCTTGGAATACTGAACGACATCCCAGATTATGAACCGAAGTATTTGGGTTAATATTCCTTCACCTATTCACCGAATAATGTAGTCACATGTAATGAAGCCTAGAGCTTGTGTGTTAAACTGCTTTTACGTACGTACGTGTACCTTCCAAACTATTTTTGTGTTGGAAAAATATTTTCCGTCTGAAACATCGATTTCAATATGAATGATGAATATTAAAAAATACACAACATTTTGGAGGACTTTAACGAAAAGTTATTTAGTATATTTCTGAATTCACCTATCAGAAAATCCCGTTTTTCGACGAAATAAATTTCCATTGAAAATGCATATAAAGTTTCTATTATTTTAAAACTATATTTGGCAGTGGCAGAAATTAGGGTTCTGCGTAAGGAAGTTGCAACACGCATGTGAAAAAATTGGGTGGTATCTTAAAGTACAGGGTATCTGGGCTAAAGGTATCCAAAAGTCATGACTTATTTTTATGGAACTACCCGTTAGAATTTAAAAATATTTTTTAAATAGAAAGAACATCTCACCAAGTTTTAATATCAATCATATATTTTTATCATAGTATCGTAGAATTCGATGTGTTCCCCTTTAGTAGTGGATCCAGTTCTCTCCAAGTATTTCGTAGCATATCAGACGTTATTAGACGTTTTTGCTTGAGGATTCATTAAATCCGTTGTGTATAAACAAAAAATTTAAACTGTGGACGAGTTTAAGAAGCGTATCATTCAAGCAATTCGTGTAATAACTCCTGATATGCTACGAAACACTTGGAAAAAAACTGAATTACCATTTAGACGTTTGTCGTGCTGCAAAAGGTGGACACATCGAAATCTATGATTGATATTAAAAACTTGGTGAGAAGTTCTTTCTATTTAAATAATTTTTTTTTAATTCTAATGGGTAATTCCGTAAAATTAAGTCATAACTTTTGGATACCTTTAGCCCGGACACCCTATATCCTTAAAATCAAAATTACATTTGTTGCGAGCTCAAGTTATTTAAATTACTCTGCTATAAAAATAACAACGGATGTATAATTTTTAGTCAATAATAACACGATAGTAATCGTAAGAAACTATATTAGTTAAGTTGTTATTGAAACTCGAGAGCATATTTTCTAGAAAAACCCACTTTAAAAATCTTTTGATGTATAACTTTTCAGCAGAAAGTTCAAGCAGAACGAAGTACGATATGGTCCACTCTAGCTTTATCAGTGTAAAAAATAGTGAGCTTGAGGAAAAATTAAATTTCGTTGGTGGGGCTTGAACTTGTGACTGACATGAGCTTTCGGTGATGATAACAGAGGGCGCTTTGTTAGATCCACAGAGTTTAGCTTCATCTTTTCATCTCTTTAGTGAGATTCAAATTGTGAAACTGTCACTGGATCTCAGTAAAAATACTTGTGTTGTTAGACAACGCGTGATGGGATTTCTCAGCAGTAAAAGAGGGTTGACTTTAATTCAGTTATTCCAGGGGTCTTTTATCTAGATTTACTCCTAAATGAGTAAGTACTAACAGGTCAGTTTACCCTACAGCAATTCGAACGCGAGTCTTACTATTCTGCAGTTTGCGACGCGTGATCAGTTTTCAGTTTCCTCAGTTAAATTCAGTTTTAACTGAACCGCATGCCTTCGGGTGGGTCGGATTTACTTTTGGACTTGAGTCATTCCCACGTTTTGTAAGATATAGGGACGAGAGGTACAATGAAGGTTTAAAAACTGTTATGGTATAAAAAATTGTTTCATATAATTTTTTTAAAATGTAATCTCTTGCAAGAAAAAAAATGTTAATATGCTGTATTTCCTTAATTTTTTCAAGATTATGGTATTCCAAGGGTTTCGAGTTATGTCTATTCCGAGGTATTCCTAGAAATAAAATTCTAAATATAATTCCTATGTATTCGAATATTCCTCACTGTATCTGGAAATATCTATGTTGTATATACAGGAATTCCCCCATATAGATTATAAATTTATATATATATCAATAAAATTCTTGAAATATACCCACAAAGGACGTTATGACTGGAAGACGTATAAACAATGTCCAAACTTTATAGGTTAATGACTCATAAGAACTTTATATGTCATTAAATCGAAATAACTTTGTCTGTCAATTTAATTCAGAATTAAATTAATAAAGACTTCTTTACAGAAATTTTCACTAAAGTAATTACGAAATATCCTCCCACAGAAATTATAACCAATTTAGGGAAGAAATTATAGAAAAAGATGAACAAATTTACAAACGCCTATGCATTTTACTTCGAAATAACAATTTCTCGAGAAACTCCAAAAAATAAAAATACAAGTCTTTTGAAATGGTGAAATCCCGCTCGAAAAATAAGAGCGAAAAGACAGATTTATTCTTATAGGAATTACTTTCCTTTTTTTCCAGAAAAAGAAGCAGTAATGATGGATATCCTGCAATAATGCCGAGCTTCTAAGAAGGATATAGTTCTATACAAAAAAACAAGGAAATTTTCGCATTATTCCGATAAAAAACTTTTTTTATAACATTACATCATTATTAAGGATTCTATTGTAACAAAATCTCCCTTTTTTAGCTTTTTAAGCATTTTTTTCTAAAAGACAGTTTTATTGCTAAGGATTGTCGTTAAACGTGTTGTTTTTTTCCTGTTTGTCATATTGTTGCTGGATCGCATTTATTAAAAGCTCAAGTGAGAATTTACTTGTCATTTAACAGAGTGAAGGTATGAACCTTTTTCTGAGACCCGTTAACAAATGGTATCGCTTATTTCCAGTTTATTTTAGGTACGATCTGAGAAATTAGTTGATTTCCTAGATTTGATTACAGTTGTAAAAAATGTTAGCAAGTTTACGAAAGTCTGATATTTTATCCAGCATGAAGCAGTCAAACCCTCTTTCAGGCTATTTAATTTTCTGTAACCCTTTAATAAATGATATTGTTTATTTACATTTTAGGCTAGGTATGATCTGAGAAATTAGTTGGTTTCCTACTTTTGATTATACTCATAAGAAATGTAACTAAGTTTACGCAAGTATGATGTTTTATCCAGCATAAAACAGTCAGGCCATCTTTCAAGCTATTTAATTTTCTGTGAACCGTTAACAAATGATATCGCTTAACTCAACTTTATTTTAAGAACGATCTGAGAAATTAGTTTATATCCCAGATTTTACTCCACATACACACACAAAAAATGTTACTAAGTTTACGCAAGCTTAATATTTTATCCAGCATGGAACAGTCAAATAATCTTTCAAGCTATTTAACATTCTGTAACCCATTCGCAAATGATATCGCTTATTTCAAATTTAGTTTAGATACGATATGAGAAATTAGTTGATTTAATAGATTAGATTACAGATATACATTAAAATTTTACTAAATTAAGCCTTATCCAGAATGTAACAGTCAAGCCATTATTCAAGCTATACAATTTTCTATGATCCGTTAAAAAATAATACTGCTTATTTACGGTTAATTTTATGCACGATCTGAGAAATTACTTGATTTCCTAGATTTGATTACAGTTGTGAAAAATGTTACTATATTTACGAAGGCCTGATATTTTATCTAGCAGGAAGCATTCAAACCGTTTAACAAGCTATTTAATTTTCTGTGATCCGTTAACAAATGATATTGCTTAGTCCTGGTTAATTTTAGGTACGATAAAAAAATTAGTTCATTTCTTAGGTTTGATTACACATTTTATAAAAAAGTTATCAAGTTTAAGCAAGCCTGATACTTTATTTAGTACGGGACAGTCAAATCAACTTTCAAGCTATTCAATATTCTGTGACCCGTTAACAAACCTTTGATGCCCGGTATAAAGGGCTTAAGTCAAAAACAGTGATTTAAATATACCAAGTTATTGGCTTTTATACCAATCGCAAAAATATAATTTCGACTTGTGTCTTTTGTACAAAGAAATGTTATTTTGTATACAAAATTGATAGACTTAAGCCTTTTATATGGGCTTGTGGAGACCCAGTGGTACAGCGCGCTGGTTCTAGGTGCTGAGGGTGCTCGGATCGAATCCTGGCGTTGCGCCACGAAAAATGCCTCCGTTCGTGTCGTCCCTTCATAGGGGGTAATGCTGTCCGCCTATATGGTGCCCCCACAATTAAATGGGCAGTAAAATTGCGGGGTAGTATAGGCGAATGTTTGACGACGAGTGCCTCCGCATTGGGGAAAAAAAAGTAGGTCAAATTATTTTTGGCTTGTGGCGGCCCTGTGGTACAGCGCGCTGGTTTTCGGTGCTGAGGGTGCTCAGATCTAATTCCGGGTTTGCGCCACGAAAAATGCCTCCGTTCGTGTCGTCCCTTCATAGGGGGTAATGCTATCCGCCTATATGGTACCCCCATAATAAAATGGACAGTAAAACTGCGGCGTAGTATGGGCGAATGTTTGATTACAAGTGCCTCCGCATTGGTTAAAAAAAAGCCTTTTATACCATTCAAAAGATTTTTGTGTTTTTTTTTGTCAATACTAACAAATATCTAAAAATCCCTGTTTTTGACCTAAGCCCTTTATACCGGGCATCAAAGAAACAGTATCACTTATTTCCAGTTTATATTAGGTACGATTTAAGAAATTAGTTGATTTCTTATATTTGACTACACATAAAACTAAAATATTAAGTTTAAGAACGCCTTATATTTTTATCATACATGGAAACAGACAAACCATCTATCAAGCTAACTAATTTTATGTGACCCGTTAACAAATAATGTCGCCTTTTTCCAGCATATTTTAGGTACGATCTAAGAATTTCCTAGTTAATTTCCAAGATTTGATAAAACATAAAAAATAAAATGGTTCTAAGTTTTCGCAAGCCTGATGTTCTTTTAAGAATAAAACTCAAATCATTTTTGAAGTTACTTAATTACATACATTATAGTTGAACTTACAAAGAAATATGTATCGTTCGGTGAGAGTTTTCTTGAGGAGTATGAATAAGGCTCTTCAATGCATTTTTTCGATATTTCTTGCAAGCTTAACGGAAGTCTTCCTAGTATAAAATAAGATGTATAAAAATGGATCCTTTAGTCATCTTTCGTCTTTTGTCAATATCTTCTGAAGCTCAAATACCGATTTCTGGTATACATATACATTGTTAAAGATTTTAAAGTATTTATTTAAACGAAAAGAGCATTTTTATCAAATTTTTTTATTTATGACAGGTGTTTTTTTTAAACTTAGTTACTACACAAAGAAATCAAACCATATTTCCATTAATGCAGACGTTTGCTTCTGATCGAAATTTCTAAAACTCGTTTCCATTGAATTGTTTGAGAAAAGATGCAATAAAGAGGATTAAAATCGAAAACTATATTTGCTTAGTAGTTAGGACCTTTTTTTCACTCTAATCCACAAGCAATAGGTTCGACTGCAATAAAAAAAATTATATGTCGATCTCTTATATCCCCTTCCATATTCTTTTATTATATGTAGAACAATTAAATTAGATAAAATGCCAGATTTTAGCATTTTTAATAAAAATTGCTGCCTTAATTTCACTGCACTTTCTAAAAAAATTTTACCGTCATAGATTTTGCGAGTATTTACATAATAATGTCAATGTCATAAATTTTCTTTCACTGTTCATTCTGTTCATATATATATATATATATATATACACCGAAGAGCCATTACATTATGACCACCTGTTTAATACTACGTAGGACCACCTTTCGCCATCAAAACCGCCAACACCCGGTGTGGCATTGACTCGACAAGGTACTGATAAGTCGTCTGAGGTATCTGGTACCAAGCGCTCACCAACTGGTCCAGCAATTCCCGCACATTGCCAGGTCGTAGCGTAGCAGCACGAGTTCGGTTTTCCAGGTGGAACCACAAATATTCTATTGGATTAATGTCAGGTGAATTTGGAGGCCAAGACATGACTTGAAAGTCACTAGAATGTTCCCCGAACCACTCCCCGACGATTCGATCCTTATGACATGTTGCATTATCTTGTTGGTAAACTCCATCACCCGCCGGAAACACTGTTGCCTTGTGCCCACACCATAATGCCGCCGCCACCAGCTTGTCTCCGTCCAACTGTTCATCCGGCAGCCAGGATTTCCGTTGGAAATCGGCGTATTCGCACGCGCTCGTGGATGTGATGGACCAGGAAACCTGATTCGTCGGACCATACAACTTTCTTCCATTTCCGATGTTCCTTGGCCCATTACAGGCGCTGCTGGCGATGACATGCCGTCAGAGCAGGGGCGTGCTTCAGCCGCCGGCTTCGTAGGCCCATTCGCAGCAGAACACGCTGCACTGTGTGTTGAGAAACACTGTCTGGGTCACTACTGTTGTAGCTGCTGGTAATTTCGGCTGTTGTAGCTCTTCGGTCACGGCGAATAATGCGTAACAGTCTTCGCTCTCCTCTGGAATCAATGCGCCACGGGCGACACACCGCTGACTGGCGACTTTTCGTTTCACCATCCGTACACCACTTTCGATACGTGCTCACAATGACTGCACGTGAACAGCCCACCAAACGTGCCATTTCTGATATTGACGTTCCCAGGCGCCGAGCCATAACGATTTGACCTTTATCGAAATCTGATAAATCAGCCATTTTTCCCGTTATGTCGCTAATCTATGTTTAGAAAGACAATGTATGGGCCCTTTATATACTCCAACTTCAGCCCCGCAAGCGCCGTGGTTTTGTTTCTGGGCGAGCTCATTGTTACAGAAGGAGGGTGGTCATAATGTAATGGCTCTATAGTATTAGTTTACTGGGACTGTTCTATTAAATGACACATTTCTGGTTTAAATTATGATCCTTGAAGTTTCCTTGGAGTTTTCATTGTTAAAATTATTTTTGCAAGCAAAAGGTCACTACCACAAATTGAGGAAGAATATTGTAACATCTTTTTATTTTTTTTTAAGTTATGAACCCTTACTCTCATCACAGTGGAAATGAACAAAAACCAAAAAAATAATTTTTATCATTTGCAATACCTTGAAATCAAGGTAATAAAAATTTCCCTATTTTCAAATCTGTCTGTTCGGTCAGCATGGAAAAACTTCTGATTTATCTGCAAAGCAGCTATCAAATTTTCTGTTTAATGGCTACTTTATAGAAGTAAGATTTTCGGAGGTGAAATGAGACTCTAAGTCAGTGGTTCCGAACCTGAGTGGTGCCCCCTTGGGTAGGCATGAGTGATATTCGGGGATGGGTTAGCAAAAAGTATGTGAAGAACGTATTTTACTAGGATTACTTGCCATATATATATACGAGTATATATATATATATATATATATATATATATATATATATATATATATACTAGCTGAAAACCCGCACTTCGCTACGGATTACATTCAAATTAAATTCAACGGTCAATGTATGCAATTAATACCAAAAATATAAATATATTTACAATATATACAATGATCAATGTTTGCAATTGATGTAAAAAAAACGAAAAAATATATTTATAAAAGTTCGTAAGGGTATTTTTATAGACAAAATATGTAGAAGAAAATATTCAAATTAACTACCATAGAACATATTAACGAATATAGTACAGTTAATATAGTACAGTTTGAGGAACATATATTTTGCTGTATTTTAATATTTTTTGGGGTAATGTCCAATCGTCTGCTGCATTAGCAAGAAAAAATAATTTTTTGTCTATTTAGTTGTTATGAACGTGACGATAAATTTATTTAAAGTACCAGAAAAAGAAATCACGTGATCAGCATTTAATAAATTAAATTCTAAAAATTAATCTTTAAAAATTAACCAAAAATCAGAAAATGAAGGTAAAGATTCGAAAAGGATTTCATTTTGAAGGAATTTTTATGATCTTTCTCGTGATATATATTTTATAACCCTCAAATTATTATTTTAAATGCAAACTTTAAAAAAGTTACAAAAACAGCTTAAAAATTTAATTTTAAAAAATCTAAGAAGAATTTTTCAAAAATCTTTCTTAGTGTACCCCTAGACTATAAGAAGAATCGTCATGTAAAATTTCAGCCTTTTAGGTCCAACGGTTTGGTCTGTGCGTTGTATGTCAGTCAGTGAGTCAGTCAGTGAGTTACGGAACTGTTATATATATATATATATATATATATATATATATATATATATATATATATATATATATACGTATAACACGCGGATCCCAGCGTGGGTTATTGGGAGATAAACTTTGTTTAGTTTTATTTCATAGTGCACTCATTGCAAAGCTTAGACAGCTATGACATAAGTTAAATTCATTTCAAATTTCCCTGATGGCATCTTTTGGCGCCCGAAAGAGGATTCTTTCATTTAAAGCAAAACTATTTTGGAGAGAGTTCTGTTGCCTAAAATTACTTGATATTTAAAATTTGAATCAAAAAATACCATTCATTATTTTATTTAAAAAAAGGATATATAAAATTTAGAATTATTGATTTTAATATTTTTTTAGAATGATATTAGGAAAATTTATTGCTTTACTTAAAAAAATGTGACAGATTTTGTAAAATTAGGTCATTTGTTTACCCTTTTGAAAATGCATGTAGTAAATGTAAAGACTACAAAATACTACGAATTTTTACAATATTAACTAAGGCTAATATACTTTTCTTTTGATTATGGGTCAACAAAAGCAAAAGGAATATCTTGGGAATTTTCGAATAAAGTAAATAAGCTAAAAATGCTGTTACAATAATTTTAATCATCGAAAAGTATGCTCTCTTGAGTTCTGACGAGTAATATCTCATAAACACGAGGAATAATTAATTCGGGTATTTGAATTATTAACTACATGAATAATCTGAATTTCATTCAAATTGGTTCAACATAAATCATTTTGGTTCATACTGATATCAGATGGAAAACGTCATAAACCGCAAACAATAGATTACCTAACGGGTCATTGGTGTCTAACAGTGTCAGTAAGCACAGAATGAAGTTTCAGTTTCCTTTGACTGTTTTGGAATTGTGTTTGCTTAGTATCACACAGTTAATCAGAGCCTTACACATAAGCTGAGGTTGTTGTATATTTAAATACAGTAATGGTTTAGTAGATTTTCATTTTATTGAAATGTGGGAGTAACTGCAAATCATCTGCAAAGTCCTTTTACAATCCAAACAGATGCCATTATGGAAAGTATTAGTACGCAGTGTTAACATTCTGATGACGTCAAGTGTGCAAAAAAGCAGTTTTAAATGGTTTTGTAACTTAAGGGATGAGGGGCAGACTTTTATTATTATTATTATTTAATCATACATTGAAAGTTGTTTTATTAAAGGAGTCTTTGCATTAAGATTGTTTCTTACCCATATATAAAACATACTTAAACAAAGTTGAAATTTTGTTTTAAACATGTGTAAAATCAAAGATTGAAGGAATGCTTTATTTTTGAAATTTCTGCCAAACCTATTGCATCTACATATTTCGGATTGTTTTAACGTAGGATTACGTTCCTTCGTAACGGTCCTGCGGAAAGGAAAATTTCAGACGCTAAAACCGTCCGTCCATCCATCCTCGCGATTTATAATTTTGGCAGCTCGCCAAACCCAGTCTATCGCTTGGAGAAGCAGTAAACAGTTAAACAGAAAATTACCAATGTACGTCAAAATTTTGGCATACATATATGTATATATATATACATACGTACATATATATAGATACATATGTATATATATAACACATATATGCATATATGTATACAAAAGAGGTAAGCAACGATAAGTAATCCTACGTTAATAACCACAGGTAGTTTCGTTAGAAGAAACTACCTAAAACATTTTTTTCAATTTTGGACGCAAAACGTTATTTCAAAACAATTTGTCTGGTGAACTTATAAAAAAAAGTTATTTACAAAATTTGAATCACTTTGAAAAGTAAAAAAAGAGGAAAAAAAGACTTTTCTGGAAAATGTTGGGTTAACGGAAATTTTTTTAATAACTTTTGCTTTGAACAAAAAGTTTCTAAAATGCTTGATGAAAACATTACAAAGAAACTCTATGCATATTTCATTGAGAGATATTGAAAGGAAAATTTATTTGTATCCTTTCAAAGATCGTTAATCATGAAAAATTCCATTGGAAAGTAAATAATGAAAGACGAGTTTTACAAAAGGGTACACTTAGATGCTACCTTATTCCAAAATTATACATCATCCGCGCACAGGTAGTCCTGATCCTAGGTCTCTCCCTTGTCATGGACAAAGCATAAATTAAGCGTACTCATGGGTTATGCCTTGCAAAAAGGCGAAACCTTTAAAAAGGCGAAACCTAAGTCCAATACAGCCTATGAGCTAGAAATTATATTTTAGCTATTAGGACAGCCCATCAGGGCCTGCTCTATGTATTTTGTCATGTTAGACACTACGGTTAAAAAATGTCCACCGTTAAAACCACCCTGGTCGGAACATGCGAGACCAGATCTCGACTGCGGGTAGAGTAAAAAGAAACCACAAGGTTCGGGGTCTGACTTTATCCAGATGCCATCTCAGTACGGACCTAGTGACCCAGGACCAGTCTATGGATTGAACGTACCCAAATCAGGCCGATGCACAGAGGAACTTACTAGCGTTTGTCGGGATTCGAACTGAGCAACAGCAATCCAACCCGCTAGTACTAGGCTACTCTCAGGTTCCTAAAATTGTTACGTCTGCCCATGTAATCATTGTAGAAACATACGTTAGCGTTATTTCACTCGAAAATTCTCTCTAATATTCCCTATCGGCGATTTTTGGAACTAATTTTTTTTTTTTCTCCCAGAAGCTATTTCCCATGTCGTCCTTAGTCCCTCTATCAATTTTGGTGGAATTCTGGCTGATAGATCGCGCTACAGGTGGCTCTGAGTAGTGTCAGTTTTAAAAAAATCCCTCTGTATATACGTGGGTTGTAAAAAAAATAGTGGCAACGTAGCCCAGAAAGTCGTAAAACATCGGGCATGCGCAAACAGGATATCAGAGGTGGAGCTGTTGTCGATGTGTAGAGTACATAAAACCGTCGATCTAGTAGAAGGGGGTCGTTGCTGCGTGACGTTGAATTGGACAGTGTCGATTCTACCGCTCTAAATCATATTTACAAAAAGTGATCACCGGTCGGGGATTAAAATCGAGGTTGCCCGTGGCTACAACACCATCTGCACCCGGCTATAACACGGCACCAACGTCCACGTTTATTGCGGGACAATCTCCCTATCGTGTTTCCTCACAATGCTCGTTGTCATGTTGCGCGAGCTGTAAATGATCTTTTGCGACGGTGGTATTGGGAAGTGTTAAAATACCCTCCACACTCAACTGACATCAGTCATTGTGACAGCGACCTCTTTCCTAAGTTGAGAGAACCCCTTCGAGGCATTCGATTTCCTAAAATGCCGTGTGTGATCCGAGCTGCCGGGTGCTCTGTCGCTGACATCAACACACAACAGCATGCTAACGATATCCTACGGCTTCCTGACATCTGGCAAAAGGTACAAGACTTTGCTGGTGATTATATTGAATGAATGTAATGTAAGTTTGCTTGTACGTTCATAAAAAATGTTTTCCCGGTATGGTGCCATTACTTTATTTACAACCCTTGTATATATATATATATATATATATATATATATATATATATATATAAAACAGTTCCGTAACTGACTGATTGACTGACTGACTGATTGACTGACTGACATGCAACTCACAGACCAAACCAAATCGCTGGACCTAAAGGGCTGAAATTTTGCATGGCGATTCTTCTTATAGTGTAGGGATGCACTCAGAAAGATTTTTGAAAAATTCTTCTTGGATTTTTAAAAATTAAATTTTTAAGCTGTTTTAGTAACTTTTTTTCAGTTTGCATTTAAAATAATAAATTGAGGGTTATAAAATTTATATCACGAGAAAGATCATAAAAATTCCTTTAAAATAATAATCTTTATCGAATTTTTACCTCCATTTTCTGATTTTTGGTGAATTTTTAAAGATTAAATTTTAGAATTTAATTTATTAAATACTGATCACGTGATTTCTTTTTCTGGTATTTTAAATAAATTTATCGTCACGTCCATAACAATGAAATAGACAAAAACATATTTTTTCCCTTGCTAATGCGGCAGACGATTGGACATTATCAAAAAAAAATATTAAAATATAGTAAAAGATATGTTCCTAAAACTGTACTATATTAACTGTACTATATTCTTTAGTATGTCCTATTAGATTTAATTTGAATATTTTCTTCTACATTATTTTGTCTATAAAAATATCCGTTACAATTTCTTTTATAAATATATTTTTTTGTTTTTTTACATCAATTGTATACATTGATCATCGTATTTATTATATATATATATATATATATATATATATATATATATATATTTGGCATTAATTGCATACATTGACCGTTGTATTTAATTTGAATGTACTCCGTGGCGAAGTGCCGGTTTTCAGCTAGTATATAGATATATAAATGCTGTGCTTCTGAGAATTCAGTACGCTGGACTCTTTTCAAGAGAGGTTAAATTTAAAAACTTTGTTGAGCATGCACCGACAGATTTAAAAAACATACACACACACACAAACACACATACAATGAGCTCATAAAATCATCCAAATGTAACAATTTTCTTTTAAATTGGGAAAAAAATATCTAGATCTGTTTGTTGCTGCATTTTCTGAGGTTAAGCCTGAAAACTATGTGAAAACACAGTTCCCGAAAATAATTTGTCATATATCAAATAAAAGAAGCTAAGTGAAACGGAAAAGTAGTCTGTTTTTTTTCTGAGAAAGCGCTCCAATGAAGGAAACGAAAATCTTATTTGTTATTTCTGGAGCTTTAGCTCGGTTGATGGGGAAAAAAAGAATGTAGTTGTTCTACCGGAAATTGTTGCGAAAAGAATTTGAAATAACTTGAATTCTTATAGATTTGGAATCCCATAGTAAACAATAAGAAAATCGAATATTTTTTTGTGTGAGTTTTGCCGAACAAGGCAGCACTGGAACAGATATTTTAGACTATGTTACACAAAACTACAGTCAGTATTTTAAAGCATTGTCTGATAATATATAAGAAATACATAAAATTTGAGTATCGTTAGGTTGCCCAGAATTTGGATGAAAAATTTTCATTTGGAATAATACTCAGTGTCTTTCTTTTAAGAAATTTAATAGTTTTCATTGTTACATGCTTGTTTCTAAACGGTAAAAGGCTTTTAATCAATAAAGATCACAACGCAATAACTTCATTTTTATGTAATTAATAAGATTTCATATTAGAAATAGTTATCAAAACAATTCCAGTTCTCAAAAATAAAATTCAGGTAGTCTCTTCTAACGAAACTACCGTGGGTTATTAACGAAGGATTGCTTATCGTTGATTACCTCTTTCTTTTCTTTTTTCTTTTTTTTTTCTACGTATTTTGGTACTTTTCTGTTTAACTGTTTACTGCTACTGGGGTTGGCACGCTGCCAAAATTATAACTCGTGATGCAGGAAGGACACTTTTTCCTTCCCGGAGGACCGTTATTGAGGAACGTAATCCTTTGTTAAAATCTTCTACTTAAGTTTCTCATATATGTCATTTTTCAAGGAAACAACTTTGAAATTTTGTTACTCTGAACATGTGTAGCACGCTTTTGATAGTCTTACTGAGTTACGTGTATGTAATACAAATGATTAAAAAGGCCTGTATTGTTTTATATTGTACTTTAGTCAATAATAAGACAAGCCTTTCGCTTCAATTTACTACGATACGTTAAACATACTACAACTACAACATTTAAAGCAAGTATATACAGCGAGTTAAAATACATAGTTAGATCATCAAGTTGTCTTCAGGTTCAAAGACAGCTCTGGCCTATAAGGTCTTTGACCAGGAGAGCTCCGTCTCTCTGGCACTCAAAAACATATCTCTCCGCTCGTGGATTCTTGCCGTCTATCTTTATAGTGTCGGCGAATTCAAAGGGATTTCTCTGGCGTTTGAAGTGCTGGTAAGTGTTCGAAGTTTATGGGATTCCAGCCGTCATTTAAGTGTCAAAAATCTAGAGAGCCCTCGAACCACTCTTGGATTTATGCGTTCTATAACGTCAAAACCGCACATTACAAGAACTTTAAGGCCTCTTATCCAAGAGTTTATGAGACCACTCAGATCAACAGTTCGCAGATAGATGACATGTTGAGTGGTAGGAATGGGACATCACATACTTATATAAATACTAATTTCGTGTAGTAATTGAGACAATGTCACAATATTCATATTAATATTCCCGATAGGCTTACCCATGAAGCATGCTGCTGCTCGTCATACATTTCTAGACTTTATACGGTGCCCCCTTAAATGAATGGCCAGCAGTCTCGCGGTGTTCTTACAGGCGAATGTCTAGCAACAAAGTGCCTCTGCATTCTAAAATAAAAATTAAAACTTCCTAGGCTTCCACAACGTGGATTCAGGTTTGAATTAAGTGAAAGGAATTACAACTCCTGTGCTGTCTTATGATAGGGAGAAAAGAGGGTTTCCGTCTTTGATGCAACTACTTTTCAGTTGCAACGCAGCGCTGAGGAAACGAGGCGACGACAGTGCCATCCCGCGGAGAAAGGTGTTACTCACCATTTGACACCTAGATACCGACGCAGACGGTCGGACGAGAGAGTGGGCACTACGGCCCTGTAACTGAAGAGTGGGCGAGATGGGCCTAGGACTGTACTAGTATTTTCCAGTGACTGTTGCTACGACGTTACCTTCATACTAATCTTAATTCTTTATGTACATAGCTTCTCTCTTTTATGTGTCATCTTCTAACCAAGTTTAAATACATATAATCTTAAAATATACATCGTATTGTGAATTTATTGAAGACTCTTTCATCGCTTACCACATGTATATGTATGAATATATATGTATGTATATGTATGTATGTATAAATATGTATGTACAGTGGAATCTCGATCGATCGTTTCCGGATCCATCGTTTTTCCGTATGTGTCGTTCATTTTATGCAGTCCCAACGATCATATTGCTTTATTATGTTTCCGCATCTATCGTTTTCCCGCATTTATCGTTCATTTCAATCGGTCCCTTGGAAAACGATAGATCGAGATTCCACTGTATATATATGCATGTATGTATGTATGTAACGGAGACATTTTGAAATGTTTATTTAAATCTATCTTGATGTAGAGAAAAAAAATAATTAAATAGACAATTACCCTTTAAAATGCCAACCAATATCAGAGAAATACTTATAAAATAAAGATGGATTGTTAAATAATATAATTTAAAAATAATATTAAATAGCAGTCAGAAAATGTTAAACTTTAATAAATGATTTTCATAAGATTTAATTCAAAATCGTACATAAGGTTTTAAAGAATTAGTCTCAAATTTTTATTACCTAAGGGAAGTGCTCCGAAGTTCCAGAAGAAAAAGTGAAGAAAAGCATGAGCTATGAGCAAAAATAATTTTAAAATTATGCGTGAGGTAACAAATAAAACCTATTACCAAATTATTCATTTGAATTCACATTCCAGGCACTTGAATTATTAGCTTTAAACTTTTTTGAAGCATTTCAATTTTATTTTTAAAACGTTTGTTCCTAATGTTTTAAAATTCTAAAATTTATTAATATTTTAATTTTTATCAAATATAGAACACGTCATAAAATTAAAAAAGGAAATTTGATTGTTAAAGTTAGTTATGAATGGTCAGTAAGTGATATCGATGCAACTGTCTCTAAAAAAAAAGATTCTCATAAATATCTTCGATACGTTAGTTAATACAAAATTAAAGCCACTCATCTCGCAAAACTGATTTTATCTGTATGTTCATGAATGACTACACGCATGTAATAATTTCTCTAAGTTGTGTTTAAAGCGATTAAATAAGTGGATAGAAATATCCCGAATATTTTTTTTACCTGAAATATTTACTAGATTTATTATTGTATACAAGTTTATTACAAAGGGAACTTATACAGAATATAGATTTGTTTAAAACTGTAAAAAACAATTGAAAATCCGTTTGTGTATCACACCTAAAAGTTACAATAATATAATCTTTTATAAGAATATTTAATTTCATTTATTTACTCGATTAATTATTAGTCGTTTTCCATGGATATGAAATGAAAAATCTTGTAAAAAAATTTTAACAACATTTATTTTTTAACTTTTTCCATGTTTTTATTAACTCGCTTTCTTGTTTGTTTGTGTGTGTGTTTGTCCAGTACAAATCTTGCAATCGATTTTTAACTAACTTCCCTACTAGCTAGATAGTTGAAACTTTTAGAATAACTCAGAACACAAAGACAATGCATTCTTTTGATACTTTTAGCCATCTTTAAGCAGGATTGAATTCATTTTCAGTTAATTTTGTTTTATAGACTGGTGGAGCCATCTGTCGACCGGAACGGGAACGTAAAGTTAAACGCAAGTTAACTTCCAGTTAACTTCATTTTCTTTCAAGTTGATGGGATAATTCATCAAAAAAATTTTAAAAAGTATTTATTAATACATAGAATTGTCAAGTTTATATGATTCAACAGAAAGTTTAAAAACATGGTATATAAAAAGTTCTTTTTATCTTGTAATTATTTCGTTTTATTAAACAATTTTTAAATACTAATAATTCAATCATACTTTAACGTTTCGAGGTCATTTTTTTTATTTGTTGATTCATGCTCTAGTATCTTTCTTAGTTTATATTGACATTGTTTTTATTTTCTGATTTAATGAAAAATATCAAATAATTTATGAAACATAGTATCTTAAAAAAGATTATTAGCATACAAAGTCTAGTGTAATTTTAGTTTCCGTTTTGGGCTAATGCAGATGAACTTGTTCTGAGACATTCGCACAGAACCGCGGAAACAGTTAACTACCTATTTATTATATTGGAGCACAATACAGGTGAATCCTCATTGCTCCCTCGGTGCCACTTCAATTTCGATGATTCACTCTTAGATGATCTAGAGCGCTCGCACCTTCTCCCAACCACTGACATCGTGGAAGGACTTACCGGTCTACGGATAACGGGACCGTACCCAGTCTAGACACGAAAGTATTTAAAAACGTTCGTCGGATTTATACTTCAGCACCCCCCACATCAAGTCCGAAGACTTATGCGGTACCACCTGTAAGGTTTATATAAGATTCGATTCACTATAATCGAACTTTTAAATGAATATATCTAAAGAAGCCGCTTAAGATATGTTAATTTCGGCATGCGCAGTTATTATAAATACCAAAAAGCTAGATTAAAGAAGGGCCGACGAAGTGTTGAGGAAGTGAGAGGAAGTGGAAGGAGGAGTAGAGCTGACGAAACGAAGTATCAAGCTGGAGCTAGGCTTAGAGTCTGGTTCAATAATAGTCGAGTTTTGCGAGCAGCCGCTCGAGGCATAGCTAGGTTGCTTCAAACCTACGCGAGTACTTGTTAGGCCCAGAGTTTACGAAGTAGCATTGCTAGTCGACTTTCTGAAGTATTTCAAGTTGTATTGTCATTGCATGAATAGTTATACCAGAAAATATATTGAATTGTATTTCCCTTGCATAAATATTATATATATCGTACTAGTAGTGCGCTTGTTTTATGTTGAAAAGCAAAATTTACAATTGCAAATATTTGAATAAACATTGTTGTTGTGTAAGAACTGTGTTTGAATGAAATTATTTAGAGTGGCACTTCAAGATATACATACCCAAAGTTAGGGTAGAAGTGCATATTCTCTATACACTGTGGCGTCACTGTAAGGCTGATAAACTCTCTGAGGCATTTGAAGAAATTTCACAACTATTCATCCATACCAAAGAAAGACAGAGTTCTAATTAAAAGCGAAAGCCAAATTTTTAAAACAGAAACATAACAAGTAGATTTATTTACAAAAAGAATTAAACATTAAACACTTCCGACATAATCACTTAATTTACGTACAGATTCACAAATACACGCTCCAGGGCCCATTCTCGGCCCAACAACACAGGAGCCTAGCAAAAAACACGTCTATCCCGCTCGGATTTTATACAGTGTCTCCCCAATGTCTGGATTTTCAAAAGGGGTAGGGGGGGGCCCGGCAGATTATCGGCTGACAGATCTTCTTAGACGCCGAACTTTACTACATTGCAGAACATCAAGATGACAGCTTTAGTGGCTGCATCTGTAAGGGAAACTGTTTTTAATCCCCCCACGTATTCCGAACTGGTGGAACCGAACAACACATTCTTTGAAAAACACGCAGCTGTGTTTCAGCCTTTGTGGGGTCTCGGAATAAAAACCATATTTCCAGTACGCTACAACACCTACGCTATTTCGGGTTAGTGTACTATAAGTTTCACAAAACCGTTTTTGTACTATCGCTATTTCAACTTAACTTTTCGTCACTTTGGGAGATTGTGTGCAATTATTTTAAGGGATCATTTGGTTTCTCTCTTTCATTGTTTTTATTTTGCTTTCTTTTTTTTTATTGTTGTGTTTTTTTCAATACAGAGAACTTACAATTTATTTATTTTTGGAAATACTCCATCCTTATGGGTTACAAATGAAAGAAATTTCCCCATGTACTTTGTAGCACGAAACAATACTGTAGAGCATGCATCAATAAATAAGAAAATAACCTCGAAACGTTAAAGTATGATTGAAGAATTAATATTTAAAAATTGTTTAATAAAACGAAAAAAGTTAAAACATGAATGATGTTAAAAATTTTTACAAAATGTTTCATATTATGCATGAAAAACGACTAATAATTAATCGAATAAATAAATAAAATTAAATTTTTTTTAAAAAGATCATAATACTGTAGTTTTCAGGTATAATACACAAACGGATTTTCAATTGTTTTATAGTTTTAAACAAATCTATATTGGCCACTGGTAGAAAGGTTTCCTTTAAAAATAAATCAAACACTATACGCGAGTAACGTTTTTAATTCTTTTTTTTTACATTTAATTCAGGGATTAAGCAATTTTTGCATTCTTATAACCAACCAACGACAGAAACCAGAAATATTATTCAGATATTCATAGAATACTTCATAATGTATGCTTTATGTTTTATTTTTTCAAAACAATCGCTATGTTCTCCGTTCCGAATGAAAATAGGATTTGTCGGATATTGTCTTTTGGCTGCGGAATTCTTTGCTTTCAGCGCTAGTTTAGATTTCTCTCCTGTTTCTTCTCCCTGTTTAACAATTTATAGAATTTTTCCGCGACCTCTCCTTCCTAGAAATTGTCTCTGCTATATAAAATTTTTCTTAGGATTTTCTATCTATTTTTTTGTATATTGTGTAGTATGCAGAGAATAGACACGTTGAATTTTTGATTTATGATTTTAAGATTTTTTTCAGAATATATGAATTTTGGGGATGTATACATATATGTATGTTGGTTTACTCATGAATAGGCTTCTTTTCTGTATGATTTTCCTTGTTCGGTTTTCTTTCTTACGCCAGTACCATATAAATGCGATGTTTGTGTGAACATGATGAACCTCTAAAATTATAATTTATATGCATGAATGCAATACGTGAATATAACTATCTTAATGTAGGTATATATATATTATATTATATATATATATATATATATATATGTGTGTGTGTGTGTGTGGGAAGCGAATTTTTAACTCATCAATAACTTCACAACACATGTAATTTAATTATCTATATTTAAACTTGATTAGATATAAAATTAGGAAACTACTATTTACAAAAGGATTTGAGTTGAGTGTCGAGGTAAAGTCTTTACAACTGTCGCTGGCAAATTATAATTATACTTCTAGGGGCCGTCTTGCCCAATCTTCAGTTGCAGGGCCGTCTGCCCTATTCTCGCACGACCGTCAGCGTCGGCATCCAGGGGTCAACTCCCGAGTAACACCTCTCTCCGCGGGTTGGCACTGTCGTCGCCTCGTTTACTCAGCGCTGCGTTGCAATCGTTCCCATAACGCTCGGGCATCTTGATGTTTTGGCCCTCCAAAACTCTTCACTCTGCACAGAAATTCTAAAAAAAAAGGAGAAAAGAAAAAAACAGTATCTAGGACTTATAATTGTTATGACATTTAATTTTGTACTGCTGCCCATGGTTTCATGTGATCTGCGACAGTTGTTGTGACATTCGATCCATCGTGGTTGCCTAACTTCTGGACATCAAATCTGTCGTTGGACTTTATTTTCGTAATTTTGTAGGGTCCGAAAAATTTAGGTTTCAGTTTAGTTCCAGTTCCAAATTCAGTTTTTTCAATCGCAACGAGTTCTCCAATTTTGTATTGTCTTGCGTTCTTCCTTTTTCGATTAAAATTTTTCTTATTTTCTTCTTGTATCTTCAGTATATTCTCTTTTGCTATTTCTCTCATTTTTTCTCGGTCTTCCATACTTGCTTTGATATATTCTTCTTCTAGGATTTCCTTTATTTTTAAATCTTCTTTACTTTTTAATTTAACTCCAGTAAGAAGCTCAAACGGTGTAAATTTTGTTGATCTTGAAATGGTACTGTTAATAATTTTTTGAACGGCAGGTACATGCTTATACCACTTGGTTTCATCATCGATGGTTAGTTTCGACAAAATCGGGATGAGGGTTCTGTGCATCCTCTCCACCTGTCCGTTTCCTCTTGGAATTCCGGCTGTTATTTTAATGTGGTCTATATCTTCTTTACAAAATTCATGAAATTCGTTGGACAAAAATGCAGCACCTTTATCTGAAATAATCCTTGACAGGTTTCCAAATGTTGTTTGCTGTAACCTCAGTTTGTCGATGTCATCTTTAGCTGGCGTTGATTTTGTGGGGTAGAGCCAAACATACTTCGTAAATGCATCTACCACAGTAAAAATGTGCTGGTACTTTTTATTCGATGAGGGCATTGGTCCAATAAAATCTACGTGGTACGTGCTTAATAGTAAGTTCTCTTTGGGAATCGGATTCAAATATCCTTCACTTTTTCCGCTTTTTCTATTACACAGTATACACTCAATACAATTCGCAATGACACTTTCGATTTTTGTTTTCACTTTTGGCATGTAGAAGTCTTGTCTCAAAATTTCTTCTATCTTTGCTACTCTAAAGTGGCCTTTGTTATGAATTTCACGTATGATTCCTTTTTGCAAATCTTCCGGAACAACTAAAAGATCTTTTCCATTTTCGTACTTATATAGAACATCTTTTTCAATTGAATAATCATTGTTTTTACCCAATTTCACTAATTCTTTGATAGTCTTAACCCACTCGTCGTCATCTTGTGCTCTTGCAATTTTAGTAGTTAACTCTGCGTGCGAACGTGTTGTCACTAAGACGGTGTTTTGGTTCAAAGCATCTACGTGTCTCATCCTATTTCCTGTTCGGTGTATTATTTCATAGTCAAATTCTTCTAAAATCATTACCCATCTTGTTACCTTCGGTGAAAGTTCTTTTTTGTTTAGTGTCTTCTATAGAGCGTCACAATCTGTTATTATTTTAAATTTTGTCCCAAGTAAGTAATGTCGAAATTTCTTTACAGCTTCTATAACGGCTAAGGCCTCCAGTTCGTAACTACTATATTTTTCCTGTTGCAATCTGGTTTTCTTGCTCATGTAATAAATTGGATAAAGTTCCTCATCATCTGCTTTCTGAAGCAACACGGCTCCGAAACCTTGACTGCTGGCGTCTGTATGAAGTTCTAGCACAGCACCTTGTTTATATATATGTAATATGGGCTTACGCGACAATATTTCTTTTAGTGAATCGAATGCATTCTGTTGTTCGAGTCCAAATACAAACTTCTCATCTTTGCGCAACAAATCACTAAGGGGTTTGGCAATTCTTGAATACTGGGGAATAAACTTTCGGAAATACCCCGTTAATCCTAAAAAGCTTTGGACTTGTTTCGTCGTTTTGGGTACTGGGAATTTTTTAAAAGCTAATGTTTTGCTTGGGGAAGGCTGAATTGTTCCGTTCTCTATTACATAACCTAAAAATTCAATGTTTTGCTTCAAGAATTGGCACTTTTTAAAATTTATCTCTAATCCATACTCGGAAGCTCTTTCCATCACACGTTTTAATTTAAGTAAACCTTCTTTCTCATTGTTCGATGGAATTATCAAATCATTCATATAAATAATAATGGTGTTATCTTCTAACATATCTGTAAATATAATGTGTAAATGTTAATATATTGTGTAAATGTATCGTTGAAACACACTGGGGCTAGTGGACAATCCGAAAGGACTTTTAAAAACTCATATTGTCCTTCGTGAGTGACAAATGCTGTATATTTGCGGCTCTTTTCTGCAACATCAACATGGAAAAATCCGTTCTTTAGATCAAGCGTCGTGAAAATCTTTGATTGTTCTAATCTGTCTAACGCGTCTTCTATGAGGGGTAAAGGGAAATTGTCTTTAACGATCTTTTTATTTAACTGCCTGTAGTCAATACATAAACGGTACTCGCCTGATTTTTTCTTACACAATACTACGGATGCAGCGTAATCTGAACACGATTCTGTAATTATATTATCACGCAACCAAATTTTAATTTGCTCTTCGATTATTTTTTGCTCTGCAAAGGGAAATCTCCGACAACGCTGTTTCACAGGAAATTTATCTTTCAAAACAATGTTCATTTTTAACCCCGTGTTTTTAGTTTTGTTTGGTTTGTAATTCGCGATGAGATCCGCAACTTCCGTTTTCAATTCCGAGTCTAAATTATGGCAGATGTCAATTTCGTTCTCGCGTATGGCGTCTCGTATTGTAAACAGTCTTTCGAATTCACTCGATGTTTTGTCTATATTATGGAGTGGCGAATCTTCTGCCTCAGTGTCCTTGACACGTTTCCGGCATACTCGAACGATTCCTACATGAAAATTTTTCCGCTCCCCGGTAACACTCAAACCGTTTTCATCTAATATGCTATTTAACCGTTTCATGACATTCATACCGATAATAGCGTCTTCGCACAATTCTTTCAAAACGTATATATCACCAGTTATAACACAGTTGTCTATTTTTATTTCCGCATTAAAGTAGCCTAAAGGAATCACTTCCCCATTTCCGATACCGTTTAAAATAATATTATCATTCTTTAGTTCTGGTTTACTAAGCTTTTCATAAATAGATTCTTTGATCATTGTAATTTCACTACCGCTGTCAAACAATGCATTAGTTTCATAACCCATAATAGTAATTTTCTTTTTAATTTTATCATCATTAGCATAAGATTTAATTTTAAACACATCTTTAGTACAATCAACAGCTTTATGATTAAAATTCGAACATTTAAAGCAACGCAATCCTCGAGCTTTGTTTTGGCATTCATTAGATTTATGCCCAATTTTATTACAAGAATAACAGACTATGTTCGAGTGTTCGTTTCGATACTGGTCCCTGAAATTAAATTTTGGTTTCGATTCTTTACTTCTGTTTTCATTCCATCTGTACGAATCTTTAGTTTGTTTCTCAAAATTGTGTCGTTTCATACTTATGTTTTTAAAATGATTCTGATTCTCATTATCCGGCGTTTGTGTTAAAATTAATGTCCGTTCTCGCGACTCTACTTCTTTTTTCAAAAATTGTAGCAAATCCGCAATTTTATTTTTTTTTTATTCGGTGGATCTATTAAATTCTAGAGCTATATCGTGCGGAATGGTTTTAAACAAAATAGGGAATAGTAACGTTCCGTAGGTGTTCGGTTCAATACCAAGACTTTGTAGCGCATTCACTTCAACGGAAACTGTATCATAAACTTTGCGTAGTGTTCCTACATCTCTTGAATTTCTACACGGCGTCAGGTTTAGTAATTTTGACATGTGATATTCCACGATTAATTCTACTTTTCCAAATCTAGAATCTAAAATTGAGATAGCTTTTTTATAATTTTCAGCTACGAGTGACAAACCAGAAATAGCTGTTTTCGCGTCACCAGATAAATATGTGATCAGATAGTTAAATTTTTCCACTTCTGTTAATGCTTCGCTATCGTGAATTGCATTTTTGAATTGGGCCCAAAAATTTGGCCATTTACTTATTTCGCCATTAAATGCTTCAATAACTAAACGCGGAAGTTTCACTGGTACGGCGTTTCTCGAAAACGAATCTTCTGAACTTAACTCTGTCGATTTATTTTGATTCTTACTTTCCGTTTCTAATTTCTTAATAATTTTTTTAGCACGGAATTTGGCTATTATTACCTGTTCGTGATAATTCTCTGCTGAAATTGTTTCTTTTTCAAGCTGTTTTTCGTCTGTAATATCATTCTCAATCTGACTATCTATTAATTTTAAGTTTTCTTCCTTATCGGTTAAAAGTATAAGTAATTCGTCTATTAAATCTACATCTGGCTGAGTTTCATGCATAACGGCTTC
>OU015498.1:81382435-81632435 GCA_907164885.2 Dolomedes plantarius
CTGTATAACACTTCCGGGCTGTATTAATCTTTCAATTGAAGCCCTCAGTAAACAAACAGCCGGTTAGGCTTAATTTCAATTTCAGATATGGATCACAATTTTTTCTTACCTAAAAGCTAATATCTTCTCCATCAAATCACGTTTGTTCAGCCTATTTTTCTATAAAACATTCAGAAATAAAAAAAAATTGGATGCTTTTAGCTGTATATTTAACAGTTTTTAAAAATCTGTTTACTTTTGCGATGAATTCTGAAAGTAAGCAAACTTGAATGTGAATGAATCAAGTAGCTCAAGTATTCCTATCGCGTAGTGAGCTATAAAAAACTGGATGGCAGTCTACTACTCCAATCGCATGAAAAACTAAATGAATAAAAATAATGAAAGGGTTTGCTTTTACAAGATGTGGATTAAATGCTATATTGTTAGATAATTCGGGATATTTTTTAACTTTCATATACTTTTTCCATTATGACGTCAAAATGACGGGTTACCTTCTAGTATATATATATTACTAAACTTTTATTTCTATGGTTTCACTGCGCATATATATAGTTATTTGAGGGAGTGGTCGGGGGTATGGTGGCAACAGTTCGGGTGGATTTTGTAGTTGTCAGTAGACACCATGAGTTGGTCCGATGAACATCGCGGTTTCATTATCGAGGTGGTCTTTAAAATCAAAGTTTCTGAAACCGCATCACAGAGGGCATTTAGGCCGCGCTCCAGGCTCTATGCAACTGATGCTGTTCCTGATCGAAGAAATAACCCTGCGGTTGTTTTTCGGGTTCAAACCATGAGAGCAAGTAGGTCTGCATTACGAAGAAATCAAAGTGGTCGACCTAGGATCATTAGAACACTTGAAAATGTGCCTGTACAACTGAAAATGTGTGTGTTTGTGTGTGTTGGTTGGACGTGAGTGTTAATATGGGCAATTGAATAGCGACTATCAACCATCGTAAACATTATTAAAATTTATTTTCCTTTATTATTAAGAGAAAATAGGGTCCGTCTCTGACGGAATCTATATGTGCAATGTCTAAGAAAACTTTCTTCATACTTCTCGCCTCTTTTGCATTAAACTCGAACTTCCGCTATCACTGAACCATCTGTTTTAGTGCAGTAACCTACCTCCTAGCGATGGTCTACAGGTAGCGCTGCTCGACTCCACGACCTGATGCACGATCTCGATCCTACTCATACACACACACTCACACATATATATAAGTGTGTGTGCGTCTATGTATGCATGTATTTATGTTATGTATGTATGTATGCAGGAGGAACTATTGTGAGGTCATTTCACACCATAGAAATCCAGGAATTTTGCGACGCAAATAGTAGATGAGCTGTCTGAGAATCAACATTTAGATAATTTTTAATGGGCATAACTGTCACAATATGCCCATAATTCTGGAATCGATGGCTGCCTACTCTTGGCCATATTTTAAGACAATGAGACAAATGGTATGTGTGAGATTGTGTGGCAGAATTATCGTTTACTTACGACAGTGGTTCTCAACTTTTTTAGTCCCCCCCTCCAATAAAATGAACACTTTGTGACCCCCAGACCGAAACTTGATAACAGCAATAATAAATGACTTCTCGAGCGACTAGTTCAAGCTATTAATCTGCCTTGATAGCGACGTGTATGAAAATGTTCGTACATGTTTAAGTGTAAGAAATTTGCTTTTATATGTTTCTAATGTGGATCCACCTATGGAGAAACTTAAAAAAAAGCAACAATCACATTAACTTTTCTTTTATTTAAAAAAAATTGACTTTTGACTGTATTCTTTAGTGTGTTCTTATAAATGCATATATGCAAATGTTATTAATAATAAATATGTCCTTATTAAAAGAGTGTTTATAATAAACGTGATTCTTTCTCCTAAAATGTGTTTTATTCCATTTTTACGAGTTCTGCTATAATTATTCGGCGATCACCCTTACATGTCACCGCGACCCCCAACGTGAGAAACGCTGTCTTACGATATTTACAGTATAACATCAAACAGGATTTCTATGAATACTGGACCACCCATTACCCGTTCGGTTACTCTCTATTCATAGGTCAAGAAGAATTAAATGCTAATTTCGGTATTTAAACTGAGGAGGGTATAATTTAAGATAATTAAATATTTCGATCAATTCATGTAATTGAATATTCATGGTTGGAATTAAACATCCTTTCCAAGTAATCTATCTTATCACAATACGAGAAGTTTTTGGTGGCATATTTTAAAAAAAATCTCGAATATCTTCCTTTTATTTTCAATTACTTACAGCCAGATTACAGTGCAAGCACCATTTCTCTGCAAATGAAAAAGACTTGGCGTAAATAAAAGTTTCATATTTCTAGCGGGGTATTCGCTAAAAATTCATGCAAATCAAAAATATTGCCAAATGTTAGCCAATAGGATTTGTAACCTTTAAAAATGTATAAAATTCGGTAACCCCAAGCTCGATATTAAAGAAACTCGTTTTTATTCCTATTCTACTTATTTCAGGAGTATTCTTACAGATATGGTGCTATTTTGCACCGTTTTAGCTGTATTAAATTACAGGAAAACAATATCTTTAGATGTAATCTAATACAAACTTTAATATACATAAAATTCGGTAACCCAAGAGCTTGATATTTACGAGTTTTATTCTCATTCTACTCGTATCAAAAACAGGTTATTTTTTCTTCAGACATCGTGTTATTTTTCGCCGATTTTATTGTGTTGAATTACATAAAAACTTTACAGTTTTTAAATGTAATGTAGACTGTTTTGAAATACTATCTGACGCATTTAAAATGTCAAAAAATGTCACTCTCTCTCTCTGTTCGAAAATATTGCATACAGTTTAAAACAAGTTGAAGATTAACGAGTAATTTAAACATTTTAGTAATCAAATAACCTATTTTTTTAACTTGACAGTGATCGTAATATAAGGGATCCTTATAAGAAGATATTTGTCTTTGATTAAGTGAAAACTTTTCTATTTCATGTAAAAAAGTAACACCCGCTGTGTTTAGGAAATGGAGGATTGAATTGCAAAGAAGGGGTACCAAATCGAAGCAATTAACTGATAATGAGCGTAATGGTGTATTGCAAAAGTTGCTACAACTGAAGAAAGGCCAAAAGCTGGAACACGGTGTTATTCATTAGGCTGTGGCTAATTTCGGAGTAAATCGGTTGACTGTGGCTAAAATTTGGCACACGGCTCAAAACCAGTACAACAAAAGTAAAATCTTCGTAGATGTTTCTTCAAAAAAAAAAAATAATAAATGCGAAAGAAATAGCAAGGATTGTTCTGAAAATTTGGCCAAAATTTTAAAAAAGATCCCTTTGAATCGTCTAATCGTCTTTTGACAAGTCTAAATCAGACCTTCTTCTATTTATTGTACCTGTTTTTTCTGTCTTAGTGCTGAAATTTCAAATGTGGACTTTAAAAACCGTTTGAAACGTAGACAGAAGAAAATTTCTCTTGATTGGGTTTGTGGTGAAAGTCCCTAAATCTAAGTCTACAGCAGAGTTAAGAAGTAGGCAGAAAGACAAAAAAAACCTAATCGAGTACCTGTTGTTTTATAAGAAGGGGACTCCTCTTCGAAGCAAAAACATCTCACCACCATCTCAGTAAGCCTTCAACTCTATTCAGCAAAGGTTAAGTAAAATTAAATTTTAGTTTAATTTAGCTAATTATTACTTTTAATTTATGTCTATCTAGTATTGAGATTTTGTATAAAAATAGTTCTTAAATGTAAACCATATTTTCGGACAAAGGGATTAGATAATTCCCTTAATCTATATCTCCTTTGCTACCAAATGTAAAGTTTACATTAAAGATTACAACACTACAATAACGTGAAAGTACAGTCGAACCCCGTTATAGCGAACCCGGTATATAATGAACTCACGGATATAACGAGCGAAAATTTTTCCTCCCCCCCCCCCGTTTTTCTGTTGTACATAATTTAATTAACATTGTGTCAGTTTAATGTAATCGATTTTAAATGATTCAATTCACTAATGATCATTTTTAATAGATTTTATCATTATTTAATACATCATTATTAAATACACATTGCAACTAATGAGTTATACATTTTGTAAACTGTAGCCTTTTTCTCAACGGTTCGGATATAGCGAACCACCAGATAAAGCGAACAAAACCTTTGGTCACTTGAAGTTCGTTATAACGGGGCTCGACTGTATTAAAGCAATAATTGCGTTACAAGATAACACTGAAAAGTCCTCATGTTAAAATCATCCAAAAAAGAATCCTCTTAAGGTATATACGAGCTCAAACTCCCCTGGCAGCAGCTGAAAGAAAATAAAAGGACTCCACGTTTACCTGAAATCGGAATTTGATACCTAACCTCACAGCAAAAGAAATAAGGACTCTCCTTTTTTTAAATGTAAAGCGTCGGGGATTTCAGGAAAAATGCTTTAGAAATAGGATATGCCAGGGAACCAAATGCTTTAGAAAAATATTTTTGACAGTAAAAGATAAAGTTATAAAGAAGGGCTGAAATTTATAGCTGCAGAGCATTGAAAAGGAAAAGTTTTAGGAAATCGAGAGGAAAATAGCAATTTTAAAATCCATAATAAAGTGAAAAATGTATCGGAATGTCACAAAGCAGCAGGTGTTCTTTATTATTTTGCCTTTCGCAGCATGCATAGTGCTTTCGGAGTCATTACTACAGTTGCGGGTATTAGGCTAAAAAGAAGAGGCTAAAAGTTTCCTTTGTTGTATGAAGACCATTTATTCCTAAAAATGTTTCAGATTTGAACTTTTCCTGATTTTTATAATTATACAACTTATGGTGCCCATTTCACAATAAAATATCATTTTTAAGGCTACTGATGAAGTTTTCAAAATATATCTATACGCAAGTTTCGTTTCGAGGTTTCTAATCGTGAAGTTTGCGTATTTCTTTCCACAGTATTGACTCAGGCAGTGCAGTGTCAGTCATAACAAAAATGAAGGGAAAGTGTTCATCGCTACGTAAATCTCATTCTTAATATGTTTAATGCATAGAAACTTTTTTTTTCTATTTTTAACGAATTAATGCAGATTATTGCATTATTGCATTATAGGGAGGCAGTTACTCGCGTACATGATATTCCTTAAATCCCACGTGCCTCCTGGCTGGTGCTAAATGAGTAACAACTTTTTGGCTATGGCAGTTCGCGGTAGGTCTAGACACGGCTGCTTGGTAGAATATCTGTTCAAAATGAGTATATTTCCTACCAATGTTTGCCCAATCTCCAGGGTAGGCTTTTATGAATTCGGATCACCTCCTAATTTGCCCTGGACTTGACAGAATATTCTCCTAGAGAAACGGAGACATCAGCAAATTGTATTGGAAAGCAAGGAGCAGTATGAACTTTTTGATTGTGTATATTTTTCTAGTTTAGTTTGTTTCTAGTTTGTAATGCTGTTTTGTTTTGCTTTGTTTTGTTTCCTGATCCTTTGTAATTTGTGGGCTGCCTGATCTGTATGGATAAATTTCCGGAATAAAGCCATATGTAACACACACGTATTATTCAGTCATGCCATGAGATGTGAAGGCATGCCCTCTCTAATTCTTTTCTTCGTACCTTTTCCTCTTTCATTTGGTCCGTAATAACACGAGTTGTTTTTAAATTTATTTATTTATTAATACATTTATTAGACAATGCTTAATTTTTTTATTGTGACTTCGTTGTCAAAATTTTCTTACGGTTCAAAATAGTTCTGTCTAACAGTCTCGCGCTCCTGTTCTATTTCTAGGCTTGGTCTTGAACCACAGGTCTTCAACTCTGCATCAAATAGCTATGCTACCTTGGCGAAATGAGGAATTCTCTTCATGTGAATGCCTTTCCCAACAATGTATTTCGGGCATGTATGATTTTTTCTTTATCTACTCGTAAGGAAACACTTTTCTGAAATAGGGAAAAAATGTTTAAAAAATAACTTTCTACATATACCAGTTATGATACCTTAGCGATGTTTAAAATTCGTGTCAAATCAATGCCGTTCTTCACAGGGTATTGGATGATTGCATACATTTTCCATCATTTAATGTGACTTATTTCTAAGCTTAGTCTTGAACCACAGGTCTTCCAATATCCATCAAATAGTTATGCTACCTTGGCGATGTGAGTAATTCTCTTCATGTGAAGGCCTTTCCATATAATGTATTTCCGTACAATGCCTTTCTGTACAATCTATTCCGTACATTGTATTCCGCATAATTTTTTCTTTATCTACTTCTAAGGAAACACTTTTTTGAAATAGTGAAAAATTTTGTTAAAAAATAACTCTCTACATATAACAGTTATGATTACTTGGCGATGTTAAAAATTCGGATCAAATCAATACAGTTCGTCACATGGAATTCAGTAATTGCATACTTTTTTCCATTATTTAATGTGTCTTACTTCTAAGCCAAGTCTTGAACCACAGGTCTTCCTAAATCCACCAAATAATTATGCTACCTTGACGATATGAGGAATTCTCTTTATGTAAATGATTTTCCATACAATGTATTCCGCACATGCATAATTTTTTCTTTATTTACTCGTAATGAAACACTTTTTTCAAATAGTGAATAATTTTGCTCTAAAATCCCATTTTACATATAATAATTATGTTACCTTCGCCATATAAAAAACTGCTGTTCCTTACAAATGTGGCCGGTTTAACTTATCCAGGCGTGCAGGAATGACAATAAAATAATTATAGAGAGAGACTTGATAAAAACATTATTTGTTTATTATATCAAAACATTAAAACCTCTACTTCGGTTACACAATAAATAAATGACTAAAAGCAGTAAACAATAAAGGTGAACGAATCTCCCAACGTTAAAAGGCAGGAACATAGGCAAGTCCTATTCCGTGCAGCTCATCTCTTCTGTGCGGGAAGCAACTTTTTGTGTGCTAGAAATGCACACGTGCCGTGGGCGTGTCTAGGGTTCAAATTTGCATATTCATTAAAATTTCCCTTGCTGCATAAGTATCGCCACACAAGGTATTCAGTAATTACATACTTTTTCCTTTATTTAATGAAACACCTTTCTTCAAAGAGTAAATAATTTTGTAACAAAATTATTTTTTTATCTTAATTTATCTGACATAAAATACTTTGTTCTATGTTTAAAAATCTATAACAAAATCTACAAAACTTCAAAATTAACAAAATCTACAAAACACATATTTTAATTAAATTTTTCTGAACATCATTTAGTGTTAATAAGTTCGCATTTGAATTCACAGGTGCATGAACTTTCTATCTGCAAAAAATAAAGATCTAAACAAAATGTATCTTCATTATAAACAAACAAAGAACAAAAGTGTGATGAAAAGTTGCAACACTCAGCGGTAAGATTCAAGGAATTAATAAGAATCTCTTTTTGAATTCTTTAACCTTTCAAGACCGTTTCCAACGTCTTTATACACTACAAAAGGACCAAAATAATAAATTAAAATATTCACTGCTGCATGATAAAGAGCTAGTAAACTTTTTTTTTTGTTGTTATTTTGCGATCAGCATACTTTTAGCTTCGCTTTTTCAGCTACTCCTCAAACATGCAAATTTCTCAGAACGAGGAAATAAACTCTAGAGACAAAATTGAAATAAATTTGAAAGAAACAGAAAAAAACCTATTTCCTTGAATCTCAGGAATAAAAAAGAAAATATATATTTTTTTCATCTATTTGCGGCTTGTTGACTTGATGTAACAATCAGTAATAAACACAGAGAACCTAAAGCATTCCCTAAACACAAGAATAAGGCTTTTTTCCCGCGAAAATAAGCAAGCATAGAAAGAAATCATGTGCACAGGCTTCGATAAATAAGATTTATTTTTCCCGTGAAAATCAATTTCTTAAGGAGCCAAAATTAATGAAAGCCAAGATCTGCCTAGTGAAGCTTTGAAAAAGAAATTGCACAGACAGTGTTTGAAGTTTTTTTTTGTTTTATTCTAGGAATAGCAAAATAGAGGTAATTATGATGAAATATTTTCTTCATATTAAAATAAATCGTATTGTGTAGTTTTTTTTACTTTCGCAAAAATTCGTTTATTTTGAGACTTGAAACGGAATAAAATTTTTAGTGATTCCATACGTTAGGAACTTTTTAAAACGTTTTCGTATTATTCTTTCTTAAAAATGCATAAATCGTAATTTTCTGAGACATTTCTGGAATATTTGTTTATATTTTTGTCATCTTAAAAACGCTCTGTATTGTGTTTTTTCCGTGTGGGAATAGGAATCTTAAGAGACCGGGATCAAATTTCCTGGATTTCACAAGCTGTGATTTTTATTCAATTTTCACATGAAAAATTATTCAATTTTGCATAATTTTTTTTAACTGCGTAAATTGTAATTTACTATGAAGATATCTCTGAAATAAAAGTTTATATTTTTGTTACTAAAAAAAGTACCGTCTGGTTTTTTTTTCTGTGGTAATGAACGTCTTGCTTGAGAACCTCAAACTTACCAGTGGAAGAATTTTATAAAAGTTTGAAAGTGTGAAACTTTCATATTGTATTTTCGCTTGTTAAAATGTATAGACTCTTAACTGGATATTTTGCGTCTTTACATATGCATCTTTTTATTTGATAATCTTTTTTTTTCGACCTGGCAGACACAATTGGTTCCTTAGGAGAGGCGACAGCTTCAGGCGCCGAATGGAAAGCAGCGCCAAAATGAGACAGAGTAAAAAATTAGAAATTTTTTGCGAATAAAAAATATGTATTAATAGTTTTATCTAATAAATGAAGAAATTCGTAAAATTATACAAATATAAGTGAATAGATTGACTATTTTTTTCGTATAAACTGCTGAATTTGAGATTGATTATGAGAATCAAATTACACTGGTGTAAGAAATTAAGAGAATTTGCAGACTTGGTCGATTATCTCTAAAACTACTGTACCGATTTTAATGAAATTTGATATGTACATACATTGATACAATACAAAACAAATAACCATTCAATAATTATAATACACACGCATGATCGTGCGTAACACTCGTTGGAGTCAGAAGGTATGAAACAGCAGTTGCAGAATAAAGAAAAAAATGGGTTAATAGATGGTGTTATTTTGCAACAATCGGTTAATTTCAAATGTTAACAATAAAAATGAGTAACCACCAATGTTTAGATGATAGAATGAGATGGCGAATTGTGGGGAGGCTAGAAACAGGCCAATCTCAAGTCGAAATTCGTAGAGTGTTCAATTTAACGCCCAGCGTCATGTGTAACTTATGGAAACAGTTCCAGGATACCGGATCCATCGAGAAAAAGCCTGGGCAAGGTCGTCCAAGAGCCACGACGGCCAGAGAAGATCCCCATTTGTCGATTATAGTGACTGGTGTGAGGTATAGGGATGAGGTCTTGGAGCCCTATGTTCGCCTTTTCAGGGGTGCAGTTGGCCCTGAGTTCATTTTAATGGAGGATAACGCGAGGCCACGTAGAGCTCTTCTGGATCTATGTGGGTCAACGAATTTCTAGAGAGTGAGAATATTCGCCGGATGGATTGGCCAGCCAGATCTCCAGACCTTAACCCTATAGAGCATGTCAGGGACTGTCTGGGGAGGGCAATTGCAACTCGCAACCCCCCCCCCCCCCCGAGAACCATCCAGGGAATGAAAACAGCGTTGCTGAACGAGTGGGACCATTTGCCACAGGAAATGATAAACTGCCTTATTTAAAGTATGAAATCACGCTGCGAGACCTGTATATCTATAAGAGGGGACCATACCCCCTATTAACCCATCTATTAACCCATTTTTTGTTTATTCTGCAACCGCTGTTTCATACCTTCCGACTCCAACGAGTGATACGCACGATCATGGGTGTGTATTACAATTATTGAATGGTTATTTGTTTTGTATGGTATCAATGTATGTACATATCAAATTTCATTAAAATCGGTACAGTAGTTCTAGAGATAATCGACCAGGTCTGCAAATTCTCTTAATTTCTTACACCAGTGTATTAAATGCCTTGTTCCAAACGTTGTTGTAGTTCTAAGAATTCCACTTACTCTACTTGTCACTGTAGCATCAACCGAGCGTCGTTTTTCTAAACTGAAAATGTTTAATAATTATGACCAACAACTCAACAGCGATTGAATAATTTCTACAGAAAAGACGGTACAAAAAAGCATTAAATTATCGAGATGCAATCAAACAATTTCTGGCTTGAAGAATGCTTTAGAAATTATTTTCATCACATAACAAATTATATTAAAATTTATTTACTTTTTCTACATTTTAAAAGTTCTGTAATTTTTATGTTTTTTTTTTATAAATACATACTTTTTTCCAAAATGTCCATTATTCTATTAAGTAGACTACAATGTACATATACGCCGGGGGTGTGGGTTCGATTCCCGCGTAAGACTTGGTTGTATTCTGGGGAACCGGTCAGTCTTCCGCCTGCAATTGGAACCCCGTCTAGAAAGGGGAGCTGCAACCCATCGTCCATCGCCGGTGTCATCGTCTGTCAATAAAATTCTTCTGTGATTGTGTCATTTGTCTGTTTCTATGTCTTATATTCATATGTACACCGGACTGGGGTGTAATGTTATTATCCCCCAGGGACATTAGCCACACACACACACACACAATGTACATATATAAGTGAAAAGATAGACTATTTTTTTCGTATAAACTCCTAGATTTGAGATTATGAGAATCAAATTTTTATATACCTATTTCCAAACGTTGTTGTAGCTCTAAGAAATCCACTTACTCTACTTGTCACTGTAGTAGCAGCCGATTGCCATTTTTCTAAACTGAAAATATTTAAGAATTATCTATGAACAACAACTTAACAGCGATTGAATAATCTGGCAATAATTTCTACAGAAAAGGCAGTATAAAAAACATTAAATTATTGAGATGCAAATAAACGATTTCTGGCTAGATGAATGCTTTAGATATTATTTTTATTACATAACAAATTATATTCAAATTATTTACCTTTCCTACTTTTTTAAAGTTCTGTAATTTTTATGTTTTTTTATAAATGCATACTTTTCTCAAAATGTCCATTATTCTATTAAGTAAACTACAGTATACAGATATAAGTGAAATGATAGACTTTTCTTTCGTATAAACTCCTGGATTTGAGATTATGAGAATCAAATTTTTAAATGCCCGTTTCCAAACGTTGTTGTAGCTCGAAGAATTCTACTTACTCTACATGTCACTGTAGTAGCAGCCAAAGCGCCGTTTTTCTAAACTGAAAATGCTTAAGAATAATTATCTATGAACAACAGCTCATGAGCGATTGAATGATCTGACAATAATTTCTACAGAAAACACGGTATAAAAAACATTAAATTATTGAGATGCAATCAAACAATATCTGGCTCGAAGAATGCTTTAGACATTGTTTTTATTACATAACAAATTATATTCAAATTTATTTACCTTTTCTACTTTTTTAAAGTTCTCTAATTTTTATGTTTTCTTATAAATACATACTTTTCCCAAAATGTCCATTATTCTATTAAGTAGAATACAGTATACATATATAACAGTACAGTATACATATATTACAGTATAGTATACATATATTATAGTATACATACAATACAGTACTGTACATAACAATACAGTATACATGTATTACAGTATACTTATATAAAAGAAAAGATAGACTATGTTTTTCGTATATACTCCTGGATTTGAGATTATGAGAATCAAATTTTTAAATGCCTATTTCCAAACGTTGTTGTAGCTCGAAGAATTATACTTACTCTACCTGTCACTGTAGTAGCAGCTGATTGCCGTTTTTCTAAACTGATAATGTTTAAGAATTATCTATGAACAACAACTCAAGAGCGATTGAATAATATGGCAATAATTTCTACAGAAAAGACGATATAAAAAACATTTAATTACTGAGATGCCATCAAACAATTTCCGGCTTGAAGATGCTTTAGAAATTATTTTTATTACATAACAAATTATATTCAAATTTATTTACCTTTTCTACTCTCTTAAAGTTCTGTAATTTTTATTGTTTTATATTGTTTTAAATACAAGCGTTTCCCAAAATGTCCATTATTCTATTAAGTAAACTACAGTATACAGATATAAGTGAAAAGACGGTATAATAAAACATTAAAATATTGCAAAATATTGCAATCAAACAATTTCCGGCTTAAAGAATGCTTTAGAAATTATTTTTATTATGCAACAAATTATATTTATATTTATTTACCTTTTTCTACTTTCTTAAAGTTCTGTAATATTTTTTTATATAAATGCATATTTTCCCCAAAATGTCCATTATACTATTAAGTAGACAATTGCTAATATAGACACATTCATTGCATAAGAGTCTCTCAAAAATTTTGAAAACGGAGCGTTTTTAGAATTTGCCTCGGGTGACACATTTGATCAGCCCGTCTCTGCTAGCAGGCACTTTGGCCTATACACATTCGACTGTCCAGACCTGGATTTTGTTTACTTCTTTATTATGAAAGCAATATATAAGTGAACCAACGCTGCTCTTTACTAGCGACAGATGAGGAACGTTCATGTCTTAGGAAGGATTCGAACCCAGACCCTCTGTATGGATGCTCGTGACGCTATTTATATTAATTAATATCATTAATATCAATTTCAATTTATACAGCTTTATTAATATTAATTAAGATTTATATTAATTACTATAATTTCTGGGTGACGTCGATTCATAAAATGTATAAAATGTATTTCTATAACGGCAATTAAGGAATTTAAGTTTATACTTCTGTCATCTGTAGAAACGTTTTGTTTTGTCTCTTTCTAGGTGGGTAGTCCCGTCATTTTAAACTCAGTCAGAATAAAATTTCGATATGTTCTGGTAGTTTATATTTAATTTCCCATTGCTTACGCAGTATAATATCATTTATGCAGCTCGAGAAACGGAAACTAAGTTTTGAAACTATGCTTTTTGTAAATTGAAAATTTTATAACAGCGTTGTTATTTTTATAACGCCATTTCGGAAATGTAAGTTTATACTTTCGTTATCTCAACGTTGTTTCTTTCTGAACGGGAATGCAAAACTTCTGATATTCCATAGGAAACCAGAATGAAATTTCACAGATTCGACAGGTTTACATTTTATTTTATTTTGTACCCTTTGTCTCTTAAACTGAATAAACTGTAACATTTTAAAATTTTAGCAGCACAGTTTTGTCATCTGAAAACAATACTTAAGGGTAATTTACATTTGTATAAATTTTATCCATTGAGTTTAACAAAAATTCTTAATGGGATATAAAATTTAGTTATTAACAACTACTTTCAGTTAGTAAAGTAACTAATGATGTAATAATAAGGCATGAAAGATAACATTTTTGAGTTAAGGTTTTTTATGTAGTTCCTAAATGCTACCAAAACTTAACCATAATATTTATAATTTGCATTATGTCGAAAATATATTGATGTACACTATGAATAATAAACTCTGAAACTTAAGCGAATAATTAGTTCTAATTACTTAGTTATATATGCTGCGAATGGAATTTTATAATAATACCTCGGAAATATACCCTCTCTTAGGGGGAATATAGAAATTAGCTTGATTTATTCATAAACCATGAGTATGGGATAACCTGAATTGTTAGCTTTTGTATGTTATACGTGTATATAGGCATGTATCTCTATCCCAATCACTTTTTATTATTGACTATGACCATAGGTAACATTTATCAATTGCACAACTTCTGTTAACAAAAAAAAATTAAGTTTCCTTAGTAATTCATCCTTTAGCTAAGACCAAAGATTACAGGCTTATTTAAAATTTTAACACTGCCCTTTGTTAATTGAGATAGGAATCTTTTTAAAGCGGCAAAGTAACTTTATTTTGAGAAAAATATATCATTGATGTCGTTGTTTTAATGCCGAGGAGAAGAAAATAAAAGTTAGATTAATCTGAATGATGGTGCAAATAAACCGAACAATATGATCATAAAATCTTCCCTAGATAAACGCAGGTAACTTAGGGGGAAACCTTATGTTATTTAATGAAACCATTAAAAGGTAATTCAATGGTAATTGCATCCCTCGCAAGGTTATACAGAAAATTCTGATAACCGATCTTTCTGATAAAATTCTGATAACCGGCAACAAGCACTCCTGGAAGTTCCCGCCAGGACACTTTGTACATGAACTCGAAGGGCGACTATTAGCCAAATACTAGCAGCTCCTTAACCCTTTGAAGGGCGCCGTTTGCACAGTGCAAACTCCAAAATCTAGTCTTTTTTTCACTTGCATTCAATGTATTCCAGTTAAAAGAGCAGAAAATGGCTAGTGGTGCCATCTGTTATCAGTTCAAAGAAGTAAAAACATTCTTAAACCTTTAATTGGAAAATTTTTCAAGATTTTTTAGATTAAAAAAAAGCGGGGGGGGGGGAATTTGCACCACGAAAACGGTGGATTCCTCAACAAATTCGGAAGGCCCCACGTTCGAAATTTCAGTGGCAGAACGTCCGTGGGGAGACACATTACTGAGCTTATCAGTTTGACAAGCAGGCTAACTTTATTAATAATACTCATACAAAAATACATACACAAACAATAGTACAATAATAAGTAAAACGCCAGAACATACAAAATAAATTTACATAACTGAATTCACACTTTGAATGCTAATATATAAAACTTAATACAGGTTGTCATACACTTCAGTATCCCCAAAAGTTCGGCAGGCGCTGGCTCACATAATACTCGAAAGTTTGCGTCCAGGGAGTGAACCAAAGAACACGACAACCGTAAAACAATTAAAAGGTAAAGTATCTTTGTGAATTTCGGAAACAATTCCAGCTTTCTACTTCAGGAGAGGGGAAGATAGCCGATCACACTGTCCGGAAAGGCAGGCAAAAGGGCTTACTGTTTTACTATAAGTGTAAAAGAATTAACAAATTCACTTTTTGAATTCTGAAATCTTCTATGGTTATATCATTCTTTAATGCATCGGAAAACAAATGACTAAAATAAAACTCCCTAAATTTATTATTGCAATAGCAATCTAAGAGTGTCAAACTGATCTGTTCTTAAAAATTCCCACTTTCTTGGGGATGATTTTATGCTTACTGAGAATTTTTATATTTGGTCTGTCATACATTTTTATAATAACTGTTCTCGGTTTTAGGCCGTTCATAAACGTTCATAAAATTCAAAAACTCTCTCTTTCTTCTCTTCCAATTATCTTTAAGGCCATCTTGCCTGTATTTGGTTATAATGCAGTCAGTTTTTTACTCGTCTCATGAATAAGCAAGATGAATTGGCTTTCGAAAGTTAGGAACAGAGTTAACCACTTACTTATTTATAAGGAATATTTTAAAGCTGGTTTTTCTTTGCTTACTCTTGTAACTAGTTTTAGAGTTATATTTTCTAACAAAGAAGTTACTTTTTGGTACTATGAGGACAGAATATTTTAAAAACTTGTTTTAAGAATAACGAGGGTGTATGGAAATATTTCGATGAAATTTTCTCACAATAAGCCTTCATTTCCAGGAATTGTTGAATTCCGCTTCATTTTTTCATGGCCAATGAATAATGGGTAATTCAAGGAGAAATGGTTGTTTTAGTGAAAGAATAATTTTATTTATATGGTTAATATTTTGTATAGCGATTAAACATCTGCTAAGACTGAAAATCCAAATTCCGGCTCGAAGGGCCCCAATGTATGGTAAATTTTCACGCTTCGACTGCAGATATATTTGGTTAGTTTACGCCCCATTAGTTAGTTAGATTAGTACTGGTTAGTATTCTGTAAGTTAGAGCCCATTCCACTATAATGGGGTTTCATTAAGGCAAAAGCACAGCCCACGGGTGTCGAATAGAGTAAAAATTGATTTTAGCTTACATTTTTCAATCATCCATTTAGAATGTTATACCATATTAATAATTATTTTTTATAATATTATAGTTATAGTATTGTATGTGAATTGTTACAATATCAAACATAGTTTTAAAATAAATTCTAACTCTGAATAATCTCATATAAATGAGGGAGAAAATTGTTTTGTACTGTTCACTTTCATAAATATTTTAGACATATATCTGTAGCTGATACTGATCCTAAAATAATGCTAAATAATTCTAATGCCTCAAAGGATGCCAAATGAGGCTAATACCTTAAATGATGTTCGAACAATTTGGAGGACGGTGCATAGAGAAAAATGAATCCTTCTCAAGTCTATGAATTATGAAAATGCTAAGTGTTTTTTTTATGTTCGCTTTCCTAAATCTTTTATACTTATATATCTATAGCTGATACTCATACTTAAATGATGCTAAATAATGCTAATGCCTCAAAGGACGCCGTATGATGTTAATGCCCTAAATGATGTTAAAAAAATTTGGAGGACGATGCAACGAATCCTTTTAATACGACCCTTTCATAAGTCTATGGATTATGAAAATTCTAAGTGTATTTTACTGTTCGCTTTCCTAAATCGTTTAGAGTGATATATTTGTAGCTGATACTGATCCTTAAATGATGCTAAATAATGCTAATGCCTCAAAGGACGCTAAATGATGTTAATGCCTTAAAGGATGTTAAAAAAATTTGGAGGGCGATGCGTATAAAAAAATGAATCCTTCTCAAGTCTATGAATTATGAAAATGCTAAGTTTTTTTATTGTTCGCTTTCCTAAATCTTTTAGTGTGATATATTTGTAGTTTATACTGATACTTAAATGATGCTAAATATTTCTAATGCCCCAAACGACGCTAAATGACGTTAATACCTTAAATAATGTTAAAAAATTTGGAGGGTGATGCGTAGAGAAAAATGAATCCTTCTCGAGTCTATGAATTATGAAATTGCTAAGTGTATTTTATTGTTCACTTTCCTAAATTTTTTACAGTGATATATATGTAGTTGATACTGATACTTAAATGATGCTAAATAATGCTAATGCCCCAAAGGACGCTAAATGATGCTAATGCCTTAAATGATGTTAAAAAAATTTGGAGGACGATGCAATGAATCCTTCTCAAGTCTATGAATTATGAAAATTCTAAGTGTATTTTATTGTTCGTTTTCCTAAATCGTTTAGTGTGATATATGTGTAGTTTATACTGATACTTGAATGATGCTAAATAATTCTAATGCCCCAAAGGACGCTAAATGATGTTAATACCTTAAATAATGTTAAAAAATTTGGAGAGAGATTCGTAAAGAAAAATGAATCCTTCTCAAGTCTATGAATTATGAAAACGCTAAGTGAATTTTATTGTTCGCTTACATAAATCTTTTAGAGCGATATATCTGAAGCATATATTGAGAGCGAATCGAAAATGAAAGCAACAAAATGGAGTGCCTCTATAGATGAGAAACAACTGAAAGAAAACGCCTTTTCACCCCTCCTCTGCTTTGAAAATTTTTCTTCTCTAAGCCGATAACGTGATTTTACCGTTTCGATATTCACCTTGAAACGTGATGAGCGTAGTAATTCAACTGTATTGAGTTTCAGTAAACGCTCCTGTCGACGCAGAATTCAATTTGAATGAACATAAAATAGAAAATATTTATATCTGGAACGTGACGTTTCTCCATCTTCACTCTTTTTGCTCAGACTGTTGAGAGACTATATATTTCGAATTTGTTGATCTGTTCTGATGGTAGTTTAGTGCAAAAACGGATGTAGGTAAAATGTTTATTTTCCTTTCGGTGTGTGATGAATGGAAGTAAAAAAAAATGCTATGTTTTTTTTCAAATAAAGAATCATCTTTTACCGGCTCTTAAAAATTACATTGCAGCCTTCAAAACTTCGTAGAATAATTTATTGCAGGGTGACATGTTTGGTCGAACGTTAGTTAGTCACAGTATCTTGTACGCTATTCGTTATCGTTATTCGTTTATGCACTGAAATGAATGTATGTATATAGAGTAAAATTATGCTACACAACCGTTAAAATGCAACACAAAATCAAATATATAATAAAGTGCAAAACAATAATATAAAATTGATTTATTAAATTTGCATCCACTCTTCTAATAAGTTGCAAAACCCGAACAATCTTTACTTATATTTAATTTTTATTCACTATACTTGCGGTGTTAAAAGAATAAAGAAATTTTACTTAGATTACATTTTATGCCCTATCTCACACATATGAGAGGCATACACTACCTTTCCTTTTATTTTAACCAATGCTGCCTTTAGTATATATACTCGTATTGTGAGTGATAATTTAACAATGTGTATTTACGGTGTGTGTATTGAATGTATTTATATGTATGTTACTTGTATATATAGTAATGTGTATCGTACGTTTGTAACTATAGTATGTGTAACATATTTATGTGAGTATAATAAGAGTAATATATTAACGTACAGTACATGTATTATAGTTTGTGTAATAGTGTGTGCATGTTGCTATAGATTGTTCTGTATGTATAATAATGTGTCGCGTATGTTTAGTAGACATATGTATATTTTATGTTAAGGAATGTGTATAAATTGTATATGTGTCGTAAGTATCCTATGGATATTTATATTATATTTTGTCCACTGGTGTATTTATGTAACTAAAGAGATGTCTACATTAGAATATATTCAAGTCTGTGCACAGAGTTTGATGTATTTTTTACATGTTTTTATTAACTCGCTTTCTTGTGTGTTTGTGTGTGTGTTTGTCCAGTACAAATCTTGCAATCGATTTTAAACTAACTTCCCGACTAGCTAGACATTTGAAACTTTTAGAATAGCTCAGAACACGATGACAATGCATTATTTTAATACTTTTAGCCATCTTTAAGAAGAATTCTTTGAAAATTCTTTTGAATTCTTTTCAGTTAATTTTGTTTTTTAGACTGGTTCAGCCATCTATCGACCGGGACGGGAACGAAAAGTTAAACGCAAGTTAACTTCCAATTAACTTCATTTTCTTGCAAGTTGATGGGATAATTCATCAAAAAAATTTTTTTAAAGTATTTATTAATGAATAGAATTGTCAAGTTTATATGATTCAACAGAAAATTTAAAAACATGGTATATAAAAAGTTATTTTTATCTTGTAATTATTTGTTTCAATAAAGTAGGGCAATCAGGAAAGGGGGCAGGACAAAGCGGTGTTGTCCATCCAAATCGAATGAAAAGTTTAATTTTAATTTGTAAAGGCTAGGTAGTTAGCTTGTTTTTCGGCTTGGTGGTGCGAGGATAATTCATTCGCCCCCCGGGCCTGTGAGTCCCAGTCCAGAGGACTGTGGTTGGGACGTCTCTCCGTTAGCAAAATTGCCGTATAAGCTTTGGCTGTGGCCGGCCAAAAACCTTTGAATTATTTTAAACAATACTAGCCGCTGCGCGACCAGCATGGTCACTTTTAGTTTTATATTTTCTTTTGCAAAAAATCTCAACTGAAAGAAACGTATTTAAGGAATGTTACCATTACCTGTCATCATAAATATACGTTGTTAAGTGGTAGTGCGATCTCAGCCAAAAAATTATAATCAATACAAAATTCTCTATAACGATGATTCTAAAACATCGGGATTAAAAAAATATGAATTTCCATTACTTCAGAACAGAGTTAAAGATAAGACTGAGAAACCCAACAACAAAGATTTTAAAAATTGCATTCCTCTCTCTCTCTGTAAGTAATATTTCTCAAAATTATGATAACTACACTTTATCATTACATCAAATAAGAAATTGTTGGAGAAAATTTTTTTCGCGTATAAAATGGAGTAAAAATTCAGCAAGTACTAAAATATAGTTTGGATTACATCACTCTCTATATGTACTATTGTTCAAAATTCAGATATCTACACTTAATCATACCAAATAAAAAATTGTTGGGAAAATTTCTTAACTTATAAAATGGAGTAAAAATTCAGCAAGTACTACTCAAAATGTGTAGAGAATTAACTCTTACTTTGTTGTGAAAACATCAGCGTAAAACTGGTTCGGAAGCAGCGCACTTGAAACTAGACGGAACCGGTTTTATTTTACTCCTGATCGCCCAATCGGACATTCTCCAGATCTTCCTACAAAGTTTTAAAAGAACGTTGGCAACAGAAAAAGTATGGAAATTTCTCCGGCGGAAGGACATGATAAAAAGTGAGTCCTCGAATGCCCTCGGCGAAGCTGACGTCTTTGTTCTTGGAGAGAGGGTGGTCTGAAGCACGTGGTTGCGCGAGTAATAAAGTGTGACTCAACTGGTCTACGAAAGATTTACAGAAATACGGAATTGACCGATGGTTCCTGGTTCCTTTGCTGAGAATTGTATTTTTTCCAAGAGCATATAATCTTCGTGCTAACAATTGTGCTGACCTCAACATGCGTGGTATAAATGGTGATGCACCACGTGCAAAATATTTTTTTATGCTCTCCTAACTTGTCTTAAATAAAGTGTGGTAAGTGAATTCCAGTTTTATTCTTTTATTTTTTTGCAATGTGCTGATCTTATATAATCACGGCCACAACTAAAAATCCTTTACATACTTACTATTAAAATATTATAATGCAATTATTAATATTCCTCAAACAATAAAATACAGCAATTAAATTGTACCTAATTACGTGCTATCGTCAAATCACTACACGCACGCGGTCGGCCGCTAATGTTTACATCTGGTAGTTGCAGCAGTTGCCATTCGGAATGTAGAAATATCGCCGATTTTTGTGCCGCATACCTACGCGTTTTATATATATAGATTGCAAATAGCTCAAAGTCGTCTTTATTTTTAACAAGTGGGGGATCGAAGTGGTTACGTCCTATACATAGCATATTCATGTGTGGATTATTCGGTCGTATACTAGCGTTAAAGTATGGTCAGGTATATATTGTATGCTAAATATATACATTATTGTCATGGAGATTGGCAACATAAGAGTCCGCACTGGTCTGGCATGGGGTGTATTTATGAATCAACACATACTTAAGTTTAAAAAAAATTAAGTTTATTCCGAACTTCAAAAAAATTTAAAAATATTAAAAGCAATAACTTAAGACATTTGTATGATCAAAATAATTTCACACAGAGACTTATAAACCATGAATCTCACTAGCTCGCGAGTTCAACTGTGTGTGCTCTAACTCGAGCGGTATTTATACAAGCAAGTAACATAATATAAACATATATTTGCATAAAATACACTGGAAAGGAAAAATAACGAACCACGGGGAAAATAAATGAAAACCCCCATTTCTCAGATGTATGACCTCAAAGTTGCCATGACGTCATTAGTTGTTAGGTTATAAGTGCTACGTTAGTCTAAAACGATAGCATGAATGTCGGAAAGTAATACATGTAAATGATCTAATAAACTGAAGTTTAGATAGCCCTTTTAAGGTTCATTTGCCTAACAATTATTAGCCATACATTGAAAATAAAAAGGCACTCTTGCAGTAACGGAACCATGTGTCATCAGTGCGTTAACACAGAATTGCATACAACGAAGAACTGTTTCGTCGATAAGACTGAGATTATCGAAGTTGTAACGTTTTCAGTAAACTCGTATTTCAACAATTCCTTAAAATGAGACAGACTGGCTGGGGCGTCATCCTAATAAAGTCATCAGTTATGCTGTAAAAAGCCACGGAATGTCTTATTAATGTACTTCATTTGCAATGCTTTCAGCATGCTGCGAACTCGTGTTAATACCGTGAAACTTCCGTCACGTATTTCGTGATGAGCATTTATGAGTAACTTAGTTGTTTTGGATAAACTTGAAATCTGTTTCATCATTGTTTCAACATTAATTTTCATTAAACATCTCGTCTATTCTATCTTAAAATACAAAGCATTTCAAGCGTTTATCATTCATTATAGATAGGGGGTAAATGAATAATGCTTTGTATAAACCATGTAAATTAACCATGTAAATTAATTATATTAAGGTCATACATCTGAGAATCTTAACCATGTAAATTTACTGCACAAACAAGCACTATGCAAGGTGCGCCCATAAAGTAATCTAAAATTTTTTTTATAAATAGGAAAAATATTACTCACCTTCAAATAAATTTATCTCCTTCAAAATAATCGCCGAAGGAGTCTATACAATTTTTCCAACGCTTCTTCAAGTCATCGAAACATTGTTTATAGGCGTTGGAACTAACCGTTCGCAAAATACGCGTAACATATGATTTAATATCCCAGACGTTTTCAAATCTCTTGTCCTTTCATGGCCAACTTAAGTTTCAGAAAAAGGAAAAAATCAGCTGGCGATAAGTAACAACTCAGCAACTTTCAGACATGCTTGGGATAAGCAAAGAAAGCTGTAGATTAATTTCAATTGAAAATCTAAAAATGAAAAAAGTTTGTGCTCGATTTGGGCCTCGTATTTTGACAGAATAGAAAAAAAGAAGACAGAAAAGCTTGCTGTGAAGATTTGCTGACTACTGCGCAAGGGGGCAATTTCTTAAAGTGTATTATAGCAGTAGATAAGTCCTGGTGTCTACAATACGATCCAGAAACGAAAAGACAACGTGCACAGTGGAAAGGACAGACTTCTCTGATTTATTTAAAGTAGACGATACATTTATTTAAAGTACCGGAAAAAGAAATCACGTGATCAACATTTAATAAATTAAATTCTAAAAATTAATTTTTAAAAATTCACCAAAAAATCAGAAAATAGAGGTAAAGATTCGAAAAAGATTTCATTTTAAAAGAATTGTTATGATCTTTCTCGCGATATAAATTTTATAACCCTCAAATTATAATTTTAAATGCAAACTAAAAAAAGTTTTAAAAAAACAGCTTAAAAATTTAATTTAAAAAAATCTAAGAAGAATTTTTGAAAAATCTTTCTTAGTGCACCCCTACACTATAAGAAGAATCGCCATGCAAAATTTCAGCCCTTTAGGTCCAGCGGTTTGGTCTGTGCGTTGTATGTCAGTCAGTGAGTCAGTTACGGAACTGTTATATATATATAGATTATATAAGGTTTTTCGCATGTGTCATTTAAGGGGAAAAATAGATTTACATTGGCTGAATTTAGGTCACAATCAGGATTGAGGGACGGCGTTCTATTGCGTTAAGATGAAAGAATTTGGAAAGGGCGTGTTAAATAATGAAAAGGGTTTGAAATTTATTTCATATATATATATATATATATATATATATATATATATATATATATATATATATATATATATATAGCGATGATTGTTTTTGCTCTGGAGGGTACTGAATCGATAGGCACAAATCATAAATCTTATCTTTATTTCCCGAAATTTAGTTTTTCTAACCACAGCGCAAGCTTATCAATGCCCAAGCAACTATATATATATATATATATATATATATATATAATGTGTGTGTGCATTTCAACGCACTTCTCATTTGTGACGCTGTTATAAATTGTAGCAAGTTTCGCGATGATGAACGTTTTTCTGAGGGTAATTATTTCTAAGGCTATTCTAAATTTATGGTGTAAAACTCATCAATAAATAATTACTAGTTTACTTGAAGACTAAACTATGATGCTAGAAATTTCACTGGAAATATGAAATTGCAAGAAGAGAAAAAACTATATTATATCCTTATTCTTCAGCATTTCAATAGCCCTTCTGATAATAAGTACTGAATTAGTACCAATTTTTGTCAAGACAGAGATCAGCTGACCGTGTTCTCAACGATTCGAAGGAGGCTCAAGTACATTAATTAAACCTCAAGAGATTTGGAGAAGCGAAGATAAAATGAGAAGATATATTCAAAATGTCTCCCTCTTCAGCTCTTCACCAGTGTTTCCTCTTTTATGACTCGCGACTTATCTTTATTTTAGAGGGGCAAATCTTCATGGAGTTTTAATTCTTGGAATCTTCGTAATAAGGTGCATACCTCGTAAGTCATTCAAGTTTAACAGAAATTATAATAAGGACAAAACAACGCGAAAACTCGCTCACAACATATTGGAAGAACACCGAGGAGATTTTTGGTATTTCTACACAGTCTCGCACATTTTCGACCAGAAGGCCCGAAGTAGCCTAGTGGTAGCACGTTGGGTTCAAACGGAGAGTTGCTCGGTTCAAATCCCGACGAACGTGAGTACTTAAATGTATTTGAGAATGTTCAAAATTGCAACATATATGAAATTACGATCTCCGATATACGATGCATTCCGGCAGACGACATTTTAGCTTTCAATGAAAGAGATTTTTAACTACAATAGAAAGTTTTTGCCAACACCTACTTCGAAATATTCTTCTTGTAAAAATTCTTACTGCAACCTCTGTCGAAAGACAATTTGAATAAAAGTTTTTACTACATTCTTTGACTCAAGAGGTTTCGAGTAAAAGTTCTTAATACACCCTTTGACGAAAGGTGCTTCCAGCAAATGTTATCAGTACAACCTTTGACGGAAGGTAAAGGTTCGAGTAAAAGTTACCACTAAGAACATTCGAATTGATTAAAACGAACTGAAGTGACCTGAGAGAGACACTTGGAGATTATGAAGGAACGGAAGTGAACTGAGGAGAGAGACCAGAGTTTTTCGACGCGTGTCCGTGAGACCAGCTTTGATCCATGTCATTATTTTTTTAAGCTAGGGTTTTGCTAAACGGTTTTGAGCTAGGGTTCTTCACTTGAAATTTTCATATTTTTTAAAGGGCTTTCAAAATATGAAACATTTGTGGTATTATTTTTCAAGAACAATTTCAGAAAATGGCGTGTTAAGATGTTCCCGACTTGGTTCGTCCCGGAATGGTTACCTACACTTTTCTACTCTAGGCTTTTATATAAGTAAAGATTTTATATTATATCAGAACGTTAGATAAGCTTTTATTTAAAATAATTCTGAGTGCAAATAGTTTTGACTCAAATTACCATGGCTTTTCTTGGCAAAGCAAAAAAAAAAAACACTATCTTCAGACTTTGGTTATTGAGATGGGGGGAAATATAAATGTGGAATTAGAAATAACAGACCTAGTAGCATTAATAAAAAAGTCTAAGAACTACGAAGAGGAGTTTGTTGAAAACATGTTAGAAAACATTAAGGATACTCGGTTAGGAGTAGAAGAAATTACTTGGTTGCAGAGAAAAGGGAAAAAACAGTTACAGTTTGAGAATGGAAAAGGTGAGAATTGAAGATGGAGGCAAAGCGCCCTTTCGAACTGGAGAAATAAAAAATTGAAGCTATGTAGGTATCCTCTACTGGGACTTCTCATAATGAAGAATTGGTGAATTCATGAAATACCTCTGTTCTCCCTAAAAATAATTCAAAAATTTAATCCGAATGAGGAAGATTGTCTTTATTTGGTTATCTTCGAACACCAAGCCAGAAAGGCAGATATTAAAAATACGGATTGGATGATACAGTTGTTACCTCTTCTTCACCGGATATCATCCAGTTTATATCCAGAGAACCATGGGAAAAGTCATAAAATTACGATTACATAAAAGAGTTGCTTCTGAAATATATTAAACTTAGCGCCGAGAAATTTCGGATTAAGTTTATCCAACATCAAAAGAAAACAGATGGCTCCTAGAAATATTTTGCTTCTTAATTAAAAAAGTATCTTGAGGAATGGATACAGGAATTGGAAATTAATAATTTTGAGTTGTTATAAGATCTAATGTTTACAGATCATCTAAAAAGGCGAGTATCCAGTGGCGTTTGGGAACATTTGATAACTGGACTAAAATAACTTCAGCTACGAAACTGCCTGGTATGATAGATGGCTATGATGGTGTACAAGGGATTAGAAAGTCAGATATTTTTAACCCATGATAAATAGAAGACTGGAGGAAATTTTTAGTGGGGAAACAGAAAATATCAGTATTCTTCTACTAAATCTGGATTAAATGAAATGAAATGGAGAAAAAAAGACGTGATAAAAAAGACAAAAATATGAACATTTTGATCGAAAAAAAACCTTGCAGCGTTTCGAATGTTGATCTGCGAACCATTTAACACACAGTAACCTAAATTAAAATCTCAGTTCAAGCGAACCAAATTTGTTAGAAACAGGAGGGAGATAACCTACTAAGTCATTTTACAAATGTAGTGAAAGTCAATGGGTTTACCAAACTTATTCTTCGAGATTCGGGCACTACAGTCGGTTTCATATATAGAAAATAGTCTCCCGCTAGATGTACACAGGTGAAACTACTTGGGTGCAACAGCCTTTGAATGAAGGTTCGACATGTCTACCGTTAGAAAGAGTTAAAAGGGCTGGACAGTATGGAAGCAAAACTTTATTGTATTATATGCCGTGTTGATATTGTGTATTCCCTCGTCCAGTAAATGTGAAACAAAGTTTATGTCTATAGCTGAATTGTTTCATCACAACTTCAACATTTGATGAAAGGTTCCTCGAATAAAAGTTATCACTACAAACTTTCACGAAATATGCTGCTAGTACGAATTCTTTACAACAGTCTTCCTGATTTTTGATTCTTACCGTAAACTCAATTTTCTCCGTGCGTCATTATAGAAAATTGTTTGATCAGCTGACTGATCACTTGAGAGAAAAATAAACTATTTCTCAATTTACAGGAATAATTTGGAAGTGCCAGTGACTCCCAAGCCACTGGGACTATGTCGTGTACATCGCTCCAACTAATGTATCGTTGTATTTTAATCTATGTAAGATAAGAATTTTATAATTTTATAAATTCATCAGCAATATATTAACTGCCAATTTGTCATGAAACTATTTTTTAATATTTAAAAAAATAACCACCCTTTTTATAACATTCTTTATCTAACTTTAAATTCTTTTAGATTTAAGATTTATTTATGCAAATAACCTACCTACAATGCTTAAATACTTCATTTATAATCATACGATTAATTTAATACGGGGAAACACACACCCCTAATTATGAAAACACAAGAAACTGGTAAAGCATACCAATGTATTTTAGGAATGCAGCTAAATTAAGAGAACAGTCCCCATTATCCTGAATCTTTCTACTTAGGGAAGGGGTTAACGATCTCCTTCTGCCAACAGTGCATATTAGATGCGCATCGATCGAGTGTCCCTTTTGATGTCTTCATGGAAGGAGTTACCAGTTCCTGACCCAATTTGTTCGCCTCCGAAACAGACAGGGTTTCATGCTTCAACTATTCAACTAATAAGCATAAAAATGCTCTGTCCATTAATTTAATACAATGTGATAGAAGTGTCGTGCTGTATCTCAGCGTTACAAGTTATTAGAATAGAAAAGTTTCGTCGTTACCAAAAATGTGTATATATTTTTAGGTAAACTAATGAATCATGTTTTTGATTTATTCTTTGTTACGAAATTATATGCTTCGGGTCCTAAAATTTGATAGTGGGTCACTTTTATAGCTGGAATCGGCGTGCATGGAACATGTGGATCGGAATATATCTGTACTATGATTAATCTTCGAAGATTTCAGATATTTTGGGTGCATTCAAAAGTAAATTTAGCAGAAAGAAATATCTGATATAACTCATATCGCTCTGATATCGCATCTGATATCGCTCACGGTTTTTGTCCTCTTTCCATGGATGGTATTTTCGACCGCACATATCCCCCCCCTCCTATTCTTCGCTGATAGCCACGCTTCTGTCTTGTTTCAATAAATTTTTTTCATCAAATTTCATGAAGATGTGGACAGAGGAAGAAACGAACAATCCTTTTTTTCGTGTAATGCAACTCCTCCCGGTGTAACAATGGCAAGCCACGATTCTTTGCGTGACGCATTTTCAGACCTTAGCGAATTTTGACGGAAAAACCTGCGCAGAAGCACGTTCCACGTTAAAGTATTCGGAAATTACAGCGACCACAGCTTTCGCTTATACGCCTTGTTCAAACTGACGACCGGAAGCTACGGAGCTATACCTAAACACGCAGCCGAGGGTAAATTTCCCAAGTTCGGTGACGTTTTTCATACTTGTAGGGCTCGAGGATGCCCGATATACAGCACAGATTTGCAATCCACTCAAGGCACCCCAAGCTCCCTGTTCCACGTTAAAATCCAACAGGGCTTTAGGCCCAGCGTGTGTCTTAAATACTCACCTTATAGTCATTCGGTGGGCATATATGAGACCAAAGAGAGCCGCAATCTAGTTTTTTATATTTATAATAAAGAGCCACACGTAGATACAGAAATTCAAATTTTTTTTATTTAAGGGGACAGTGGACTTTCAAAATTGTAAAATTTGTCCAAAAATTCGATTTTTTTTTATTTTATTGAATTGTGAAACTAAGGACGAGTAGGAATTTGTTGCAAAAAGAATTTTTAATTTCTGCGATTACTTTCCTAGTTATAGGCATTTGTATTTAATTCAGATATTCTGCGGTTACTAATAGCAATAACTTTAAAAGCGATTTTCTCAAAATAAAAATTTTCACGTCATACGAATATTCAAACTGCTCCAGGCGCATTTCTAATAATCGTATCGCTTTGAAATTTAAGTTTTGTATACTTAACTCTATATCGAATAAAACTTATAGGAAAAAATTATGCTTCGTAGATCAGAATTCCTAAATTTTGTACTCGAAAAGATGATTTATAGGTATTTTGCGTCATAAAAAGGGTGTTTTCACTATTATTTTTTTCTTTCTTTATATTTTTAATGAATGCTTAAAATAAGCAATAAGTTTCACTGTTAGTTCTATAAGGTATCCTGTCAATAAAAATGACCATATTATATGCAAAAGAAATGCGCCTGGAACATTTTTAATGAGGCCAATTTTTGATATAATTCATAATTCATAAATTATTAATATTTCATCTTTAAATTTTAACCACTTTTACATATTTATGGTACTAATCACATATTCAAATTTCAAGCAAATCCATTCAAAACAAAAAAAGTTAGGTTTGAAGGTCCACTGTCCCCTTAATGTAATTGCATATTTCACAAATCACATAAGAATACATATAAAAAATATAATCATCAAAAAGAAAATGATTATTTCAAAATTTTAGTAATTAAGTTCACATATAATAAAAATCAAATATAATAAAAATATATTTATTAATAAAAAGTATAATTACATCTAACGACAATCTTTGACCAAAATTTTAAAATTTGGCGTAAAATTAGTTAAAGCTGTCCACAGAAATTCTGCAAGATGTTGATTGGACAACTGTGAACGATGTTTCAATTTCACGAATTTCATTGTAGAGTACAAAGATTCACAGCAACATATTGTGCCAAAAATCGAAGCAGCTTTCTTTAGTTTGGATATTTTGATTCTGGCACAAATTTCCAAATTTCAATCATAGAAGAAGCTTTGTGCAGTATTTGCAATGCCTGATCCTCTTTCATCTCTAATAACTCCCAATTCCTCAGCCGTTTTTCAGTAAGTATTATTTAAGAAATTGGAAATCCATCTTCAGTAATGTCAGAAATAAATTGGTTCAGAAAATATCGAAATGTAGATTTCAAACTTTGCAAATCTTCAAACCTATGTTTGAAATTTGATTGTAATTCTTTCAATATTTCTTTATATTCACCTGAAAAATAAAACTAAAGTTTTAATGGGAGCCGCATATAGTTACTGGCGACTTGTCCGGTTATTCCACCTTAACGTTCAAACTGTCGAATTGATAATTTTTTCTGTATAGTACAAACAAGGATCATATTACCGTTGAGGATGGTATGTTATTGTAACTAGTGAACACGTTCTGTTTTTGTTAAGACTGAAGTCTCTTGACCGACAGTATATTGTCAGTTCAAGTCCATAACGGCTATTGGGCAAAGTGGGCAGTGCGGTTACGGTTTGTAATAGCTCCACAAGGGTTGGAGTCCGACTTGGCTAAAGAACCGGTCCCTTAATTTTAAACCGAGTCAAGTGACGAGACCGGAACACTTGTGTGTGTGTGTGTGTGTGTGTGTGTGTGTGAGAGAGAGAGAGAGAGAGAGAGAGAGAGAGAAAGAGACCCCGCACAAATTAATTTTTACTCAAAATATCCTAAATCGTGCTATAGGACATTCCTGTTCTATCTTAAGATCATATTTTAAAAAAATTAACTATGATTCTAATTAAATTAGTCTTTCTGGCCAATATTTTTCATTTAACTAATTTATTTTACCAACGCTATAATACTATCACAAGCTAATATGTTTATGCAGTGTAAAGTAAATGATAATTTAAGATCATTTTTTGTGATGATCATTAAGATCATAAAAAATTATCATTAAAATCATTTTTTTAATATGATCTTAAGATCATATTAAAAAAAATTAAGTATGATTCTAATTAAATTAGTCTTTCTGGCCAATGTTTTTCATTTAACTAATTTATTTTACCAACGCTATAATACTATCACAAGCTAATATGTTTATGCAGTGTAAAGTAAATGATTCTTACCAGGAATGATTAGCATGATTTGCGGACAAATGCGCTATCATGCCACCTGCTTACCTTATTTTTAGTTATTCCTTCGTTTTGTTATCCTGTCATTTACGTTTCTTCTGTCCTGTGTCATTTCTAGTTACTCTTGCTTTTGACATCACGGTTAGATAATTTTGATTAGAGCTGATGGGTTAGATAGAGATATTTCACTCTAATATTAAACCAGAGATTAGTCACAGTCCTTGAGGAAAATCCTTCAAACGATTTCATAGCAATTCGTTTACATTGGCTTCCCTGCTAAGACCATTTTACCTGGTTTGTTAAACATACTTTTAATACATTTTACAACGACTAGAAGTGGGATATAAAATACTAAACACTTTATTTTTCTGAAGCCTCATGAGGATAAAAGAATCAAAATATAAGGGTTTCATTTGTAATTTAAAAGACAAATGGAACCCTTATAATATTTTGATGGTTATAAAACACTAAACACTTTATTTTTGTGCAGCCTCATGGGGATAAGAAAATCAAAAATATTATAGGGATTCCATTTGCCATATAAAAAACTTTTTAAAGAGAAATAAATTCAACTAAACTGTGAGGAAACTCCTGTAAAATCTGGCACACGGGGTCGTAAAAATGTCCTTTTCAAAATGTAGCTATTTATAAGTTTTAAATACTTTGTATTCTAGCAAATGGCACTTTATATGTGAAACCAAATTCATCAACGACTGATTTCGAATTTGGAATAAAATGCATTTCCTTTAATAATAATTTACGTACCTTATCTTTGTACATTAAAAGGCATTAACCTTGACAAATGCTCCAGCATGAATCACGTAAATCTAAGGTTTTTTTTTTTTTACTTAATAGGGTAAATATTTTGATTTATTTCAGAGATTTATTTCAGACATTCCCTCCAGCGAATGATTAATCGCTTCTCCTTCTTTTTCCCGAACCTAATTTTTCAGGATACCAAACATAAAATATTGAAGGAAAAAAAATTATATCCATGGATAACCATTATTAGAGAAAATAGCTTATTGGGGGATTATATAGTCTTAAGGACGTATGAAGAAACGACAGTTCATAATCTGATGGGATGATACACGCAATACTTTTTTTAAAAAAATGAATAATCGAAAACAATAATTGTTAGATGGGGCGTTAATTAATGTTTGCATAAATTTACAGTAGTTTCTTCTGCACCGGCATATTAATACCAATAAAAATATTTGAAAACACAGTATAGCTCGAAATATTTTTGAAACAGAATTAACTATTTATTTACAATGTTATTTGTGTGTGTAGGAAATAAGAAAAATTTTTAACTTCCAAAATACACTCGATAATAAAACACAAAATCGATGCACTAAGAAGGAGTTGTCCAATTGTAATGAAATTTCGTATGCGAAGAAGATTCGACCAAACATGGAAACGAATAAAATTTGGTGTCCAAATCATGAATTGTGGGAACTCCGGCGCATCTGAACTGCGCATCCAGCAGTTGTATATGAGGAGCGATTCTCGATCTAATATTCAAAATTTCTGATGCATTTCGACTGCAGATCTGAAATTGACTGTAACAATGACTCGCCGAAGAATTCGTGTTCATCAAGAGCATATTTTAGAGTTTGAAGAGGTGGTGTCATCGGGTTGAAAGAAGCTGGTTGGGAAAATGAAAGAATCGCTCGACATCTGGATCGAAGCAATGCAGCGATTAAACTATTCTGGCAAAAGTAGTTCAACAACGTCAGATTTATGCATCAGGACGGCAGAGATCAACGTAGAACCACCAAAGAACGGGAAGACAGAGTGACTGTTTGATCAGCTGTCACAGCAACGGATTCGTTGTTATCAATCATGCGACGTATGGCCCACCTACAAGTGTCCAACATGACCATTGACAGAGACTGAGAGAGCGGAATCTAATCTCGTGCCTTCCATTGCGTCACTTACCCCTGACCCCTGTGCACCGTAAAGTCTGATTACAGTAGTGCTAAACTCGGTCAATTTGGAACTGCGCTGACTGGGGACGTATAGTCTTTAATAACGAATCCAGTTACCACCTGTGACCTGAAGACAACTGAAGACGTATCTGGAGACGTCCAGGGCAACGTGGGGATCCTGCCATTACTATCGCACGCCACACAGGCCCACAACAGGGTGTTATGCTCTGGGGTGCCATTTCCTTTGATAGCCGAACCTCTTTTGTAGTCATGAGTGACACACTCTTACAGCTCAGCGGTACTTAGACAACATTTTACGATCCATCTTGTTGCCGTTCCTCTTGCGCCATCCCGGACTTACTTTTGAACAAAATAATGCCCAGCCGCATACGGTACATGCTTCTATGAATTGTCACCAAGCTTGCTGAACACTTCCTTGGCTACCTAAGTCGTCTGATTTCTCCCTCATAGAGTACATCTGGGACATGATAGGAAGGAGACTGCAACTATCTCGGGATGTTGCTGATTTAGCCCTACAGTTGGAGACCACTTGGCAAGAAATCCCGCAGGACACCATCCGGGAACTTTACCAGTCTATGCCACGCTGGATGACAGCTTGCATCAAGGCCAGAGATGGACCAACGCCGTATTGACCAACCGTTGGACCAACGCCGTTCCTCACTTTGTAACAACCAAACTCTGTGATAAATCTTTCAGTTGTTCTAAAATTTTAATCGTTTTGTTGTCTGTGCATTTTTTTCACATCCACCAATTTTTGTTGCAACTGGACAATTCCTTCATAGTGCGTCGATTCTTTTAAAGAGTGCATATATTTATAAATGTTTAATCCTCTTAGTTATACTGTTGAGAAAAAAACTCTTAAAGATGAATATCCTGACAAAGAGCATTGAAAGGTGTTTATCTATTTTATTTAGTTACGCAGTTTAAGATAGATCAACTTAGCCGCGGCAAATAAAAACGCCTCCAGTGTACCGGGCAGCATCGTTTTGCTGCCTGGTACACTGGAAGTGTATATATTTGCATTTGAGATTCAGCCCAAAGAGTTTGCTACATGCATTTTGTCAGCCAATCACTAAAATTTTACTGATCCTAGTGGTATCCTCTATTCTCCTAGAAAACCTAATTTACAAAGCGCACATTAGAACCAGGCAAATTTTTTTGCAGAAATTCATTTTTACTGACTCACTCACACTGTTGAATGATCAACACGAATTTCATAAACCCTTTTTGAACATCGACTGTTCAATATAACACATATTCGACTTGTATTGAAAACTTACTCGTGGCTCGGCTTCAAATGCAAAATGGTAGCGTTTTTTGTCTTTAATTACTTCTTAAATTGTTCTCGTTGAGTGGGGAGATCTATTCACATCCCACTCTTGGCAAGTTTGGAGATATACTCTTATCCTTTTAAGAGAAATGGCGGAAAACACTTTCATAGCGGAGCATCGTTTTTCAATCTTTGGAGATCTCTATATAGCATTTCCATTAATTACTGTTGATTAGACTCTTTGTACAAGATTTCTGTGACCAAAGTGAAGTGTTTTACCTTTGACCCTTTACACCTGACGTGGTTTTCCTTTAATATATATAACTACTACTAGTATTCTAAGGTTGTAATACTTTTGAATAAAATGTTCTCTAAAAGGGGTATTCGAAAAAAGTAAGCTGGAGTGTAGAATTTTGCTTCTAGAGACTGTCTGCTATACTCAATGATGTGACACTGTCTCAATTACTACATGAAATTAGTATTTATATAAGTATGTGATGCCCCGTTCCTACTCCTCAACATGTCATCTATCGGCGAACTGTTGATCTGGGTGGTCTCATAAACTCTAGGATAAGAGGCCATAAAGTTCTTGTAATGTGCGGTTCTGACGTTATAGAACGCATAAATCCCAGAGTGTTTCTAGGGCTCTTCAGATTTTTTACACTAAAATGACTGCTGGAATCCCATAAACTTCGAACACTTACCAGCACTTCAAACGCCAGAGAAAGCCCTTTGAATTCGCCGACAGTATAAAAGAAGACCCCAATAGTCCACGCGAAGAGATCAGTTTTTGAGTGCCAGAGAGACGCAGCTCTCTTGGTCGAGATGCCTCATAGGTCATACCTGTCGTTGAACTTGAAGCCATCCTGACTATCTAACTGTATATATTCTAACTCGCTGTACATACTTGCTTTAACTGTTGTAGTTGTAGAATGTTTAGCGTATCGTAGTAAAGTAATTCAAGCGATAGGCTTGTCGTATTATTGACTACGGTACAATGAATATCAAACACTATAGATCATTTTCTGTTTTTGTTGTAAAAGGTTCTTAAATGAGACTAAAAAGTTATAGTCCTGAAATTTTTCTAGAGGCTACTAAGGGGGCGCAATACGTGCCGCATATTACAAATTATTCAATTCGTATGCTAAGATATGGGAAACTTATTCCTTATTGTATTTCAAATCTATGATCTGCTAAGAGATAAGTTTTAATTTTGTTTTCTGAACTTCAAAATATATCGTAAATAGCAATCGATTTTTCTAAAACATCTTTCATAATTTAATTTTATCTTTTCACACACAATTTAAATTTGTTGCGATAGCCGTCAAAAATTTATTGACCAATATAATAAAAATTAACTACTGAAACTCCTAAAACTTAAAAAAATCTACATGCTCTTTATTTATACGTCTATCTTTATATGCAAAACCCATGACTAAAAAACATGCATTTTATAATATTGTATCAGAAAAATGCTAAAAGGAAGCTCTTCATTGCTTAACATGGTGATTGGCGCGATGTCAACTGTTGGTCTGAATTACACTGGTGTAAGAAATTAAGAGAATTTGCAGACATGGTCGATTAACCGATTGACGATGTACCGATTTTAATGAAATTTGATATGTACATACATTGATATAATACAAAACAAATAACCATTCAATAATTGTAATACACACGCATGATCGTGCGTAACACTCGTTGGAGTCGGAAAGTATGAAACAGCGGTTGCAGAATAAACAAAAAAATGGGTTAATATAGTTGATATGGTCCCCTCTAACAGATATACAGGTCTCGCAGTGTGATTTCATACTTGAAATAAGGCAGTTTATCATTTCCTGTGGCAATTGGTCCCACTCGTTCAGCAACGCTGTTTTCATTCCATGGATGGTTCTCGAAGGGGGGTTGCGAGTTGCAATCGCCCTCCCCAGAGCGTCCCAGACATGCTCTATAGGGTTAAGGTCTGGAGATCTGGCTGGCCAATCCATCCGGCGAATATCTTCACTCTCTAGAAATTCGTCGACCAGAAGAGCTCTATGTGGCCTCGCGTTATCGTCCATTAAAATGAACTCAGGGCCAACTGCACCCCTGAAAAGGCGAACAATGGGCTCCAAGACCTCATCCCTATACCTCACACCAGTCACAGTGCCTCTTTCAAAGACATGGAGAGGTGTGCGGCCATCCAACATGATGCCTGCCCAGACCATTAAACCTCTTCCGCCATAATGGTCGATTTCGAGGACATTGGAGGGTGGGTAGCGGGTCCCTGGTTCTCTCCATATGAACGTACGGCGAGAATCGGTGTTTAGGCTGAACTGGGACTCATCAGTGAAGAGAACGGTCGCCCATTGATCCATACTCCAATCTCTATGCTCTCTGCACCATTATAAATGGATTCTCCTGTTCGTAGAAGTGAACAGGACACAAGCAGCAGGTCTTCTTGCAAACAACCCTCTCTCATGAAGTATTTTGGAAACAGTAACCCTTGATACACGGATTCCTGTGGCTGCATACAAGTCACGAGAGAGCTGAGAAGCTGTAGCACTCCTGTTACGTCTCGCTAAAATCGACAAATGGCGATCTGGCCGTCGTGGCTCTTGGACGACCTTGGCCAGGCTTTCTCTCGATGTATCCGGTATCCTGGAACTGTCTCCATAAGGTACACACGACGCTGGGCGTTAAATTGAACTCTCTACAAATTTGGACTTGATTGGCCTGCTTCTAGCCTCCCCACAATTAGCCACCTCATTCCATCATCTAAACATTGGTGGTTACTCATTTTTACGGTTAGAATTTGACATTAACCGATTGCTGCAAAATAACACCAAGAAATTCGCCGAGGTGTGCTAGCGAACGAAATGCGTCTTAACTTAGGCGCACTTATAAAGGCTGTTTCTCTACTGGTTCAGTCTACAGACACGTGTACGCTTACGTATTTGACGTACAAGATTTGCATTTTGTCTAGAAGCAGTGGTTTTACATTCAGTTCAGTTCTTTTCATGAAATTCGATAAAATATGCAAATTCTCTTAAATTATTTCACCAGTGTAGTTCTCAGATATTTTCATGGAAAAAGAAAACTTTTTTTTAATTTAAGAAAAGGAAATAATTTGTAACACCAGTACTTGCAAGTGTATTCTGATGAGCAAATAAATGAAAACAACTTAAATCCAAAATAAATTATAGGAATGGTTACCAGTTTTGTTATAACAGGGATATGCCTGTTATTGGTTCAAAATGCTATTTTTGGCGTTTGTCTGAGACATTGGTCTACAATTCTACCGGTGTCAAAAAGGGCTATTTACTACGGCCTTATAATAATAGCCCCTAAATACAGAAGGTCGTTCGCACTTTATGGAAACGATTTTATAATTGTTGTTTGCATTTTGAGATAAAAATTTGGCAACTTCAGAATAATCATCTGCTATCGTTTTGTTTTGATTTGAATGTAAAATAAAAGATTTATTTTCAAAGTGGCTCCTAAAATTGATAGATGGCTCGAAGGTTACCTAACTGAACTTTCCAAGGAGAAATATTCGTATCAACAAATTATAAAGCGGTGTAAAAATCAGGGTTATTGCATTTCAAATAAAGGTATTTATAATATATTAAATTTAAAACAAAAAAAAGTCTAACTAAAAGTAAAAAAGGAAAACTTGACCGCAAAATCTCATCCTAAGACGATTCCAAAACAGGTAAATATAAAGAAAGTGAAGTCACTGACCGTAAAAGAAAATCCGCCGACAAAAAGATCCATTGCATTGAAACTAGAAATGTCTTCTGGTACTGTAAGTAAAATTATTCATAAAGATTTGAAGTTAAAAAACACGTTTAAACATATAGTTCACCTGCTTTTGCCAAATCATATTTCTGAAAGAAAAATAAACTGTAGAAAATTATATGAAAAACACCTATCTGCTGAAAAATGGAAATTTGTGGTAACACTCGATGAGGCATGGGTGTATTTAAGTTATTGTAATAAAAAAAGATCAATTTTCTTTTGCTCAACTGACGGGAATGGCCGTACGAAATGGCTTCGCCAGTGTACAGAAAAGTTTCCAGAGGGATTCAGGATAGTTGCACGATTTTCTTACAACGGCAAATTAAAAGTCAAAAAAGTCTGAAGTAAAGCCCAAAATTAATTCACTCTATTAACCGCAGAATAATTTTGAACTAATTTTTGAAGAAGAAATTCCAGCCTTATATGGAAAGGATATTGATAAAGTTGAGCTTCATATGGACAAAGCTTCTAGTTACACACCTAAATCACCTGCCGCTTATTTAGCAAAGAACGAATCAGAAACAGGAATAAAGTGTATCCCTTTTAGTGAAATACCTGTAAAATTACCTGACTCTTCTACAATGGACTTTTGCGCTTTCTGTTTATTAAAACGAGTCTTAGGAAAACGGCAACCAATAACACTGAACGGACTTTGGAAAACGGTCCAAGAGGAATGGGGTAAAATTGACACGACAGTACTAAGACAAAGTTTACTTTCATGGAAAATTCGAGCTAGTGCTATTGTCAAGAACCATGGCTATCAGACAAAAGCAAAGCGCCGCAAAAAAATGCGGCATTTATACATAAGACTTAACTATCAAAATCGTTTCCACAAAGTACGAACGACCTCCTGTATTAAAATCCATGTAATCATATTTCAGAAGCTTTTACCTGCAATTTAAAAATTAGTATGCCTGAAATTTTCTACTGACAGCTAAATTGCTAGCAATCTTTAACAGTTACGAAAACTTTGTACAATTTTGTCTTTTATAACAACAAAAAAAAAAATACTTCCACCAGACAATTTGATCAAATCCTTAGAAAATTCTTGCTTCTAAATTCCTAGCAATTATCAACAAATAGGAATTTTTTGTGAATTATTGACTACTCTGACTACAGTGAAATCTTGTAACCAGAATAATGGATCCACGTAATTACTTGTAGCTAAATTCCTGGCATTCATAAGGACATAGGAAAATTTGTAAATTATTTTCTACCCTTACTACAAACAAATCGTTGAACCAGAATATTTGGTAATATCCATGGAATTTCTTCTGGCTAAATTCCTAGCAGTCATCAATAAATAAGAAAGTTTTGCAATTTATTTTCTACTTTTACTGTTAATTCCTGGAACTAGAATATTTGATAAAATTTCATGAAATTTTTATTACATGGAAATAAATAAATATATATATATATATAAATATATATATATATATATATATATATATATATATATATATATATATATATATATATATATATATATTTGTAAACTATTTACTGCTTCTGTTCACCAGGACAAAAAATTATGAGTTCACTGAAACTTGTTTTTGTGAGGTGGATAGGGACCGCATAAAAGAAACCGCACAAAAAATTAACTCACAAAAATCCCTTAAAATAGCTTAAAATTTCCATTTAGTTACTTTCTTACTTTTTCTTTATATTATGTTTTTCATGGACATTTTTTTACATATACCGCACAAAAACAATAGCACAAAAAAAAGACCGCACAAAAACAGGTTTAAATGAACATTTAGACGGTCGACATCGACATTAATTGGGGGAGATCATAACTTTGCGGATATTTTCTAAGATTCAAGTCCTACATTTCTGTGGCGTTATGGCAGATGTTGATATGTCCGAAAAATTCAATTTTATGTTTTAAGTTGATATGCCAACTTAAAATTGGTTCTTTAATGTGGCAAAAGCTGCTAGTGGAATTATGAAATAATACTAAGTTATTTGTATTGGCAAATACTGTTATATATAAAAGAGGTAATACTTGGCCCCTAATTAAAAATTTTCATTGAAGACCAGCCATGATTGTGGTTGTATATATGAGTATTAACTAAGAATATTTTGATTGAAAAACTTAATTTAGAGATTTTATATTTCGCAACAAAAGTAACTTTTTTAATTTGCCGAAAATATGAAAAAAGTGACTTATCAACATCTGCCATAATGCCGCAGATTTATAGATTGACAGGAAAATTACAGATACGCTTGTACAGTACTTAATCATTCATGGGTACAGTTAAAAAAATTTTAGGCAATTTTTACTGTGAACATTTATGGGAATTAACCAAAAAATTACATATTTATGGGGCGTGAGATAGGCGCTTTTATATGATCGGCTCACAAATTTATGAGGAATCATGGGCAGTATTATACCGTCGCCATACATATTGCGGAAAGCGGTAAAATTATTTCGAGAAACGTTTGCACATTTATGAAGTCGACTCACATATTGAGGAGCGATATTGCGGGTATGAGGAGTGATATCCGCAGTTTTTTACCATTAACATAAAATACTGCTGAAAGCAGTCAAAATAATTTTTGAAAACATTAGCACTTTTATACGATCGGCTCACATAAATGGTGAATGATATGGCAGTATTGTACACTCGCCATACATATTGCGGAAAGCGGTAAAATTATTTCGAGAAACGTTTGCACATTTATGAAGTCGACTCACATATTGAGGAGCGATATTGCGGGTATGAGGAGTGATATCCGCAGTTTTTTACCATTAACATAAAATACTGCTGAAAGCAGTCAAAATAATTTTTGAAAACATTAGCACTTTTATACGATCGGCTCACATAAATGGTGAATGATATGGCAGTATTGTACACTCGCCATACATATTGCGGAAAGCGGTAAAATTATTTCGAGAAACGTTTGCACATTTATGAAGTCGACTCACATATTGAGGAGCGATATTGCGGGTATGAGGAGTGATATCCGCAGTTTTTTACCATTAACATAAAATACTGCTGAAAGCAGTCAAAATAATTTTTGAAAACATTAGCACTTTTATACGATCGGCTCACATAAATGGTGAATGATATGGCAGTATTGTACACTCGCCATACATATTGCGGAAAGCGGTAAAATTATTTCGAGAAACGTTTGCACATTTATGAAGTCGACTCACATATTGAGGAGCGATATTGCGGGTATGAGGAGTGATATCCGCAGTTTTTTACCATTAACATAAAATACTGCTGAAAGCAGTCAAAATAATTTTTGAAAACATTAGCACTTTTATACGATCAGCTCACATAAATGGTGAATGATATGGCAGTATTGTACACTCGCCATACATATTGCGGAAAGCGGTAAAATTATTTCGAGAAACGTTTGCACATTTATGAAGTCGACTCACATATTTATGAGGTGCGATATTTTCACAGTCTTATAACATTAATATATATACTTCTGAAAGCAGTCAAAAAAATTTTTGAAAACATTAGCACTTTTATACGATCGGCTCACATATTTATGGGGAATGATATGGGCAGTATTATACACTCTCATACATATTGCGGAAAGACGTCAAATAATTTCTAAAAACATTCGGCCGTTATACGGTCGACTTGCATATTTAAAGGGTTTGATATGGGCAGTTTCATACCGTTGACATACATATAAGAGAAAACGTCCATATTGTTTCGAAAAACAATTTGACGATTTTCTTTTTTATACGGACAACTTTCAACTTCAATGGGGAGTGATATGGACAATTTTATATCGCCGACATACATATAGGAGAAAACGTCCAAATTGTTTCGATAAACAATTTGACGATTTGCTTTTTTATACGGACAACTTTCATCTTCAATGGGGAGTGATATGGACAATTTTATATCGTCGACATATATATAAGAGAAAACGTCCAAATTGTTTCGAAAAACAATTTGACGATTTGCTTTTTTATACGGACAACTTTCATCTTCAATGGGGAGTGATATGGACAATATTATATCGTCGACATACATATTAAAGAGAGTAAGTTCTCAAATGATTTTTTAAAAAATCTGCACTTTTATATGGTCGACTGACGTATATACGAAGCAAGAGTTTATGATCTTAGGTTACCTGGGATTACTTAATCATACAGTCAATATAATTTTAAGGCTAAAATGTATTACAATACTTAGGAGATAAGACCTAAATTGCTTTTCACTAACCATGTTTTTGAGGGAAAAAAATGTTTACAGTATTTTATTCAATGAGATCATAAAGTACTCCACTGTTGTGATTCTCCTTTAAGTTTATAAAAGATTTTTCGAATGGTACTACAAAGATATGAGTAGATACTACAGATATTTCAGGTTTTTTTAGCGTTTAGTTATAGGATTGGAAAACATACAGAGGCTGTTCACACATTTTTAGAGTATGTATATTGTATTCACAAAACTAAATTACATAAAATTCTTGTGTTTTAAATGTTCTATTTGACATCTCTTACCGCAATTTCCAGGATAATAATGCCTTTTGAAGTGTCAGAAGAGGTATTCTATCCCATTCCTCCTGAACAGCTTTCCAGAGTCCTGTAAGGGTTTTGGGACAACGTTTCGATAATGCAGATTTTAAAAGTCCGAAAGCACAAAAATCCATAGGTGATCGGGAGATTTAGTAGGGATATCAGTGAAGGGTATGGCCTTGATACCAGTTTTTTGTTCCATTTCTTTTAGGAAATTTACAGTGGATTTTGATGTGTGACTGCTAGCTTTGTCCTGATGGAGTCTCACAGATTGATGGCACTGTGGGTAAAGAGATGGTATTTCATTCAGAAAAATTGGCGATAAAATATGTTCCTGATAGTATTTGGAGTTAATCTTGACATTTTTTCCACTCTCTTTATTTTTAACTTGCCATTATAAGAAAAACCAGCAACAATCATGAATCCCTTAGAAAAACTTTCTTTCGATTATTTGAACCATGTACGTAAATTTTTTTCTCCCCTTTTATGATAATAAATGGCTCTTTTTTTGTTGCAATCATTTAAATACACCCATGATTCATCTATTGTGACAATTGTTTTCCATTTTTCTTTGGATAAGTGTTTGTCATATAGAATTCTGCAGCGTGTCCTGCGTTCAGCGATATGATTTGGAAGAAGACGATGCACATTGCGTTTTTTCGCTTTCTTAAGATTTAAATCAACGTTTATCATTTTGTTTACAGTGGACACCGAGCATTTTAATGATTTTGCAACTGTACTTTCACTAGGGGGATTTTCTTTTAACATTAAACAACGTACCTTTGCAATAGTCGAAGATGTCCGTTTTTTCCTTGGATAATTGTTTGGAATTTTTGTCCCACTTGAGGCTCCAATTTGACGCTTTTTTCCTTTCTTGTTGACGATATTACCTATCGACGCTTTAGATATCACAAAACCATGACTCTCACATCGTTTTTGGATAACGGAGTATGCATATTTCTCTTCGGAAAGAGCATAAATGTATCCTTCGAACCAATGCTTTGTTAAAAATGCCATTTTGAATAAAAACAAAACTTTCAAGCCGGTTAAGATAATTTTGACTTTTAAAAACATAGTACAATTGCAATTATTTCTTTGCAGCAAACGAATTTTTTTTAGCGCTTACCAAAATCTTCTAAAAAATGTGCGAACAGCCTCTGTATAATTTAATTAAATATATGGGACAATGGGGCCAAAAGTCGGTAGTATTTACTAATTATCACGGCTCCTACGTTCTAAATTATTTCACGAACAGGCGGACCCTCGGCTGCGAATCCAGGATAGCGACATAGCGACTGGTATGCAGGTTAAAACACGTCGTATGGCTCATCGGCCGGGTCGGTTTATATTTTGTGAATAAATTAAATGTATAATAAAAACTCATTTTATTAAACTAACAATTAATTGTAATACATATGAGAAAGTCATTAAAGCTTACACGTAAAATTAACAGCAAAGATCGAAACACTGCTTTAAGTTGATTTATAGTTCGCATCGTTCGTTACATTTATTTTTGCTCGAAACCCCTGTAATAAAAAAAATATAATTGATAATAAAAGAAATAAAACATTGCTTTAATAAAAAACAGATTTAGAGCCTTCCTTTCACAGACGACGCGTATAATAAATAACAAAATAACTCCTTTCTCGATGTTTCTACTACAACACTCGACGACTGGCCAAATACAGGAAAATGATTATTTCGTTAGTTCCTCAAACTTTTCTCCTCGATTTTTTTTCTTTATTTGCTGGTTAGATTACTCGATAATTCTCGATATGTCCCGCAGCTCCCCTTTTGGAAGAGAGGCAAGAAATAAACTGAGACCCTAACATGTGGATACAATAAAAAATGAGCTGTAATAACATTGTTCCAGAGGATGAAATAAATTATAAAAAAAGCAGACGTTAGGCATGTTTTCTGTGCTTTTTATGGGCGTTAAACCTACATTTTTGCTTCACGTTATTGATTTCAAAGATTTACACACGGTTTGAATAATTTGTCGTATATTTTATATATTTTCCCTGACTGTACATAGAATTTATATTACTCTTGAGCAAATCTATAATTGTCGTATACGCTAAATCAATCTATAGTTTTCGCCTCTTTTCGCCCATTTATTAAGGGGTCTTACGACTGTTAAAAGTCAAAAAAGTATGAAAATTCTGTCACTTTCAACATTCTATATATTGAAAAGTATAAGATTTAAAATCATGATTTTTTTGTGTTGATACAACAATGTTTGATTTATGAATATATACCTGTTTTTAATTTGATGGTTAAAAATAATTTTTGTTAGATAGTCATGAATAATAAGCAGTTTGCTTTGGACAAAGATGATATCAAAGCTAACGCACATAAATACTCCAAAAACATTGAGTTTAAGACAAAATTTCTGCTTTTAACACATACTACAGAATTTAAGGTTTAATTTGAACCTAAATTTGTATACATTTAAGGTATATTTCTATTTTTACAATGAAACTGAAAATAGTGTGTTTTTTTCTTAATAAAATTAATTTTATCTATGCATGAAAAGTGCATTATCTAGATATCTGTAAACAAATTTAGGTTAAGTTTCAAGCAAATGATAATATGTATCATCTGTAAAAATTTCATGCAAAAATATGAAATAGTTCTAGAGATAGCAAGTGCGTTATGTGAAAAAAACACATTTTGAGATAAATCAATTGAAGTATTGCCCTTTAAATCTATTTACAGTAAACATCTGACACGTTTTTATTCACAACTTCCGTAACTATGGGAGTTTTTTCAAGCAGATTGTGTTAAATACTCAGAAAAGGTTACTCTTTCATATTTTTTTTTCAAAAATCGATATTTTGACGGTTTATAACAGTCGTATGACCCCTTAAAGGCCGGAAACAAAATTTTAAAAAGAAATAGAATTTTCGCCTTTCATGAATTTTAGTTATAACGACTTCATGGGTGTTAAACCTTCATTTTTGCTTCATGTTATTGATTTCAAAAGATTTACACACGGTTTGTATAACTTGTCGTATATTTTATATGTTTTTCCCTGACTGTATATAAAATTTATATTATTAGTGAACAACTATATAATTGTCGTATAGGCTAATTAAGTTTCTGGGTTCGTGTCCCACTCTTGGCATGGACATTTGTAGCCGTTTGGAATCGACTTTCAGCAGTAGGTCGTGGTCTAATTAGCCCTCGTGTAAGAAAAGTTGACCGTTGTGCTCCAAACCAAACCAAACCATATATGCTAAATCAATCTTTAGTTTTCACCTTTAATCAATTTTAGTTATAACGACTTTTTGAGCGTTAGGCCTACATTTTTCTTCACGTTATTGATTTCAAAGATTTACGCACTTAATTTACACACGGTTTGTATAATTTGTCGTATATTTTATATATTTTTCCCTGACTGTACATAGAATTTATATTATTAGTGAACAAATGTATAATTGTATTATATGCTGAATTAATCCATAGTTTTCGTCTTTAATAAGTTTTATTATTTCATCTAATAATTATAGACCTTTGAAACCTGATTCCTCTTATCTTTAACACTTAAAAAATTATTTCGAACTAAAAATATCATGTAGTTCAAAATTTTCCCAACTTTGAAAAATAACTTATTTCTGGCAAAGCAAAAACATCAAAATCTAGCAGAAAAAATGCTTATAGAGAAAGTAACTTTAAAATTTTCACTACCTTGGTAATCAGATACTCAGTCAACTTTGGAGAGAGCCTAAAATCAACAACTTGCTGCAATAAAAGTAACGAGGTGAACAGAGAAAAAAAAAGTTGCCCTTCTCTCAGCAGAAAACCTGAGTATAAAATATGAGCGAAGCAAAGAGAAATGATAAAGATAAAAACCCGTGAAGAACAAAAAATAAATAAAATAAAGAAAATGAAATCAGATTAACATGAGCAAAAGAGGACCACTAAATAAAAAATATAATAAAGTTATAAAAATTAAATAAGAGACAATAATTAAATTATTAATATAAAATAAAATTTTGAAAAATGTTAATAAATAAAGCTACTTTGTAACCGGACATTATTCATTCTTCCGGCCATGTCACCATTATCACGGAAGAGTGTCACACTGTGATCCACACGGGATAAATAAGGTTCTGTGACCTCCAGTTAAGTGATATAAATTGCTCGGAATGAAATGACAACTGTGTCACACTTTTTCACACTGATCAAATTCACGCCTCTCAAAACACTTGTACAAATAAATGGTTGACCCGGAATCTATACAGTATTAATACGTATGAGATCTTTTGCTTTCCTGTCAGACACGCTGATCAAGCCAGTCCTCGGCTTAAGTCGTCAACCTCACTAGGGATTCTAAGGAAGCAAAGAACATAATATTTTTTTCCTATAATTAATTTAAGTAAAGGAATCAAGAAATGGAACCGGCATAGCTAGACTGGCGTCACTTCTCTCAGCAGAAAACCTGAGTATAAAATATGAGAGAAGCAAATAGAAATGATAAAGAACAAAACCCGTGACGAACAACAAAAAAAATAAAATAACGAAAATAAAATCAGATTAACATGAGCAAAAGAGGACCACTAAATAAAAAATATAATAAAGTTATAAAAATTAAATAAGAGACAACAATTAAATTATTAATATAAAATAAAATTTTGAAAAATGTTAATAAATAAAGCTAATTTGTAACCGGACGTTATTCATTCTTCCGGCCATGTCACCATTGTCGCGGAAGAGTGTCACACTGTGACCCACACGAGATAAACAAGGTTCTGTGACTTCCAGTTAAGTGACATAAATTTCTCGGAATGAAATGACCCTTCTGTCACACATTTTCACACTGATCAAATTTACGCCTCTCAAAACACTCGTACAAATAATTGGTTGACCGGGAATCTATACAATATTAATACTTATGAGGTCTTTTGCTTTCCAGTCAAACACACTGATCAAGCCAGTCCTCGACGTAAGTCGTCAACGTCACTAGGGATTCTAATGAAGTAAAGAATTTAAATTAATTATAGGAAAAAATACTTTTGAATGCATTTAGGTTTTGAGTTTTACTTTTTACATAATTATATTATGGGGTATCATGTACAATGTTGCGCCCCGCGTAACGTAGTAAATATATGCATGCGGCTCGAGGGAAAAAAGTTTAGTATGGCTGTCTAGACAGTTTGATGCAACAACACTAATGAAAAAATGAAGAACAAAACACGAATGCCACTTCAGTCATTTCACACTAGGAACTGAGTTATCTCCAATTTGAAACGGTGCAATCGTTAATGCACTCATTTCCATATGAATATTGGTAATCTGTGTTTTTTAAGAGGATTTCGTCCTTCGTTTTAGAAATATTGCAAAACTTTCTGACGTTTCCCGGTTAACATCAGGCCCTGATTTTCCATTAGGCCCAGAAGGTCAGGGCCTAGGGGCCCCTGAATGTTGAGGCCCCCTAAAAATTTTAATTTTAAAAGGAAAAAGAAAAAATTCCCAGTTCAAATTTTTTAAATTAAAATTTTTTTAATAGCAATTTTTTTTAATATATCCTTTCAAATTTGACTGATTGATTGGTTCATCATATGTATAGTTATATGTATAGTTCATCCTAAGTATGTTATACAGAGGCTGTTCACACATTTTTTAGACGATGTAAATTGTATTCACAAAACTAAATTACATAAAATTCTTGTGTTTTAAATGTACTATTTGACATCCCTTATTCTGAACTATCTTTCGACACCGCAATTTCTAGGATAATAATGCCTTTTGAAGTGTCAGAAGAGGTATTCTATCCCATTCCTCCTGAACAGCTTTCCAGAGTCCTGTAAGGGTTTTGGGTCAACGTTTCGATAATGCAGATTTTAAAAGTCCGAAAGCACAAAAATCCATAGGTGATCGGGAGATTTAGTAGGGATATCAGTGAAGGGTATGGCCTTGATACCAGTTTTTTGTTCCATTTCTTTTAGGAAATTTACAGTGGATTTTGATGTGTGACTGCTAGCTTTGTCCTGATGGAGTCTCACAGATTGATGGCACTGTGGGTAAAGAGATGGTATTTCATTCAGAAAAATTGGCGATAAAATATGTTCCTGATAGTATTTGGAGTTAATCTTGACATTTTTTCCACTCTCTTTATTCTTTGAACCATGTAACTAAATTTTTTCCCCTTTTATGATAATAAATGGCTCTTTTTTGTTGCAATGATTTAAATACACCCATGATTCATCTATTGTGACAATTGTTTTCCATTTTTCTTTGGATAAGTGTTTGTCATATAGAATTCTGCAGCGTGTCCTGCGTTCAGCGATATGATTTGGAAGAAGACGATGCACATTGCGTTTTTTCGCTTTCTTAAGATTTAAATCAACGTTTATCATTTTGTTTACAGTGGACACCGAGCATTTTAATGATTTTGCAACTGTCCTTTGACTAGGGGCATTTTCTTTTAACATTTAACAACTTACCTTTGCAATAGTCGAAGATGTCCGTTTTTTCCTTGGATACTTGTTTGGAATTTTTGTCCCACTTGAGGCTACAATTTGACGTTTTTTTCCTTTCTTGTTGACGATATTACCTATCGACGCTTTAGATATCACAAAACCATGACTCTCACATCGTTTTTGGATAACGGAGTATGCATATTTCTCTTCGGAAAGAGCATAAATGTAGCCTTCGAACCACTGCTTTGTTAAAAATGCCATTTTGAATAAAAACAAAACTTTCAAGCCGCAGACGATAATTTTGACTTTTAAAAACATAGTACAATTGCAATTATTTCTTTTGCAGCAAACGATTTTTTATTACCGCTTACCAAAATCGTAAAAAAATATGCGAACAGCCTTTTTAGTGCATGTAAGGGATTAATAAGTTTTTCTGGTTGCATTGTATTGGTGTTTTAATGATGAAGTTAATATGTTGTACTGCTCTTTGTTATTTGATAATGTTCTAGGCTTCTACGCTTCAAATACCCAATTCTTGGTAAAATGGTAATCATTCATGATTATTTTTTGTGTGTGTCAATTTTCGAAATTTTACACCCACATCTGTGTTAGGGGGCCCCCCCATCTCGAGTTGTGCCTGTAGTCAAGAATTTTCTAAATTGGACCCTGGTTAACATAACATAATTTACAAGTCTTCTGTATTTTTATTGGAAATGACGTTTGTCCTGTAATAACTCTTTCCTTAAAAATGCCATAAATCTGTTTTTTCCCGAAACCTTGCTCCATAAAATATTTCAAAACGACGAACAAATGCAAAAATCGTTGCTTAATACTCGTGCAAGAAATGACTCTTTGTAAGCCTTTCTTGATACTTAAATGGCCTGTGTCTGCGACCAAACTTTGCGAAAGTGCTTTAAACAGGCAGTGTGGGGATGACATCCTCTGCGTGACTGGATTCCTGAAAACGGCATTATTAGATTTCTTGTATTCCCTGTCAGACAGACAGCATTTTCTTGTCGAAACAGATGAAACAGCGGATTATTTAATCGTGGGAGCCAGAGGCTTGGTATCTGATTCCGATGTTTGCTATGCTGAGAGCAAAGGGGGAAAAATATTAAACTGGAGACCGGTTCAATATCGGATATTAGGTATATCGATATTCTATTCAGTAATGGATTTTCAATTAATACGGTTCAAGGGAGAGTTAAATAAAAAAAAAACCTCTTCCAACAGCAGGCTCGGATTGCTTTTCAGAGTCTGGGTAGTGACATAGAGGATGCAAATAAAATGTTTGTCTGCGCAAAACTTCATTTTTTTATATATTTTTATAATCCGCTTTCTGAGTCACATATCGCACATCTGCTAGAAGTGTTATACATCTCAACATAGTCATATTTTCAGGATGAGCTAAAAAAGATATATGTCGAAATTTCACTTCTTGTTTTATGAATGCCTATCATAATTTTGGGAAAACATATTGTTCGAATCCCTTCAGAAGGCAAAGCTATATACTATTAAAGTTGTTTTCAATTTTTAGAGCATGATTATGAATTTTAATTACAATATATAACCTTCTTCTAGTAACCTCATTTTGTCAACATGGACTGAAAAGCTTGAGTGAATACTGTCATATCTCTATGCTAATGCACAATCTATCTAAACTTTTCACACTACAAAGAAAAAAACCTTGATAACATGAACAGGAGGTTAGAAAAAAAATTATTTTACAAATAAAATTTAATGAGCATTTTTATTGCAGGGACATTTTAATACAACAACATTAGGCACTGACAAAAATCTTATTTTCATTCTTCGCGCATGAACAAGTTCCCCCTCCTGGAAGAGGGTAATAAGCGCCATCTAGGAGAATGTGTTGGTACTAGGCTTATAACATTATTCGAGAATGAGAAGCACTTCTTATAGAGCATTGTGGTGCAATTATCTCAAAATCGAAAATTTCGGAGATGTAACACTCTTCTCGAAGAGGTGCGATATGCATGTTCTATAAAGAAGGTCCAAATGAAAGCGAGATTTTTGTTTTTGCGGCAGTGGTTAAATACGCAGATCTTTGCGTTTGCACCAGTACATAACTTTGTATGTTACGAAAAAAAAAGCTGCTATTATTGGAAAGTTCCAATGTGCTGTTTCAACGTGTTTAAGCCAGGTAACTGCATAAAGTCTTTACATAGAATCGTTCTTTGGCGCGCGATTACACGTGCCATAAAATTTAGATTATTAGGAATTAGCAATTAATAAATGAAATAACACCAGATTAATGATTGCCAGCCATATAATAACAAAACAACATTTAATAAAAGAAATAAGTAGTAAAATTGGTTTAAAAGGGATACAGCCGAAGCTGGAGGCCGGACATAGCCAGGCAGAAACACGGACGAGGGTCAGAGCGCAGAGTGCTAAAAAAAAGGGAAAAAATGTCCACCCGCATAGCGTCGGGTTACCGTAAGTTTTTATCGCCAATTAGCGAAGGAAACAGTTCTTTATCGCTCGGCTGGCGTAGTTATCCGCTGCAGTTCAATCAGGCCCAGTTAGTGGATATTCAATTTCTGATTGCAGAAGGTGTTAGTAAGGCCGAAATTTATCGTCGTAAGAGGGATGTGCATACACATGAGGGTCTGTTCCAGTTCCCGCTATTAAGATGGTTTAGGGAATTCCATAATGGACGTGTGATCGCGGGACATGCCGAGACCTGCTCAAGCCCACTTGGCGACCGCTGCGAACAATATTTGCTGCGGCGTTTCTGCTTGGGGGTCCTCGACCATTCACCCCCCGTCCGGTCACCATACGACTGCCACATCTTCAACCTACTGAAAAAAATGCTAATAGTGTAGTAGTGTGTACTGTACTGTGAAAACAAACGACATTGGCCGAGGCGCCCAATGTATGTAAATGGGTAAACTAAAAATAAAGTTATTCAAATTAACCCAGCACCAACTACCATGCAACTAATGTGGGAAGTAACTAAAATTAGGTTAAACATGAATGAACATCCTTAATTCAATTTCCTTGTAGTCTGGAGTCACATCAATGCTAAGTATTCATATCATACGCTAAATAGAATCAAAAGACAGTTCACTTGAAGATATTTATTCCAGTTCCTCGACCCGTAAAATGATGAGTAGAACAAACGTCGTAAGATAGCAACAGGTCAACTCAGTGACAACGAAGAACGGGACAACTGGTCCCAAATACAAATACGATTAAAACCATAAAAATTTAAGTTAAAATATACTCCAGTGTTAAAATAACCACTGAATTAAAACTACATCACCGCGCTAAAACATTGCACGACCAACAAAAATGCTAGTTGCAAGAGTATTTAAACAGAATTCCATAGGTTAACGTGTTGCCACTTCAGAAAAATGAACATTAATCAACATATAAAATTAATATATGAAATACAAAAAATTAACAATAAAACTGTCTTTTAAGTCCAAACAAAGGCTTTCAAGTGTCAACAATTTGCTAACAATGCAGAGTTCCGGCATGTCGTTCAAGACTAGTTCCGCAGGCAACCACGGACATTCTGCACCCAGGGTATTCAAAATCTAGTAAGCGTTAGGACACTTGTGTGAACTGACAAGGCGACTATGTGTAGCGGATGTGTGACTATTACTTCCTCTGTGGTCACGCATTCCTACCAATAAACCATTACAGATAAACCCAAAAAGGCCTCACTTTCATTTGGACCATCATTATAGAAGCAATATTGTGTCCTATACCTTCTTTTGATGTGTTCAATAAAACGAAGACTAAAACAAATGTCAAAACTTTTACTAGAAATCATTTTTTCACGCACACTGTCCATGAGTTACATGTGTGGCTCATGGTGGGTATTCATTTTAGCTTTACACCGAGTAGTTCTCGGTAGTAAATGCTCGGTAGATACTCATCTATCGCAAATAAAACAGAATACCTTGTCTCGGTGTCTGAGTGCGGCGTATACCGAGTTGATATTAGCTACTTAAAATCATCCATCAGAGCGAGAGAATTTTCGCAATACTGAGCAGAAAAAATTAAAAATTTTTTGTCGTTCCGTAAGATTATAAATAGACCCTTATTCATCTGTTATTCTGAATCAGAATCTGATTTTAGAGTTCTTCAACCGCTCATAGTTTTTAAGAGATAGACCTATTAAAATGTATAATAAGTGTATAGCACTCATTTATCGAAAATTAATTAAACTGCTTTAGAAAGTATTAAAACTACTTTTAAAATGCACAGAAATGTATACTAGATCAAATGTATAGTATTTTAAAATGCACAGAAATTTCTCATTCAAGGCAAGTATTGACAGCTAATTTTGGACCAGATAATGTTGCCTCAAAAGAGACTTCAGTGCAACTCCCAAGGGGGAACTGATTGCAAGTTTATCAGAAAATTTAACTCTTCAGTCTTTAAAAATGTGCTTTTAAGAAATCAAAAGGTTTGGGCATAATTCACAAAGAAGCTATTATCTTATTTTTTTATACTATTAAAGTACAGTAAAACCTCGTCTATCCGGATCTCCGGATTATCCGGATCAGATTTGTAGACTTTTTATTTAATGTTCACATTAGATAATAATTTTTAACCTCGATAGCAAGAATGTAACTATAAATACGCCAAATATTCGCTTTTTAGTTTGATTCAGTGTACAGTTTCTGTATAGATTGTACAATAAATTATGGTAATAAAAGGCTTTTTGTTGAGTTTGAGAAAGCTTTACTAGAGTGTCACAGGGCGTTCGCGTGGATTGACTCACCAGCTATTTGTTCTACAAACGAAATGGCAAGCGATGATTTGGTGCAAGTGGCTGCAGATGACCTTCTGCAAATGTTAGGAACAATAAGTCCGTGCTCAAATGTTGATATGGAAGGCGTCAGTGGGTGGCTGAAAGACAATAATGACCGTGGCAACGGCATTATGGCGGAGGAAGAATTTGTAGAGGCATGCACTACTACAGCAGCCAGTGAGGAAGAAGATGACGTGGACGAGGAAGGGGCGATCATACCGCAACAGCGGAGGACAAGTGCAGATGCTGCTCACCAGTTGACAAACATCATGGCGTACTTGGAGCGTCAGCCAGACACCACTCCAGTTGCACTATTAATGATAAAGCGTTTGCGTGACCGTGCTTCCTTTAAACGCCACACGTGTTTGAAAGAGAGGACAGTGGACCAATTCTTTGTTAAGGAATGGTGGAAAAGTTATTTTCATTTTTTTTAATGTCTTGTGAACATGTAATTTTGTTACAAAACATAGTTTTTTTTTGTAATAAATGGTAAGTCTTCTTAGTTAAGAATTTAAATTTGCTTATTACCCGGATTATCCGGATTTTCGATTATCCGAATTGCCTATGGTCCCTGGATAAACGAGGTTCTACTGTATTTTTATATTAAATATTTTAAAAGATAGAGCTATTATAAAGGTATAATAAGTGTATGGCACTCATTTATTGAAAAGTAATTAAACTGCCTTATAAAGTATTAAAACTACTTTTAAAGTGCGTAGAAATGTATAATAGATCCAAGGAGCATCTTGGGTACAAATTTGGGGGAAAAAACTTTAATATTTCAAATTCAAGGCAAAGATTGGCTGCTAATTTTGGCCCAGCAATGTTGCCTCAAAAGAGACTTTAATAAAACTTCCAAGGGGAAACTGATTGAAAATTTATCAGAAAATTTAACTCTTCAGTCTTTAAAAATGTGATTTTAAGAAATCAAAACTTTTGGGCATAATTCACACGAAACTATTCACTTATTTTTTTATATTAAAGTAGACATATATTTTAGAGTTTGTTTAACCATTTTTTGAAACAAAAGAGGATATGTATATGTTAAGAATTATGGAAATGTTCTTAAAATGAGCAAAACATGCATTATTTACGGAAAAATATTTTTAATACTCTGTCGAAGCTGTCTTTTCAAATACTGCCAACATTATATTGGTGTTCATAGCTAAATAAGAATCTGTAAAGAGCTAAAATGGCTATTCAAATGATTAAATGTGCTAAATACCAAAATGTATTACCTTTAATTGAAAGTGATTGACTTTATTAACTCTTTGACACTTAAAAAAGATTTTAACAGATGCATTAATGATATCAAAAATTCTAAACATTGCTTTATAAGATAGACACATTTCTTTTATAAGAAACTTCTGCTTTATATGAAATGGAATTTTTGTTATTCCCAATTTAATTACTAATGGATAAATTTTTCAAAAACAATAGAAAGGCAAGTAATCACAAATAATTGACCTGTTGGTAAGTTCTGGTCTGTGGGTTTAATACTAGAATTAGAAACGGTTAAGATGTTATTCTATCTACCAATGTTAAAACCAGTCATTTTGACTAGCTGGTAGTTTTAGTGTTTATAAAAACACATAAGCTTGAATCCATAATTTTACAATTATGAGGAAAAAAGTTTCCCTAATTAAATAATGCAGTTTGCCTTATTAGGATTTATGAACAGTCTATATATATATATATATATATATATATATATATATATATATATATATATATATATTTACAGTGGAATCTCGATCTACCGTTTTTAAAGGGACCGAGTGAACTGAAGGTAATAAATGCGGGACAACGATAGATGCGAGAACGTAACAAAGCAATATGATCGTCGGGACTGAGTGAAATAAATGACACATACGGTAAAACAATGATTCAGAGAACGATCGATCGAGATTCCACTGTATATATATATATATATATATATATATATATATATATAATGTATATATGTGTGTGTGCGCGCGATAAAAATTCACCATTCATTTTTAGTATTTGAACTATGAATTTCAGCTGAATAGGCGTAAGTTGATGCGGTAATAAATAAACATTCATCCCAGGATCACTCGCAAATATGCTTTATTCTACTTTATTTTGAAATAAAATTCTTTCTAATGACGCAAAATTAAGTTTCGTTTCCTACCACGATGGCTTCATTAAGTGCTTCCTATTGCAAGTTACCCGCAGCTTTTTAACTAATAACAAAGCTCTTCTAAACAGACCTCATAAGTTTATTTTGTCAAACGTTTATAATTACTCAGTTTGTATCATTCATTATTATCCCTCATACCTCATAAGTCTATTTTGCAAGCTACTGGCCGCTTTTGAATGTTAAAAGGAATCTACCAAAGAGACCTCGTAAGTTTATTTTATCAAACATTTATAATTATTCTTAAGTTTATGTCATTCTTTACTATCCCTCATACCACAGACGTTTATTTTGCAACCTACCTGCCACTTTAAAACTGTTAACATGGATCTACCAAATAAACCTCATAAGATTTTTATCGCAAAAATTACGTTAAAAGTCTAATATTATAATGAAAGGGAAAGTAAACAATTGTTTCAACCGATAATCCTCGGTTTCCCCATGCAAGATAAAAGCAAATAATTTTTTTGCTGTTGTTGTTTTTGTTTTTATCTCATACTAAGGAAGACCGAATCGTATCGGTTGAAACAATTGTTTGCTTCTTAATTCATGATATTATTATTTGCGAGACATTCTAACGTTGTTTCTATTAAAAATGTGATAAAGCATCCTGGTTGCAAAACGCATGTTTTCTAATTTCCTATTCACAAGTTTGTATCCGTGAGTGCTTTTTCAGAACATACCTAATTCTAAATGTAAAATAAAATAAGGAAATGAAAAAAATATTTTAATGATCACAGACATATGGCAAAATTACAAAACACCATAAAATGGCTATATTTCTGGATCCGATTTTTCATGTTAAGTATCATAAACTATGGCTAAATCTAGCCCTAAAATCAACAACACTGATCCTTACTTAGTACTGACTGTTGCTGCTGTGGCTGTTTCTAACAGCCCCTGCCGGAGGTATTCCAGAACCGGTACATATAGGTTAGCAGGCTGAGGGGTGCGGCTTTGGTTTATAATGACACCACAAGGATCGTACCTCGATTGAGCCAATTGCCACCTCAATTTTGACCCACCAACCAACCCCCAGGACGACATCTGGGGAGATAGTACCCTCACCCGTCCTCTCTGACCTCATACAGGGACTTTCCGGTCTATGAATTTAAAGTGCCCATATGAGGCTTAGACATGAAAGAACTGAATTTCGCTTGTCGGGATTCCATCCGAGCACTCTCGTGGCCGAAAGCCGATGCGCTACCACTAGGCTACCTAGGGACCTATAACAGTTATGATCCTCCTAAGCAAAACGGATTAAATGAGGTAAAAACCCTAAATGTTAAACTATTAGCATCTAAAAACTGAATTCAAAAGGATTTAATTAAAGCTTGCTGTGTGTTCCATTCTTACGTCTCGCAAGGAGGGTAACCAAAATATATTGGAGGTTTTCCAGAATCTCAACGTGTTCTTGTCTTTTAATTACTTGTGTTCTTCTCTTCTTTTTAAAGCTGAAACTCTTTTCTGAAAATGCACAACTTGGCAGAAAGTTAAATGAATTCGCAGCCATTTAATTTTCATCTGCTGTTGCCTTAACCCTATTCGTCTAGTGAATATATTGTACTTCTTTGCTTAATAGTTCCATGAGCAACAAAATAACTTTAAAAATAGCTTTATTTCAAGATAACACTTTTACTGACTTGCTTCTAAATGAATAATTTTCTTGTTTAGACAAAACTGCTCAGTCCTATCTATGTTTTTTTGTTATCCTAAAAAGATATATTTTAACTGTATACATTTGAAATGCCCCAAAACCCATTAAAATGCTTCAAGTATATTAAAGAACGGGAAAAACTCTAGGACGAACTCAATAAATAAATATATAAATAAAAATCAATTCAGATCCGAAGTTCTTTTCAACTTTCCGAATCACAAACATTTGAATCTATCTTATCTTCACCTGCTTATGGGATACTTCCTTTTATCTGATGCAGCAACAAAACATTTTCTCTCTGAAAAGGATTACAAGAAATCAAAGAGATGTTTCTTAGGAATCGAATAATGTAGAAGAACGTCTCAGTGCATCTTTAAATCACTTTTTTTTAAAGTTCCTATAACGATAACAGTATTAGATGGAATCGCTGTATTGTTTATTTTACTGAGCATCCACGATGGAAGAGAGGGAGGTTTGGCAATGCTTTGAAATAAAATTTCGTTATTTTTATCATTCTCTGTCCAGTAAAAGGGTGGTTCAAACCTTAAACTATTGAAATAGTAGAACTTGGTGTTCATCTGTTCTGTGTGTGTTCCATAAAACAAGAAAAATTCTAACTCCTGTTGTTGTTGTTTCTAATGCCCCCTGGCTGGAATTTATTCCAGACCAGGTACATATAGGCTAGCGGTCTGAGGGATGTAGCTTCGGTTTATAATGACACGACAAGGGCCAGACTCTGATTTAGCCAGGTGCCACCTCAATTTTGACTGAGCCCTCCACCCAGGGGTGACATCTGAGAGGAACGTACTCTCTCCTACCCTCTCTGATGTCATAGAGGGACTATATAACTCTTGATGTTGTTGTTGTCTATCCTCCAGTGTCTAACGAAGTCAGATGAGATCCATAAGACCATTGACTCTCAGGAAGTCAAGCACAAGAAGAGGATCGCGATATATTTCCTCTCTAGAGAGGTCCATCTAATTGATTATATGTTCTGCTGAAGCCTGGTGGTCGTGGCACTTGGTGCAAGTTTAGAAGTCCTTCCTGCCCTTCTTGAATGAGAGGCACTTGATGTGACCGCTTGCAAGTCTTGAAAGCACAGTCCGGGAGCCACTGTCACACGGGAAGTCCAGGAAAAATCCCGGCTTAATACCCATATACCAGTAATGGGTGGGAGGGGGGGGGGGCTCTCTCCACTCTTCCAAATTTTTTTTTATTTTTCCCATGAATATAATTCCTGAAAAGTCAAGGCGGAAAAGGAGGGTATGAAGTGATTGCAACCCTCCTTAGCTAGTTTATCCGCCATTTCGTTCCCGTGAATGTCCACATGAGATGGGATCCACTGAAAATGGACATCGTGATTTAACGAAATCATTTTTAGCTTAAGCAGGATAGAGATACTGGTCCTGCCGCCTATAAGTAACCAATTATTTAGATGTTGGAGAGAACTGCGGCTATCAGATAAAATCCATAGTTAGTCATAATCCTTCTCGGAGAGAATTGCCTCGAGTCCCGTTTCTACTGCTATCAATTCACTTCTGAAAATCTGTAACTCCTAAATTTAGTAAGTGGTGTTTGTTGACACGTGTCTCGACCCGGTCTTTAGAGAGGATCGATGTAGTTATCTAAAACTAGGCTGTTTTAAACCTTTTGTACAGGAGTTTTGTATGAACAATGGTGACAGTCTTTGAACAGAAAGCTGTAGAGATGAACACAAGAAGTTATAACAGCTGAATTCAATAATTCCAATTCCGATGAGTGCACTAATAGCTGGTACATTAGTTTTTTCCGTGAATATCTCGATGTGTAATGGTAAATGCCTTATTTCTGAAAGTCGCCTACAACCAAAAACATCGGGACTTTTATTTTATTTTTAACCTGAATCCATCCGCATGGTAGAGTTAAGCTGATTACAACATGAAATTTTTTTATGATATTTCTAACAAAGGAATAGCGAGCTTAATAGTGCAAACATAGATCAACGGCAATACAGATCATGATTGACTGAATGCGAAATAGAGGAGAAGAAAATAAAATAGTAAAATCGCGCTCAGTGGAATCGGTCGATAGTCACAATCCGAAAAACCTAGCATCAAGTAAACGCTCCTTCTTGATGTATGATTCCACCTCTTCATTGACACATCTACAACTCGATAATCTCTCTCTATCAACGGTACCTGGTTTTTTTCCGTTATTTCTCTTAGCTAATCGGAAGTTTACTATCCTAATGAATGTGCGGCTTCCATCAAAGTAAAAAAGAATACTCTTTTAATGAAGATCGACAGCATTAGTTTGTCCCCACCCAGTAGCAGTTCTGTCTTGTTTCGGAATTTCAGATGATTTTCCCTAATTTTTCTATCAAAAGAAAAATTGAACACACACATCTAAATCTGCATCATATATTTGGCCTTTCCATTTTTTTTCACGCTATTTAAGTTCTTTCTATTCCAAATTCTTTCAGCAAAATCAGAGATGGCTTGTTGAAATTCATTGACAAATCCATTAAGTAAATCACTGCATGAAAAATCGAACAAAACCCTGCGACTTTCAGATATTCACTCACGAAAAATGTCGTTCGTATATCTGTATGACTCTAAAATAGATTGTTTTGTTTCCTGAGTACCCTAAAAGTGCATTAAAGAGGCAGTGTCATGATGACCCATCGAACGTGATTCGATATCTGAAAGTAACAACGCCGATTTAAGCCTTTGTAATCCTTTTTCAGACAGAAAGGTCTTTTCTTGTTGGATCAAATAAAGTAGAGCGAATTCGGAGATGACAGGACTGCATAATAGATTCATTCAACTATTTTGAATTTCGAGAGCAAGAAAGAATGATTTCTAGTTCATTGCTTTTTTTTTTCTTCATTCATAAACACGCGTCGTTCAAAATTTTGGCCTTCAGAAATATTTGACGCATTTTAAAAGCTTTATTGAGTGTTCAAGGCAGTTTTTTTTTATTAGGTTATAGAACTGGGAAACCGATTTACAAAAGATTCCATTATGCGAACTTTCTAGAAAGAAGTTTACGTTTTGAAATGGAGGGAAAAAAACAAAACAAAACAAAAAACAATCGGACAAAGGGCCAGTTCACATAGGAGTCCGGTAGCGGAAGCGTTAAAGTATTGAAATATATTTAACCAATGACAAACCTCCAAAGGGTTAGAAACGAAATTTTTAACGCCTATGATTGGTTCCTTTCCGTCTCAGCGCCATCTTTTCTTTTACGGTTCCGCTACCGGACTCCTATGTGAACGGATTCTAATAAGCATACAGAACCTTCATTATAATCTGATTGCAGTATTATTACCCAATGACTATCTTCTTTTGCTTTAATTCATTGGCAATTTTGCTTTAATTCATTGTCACAACCAAAGTAGGCGATCTAGGGACCCCCAAAAAATTAAATTAAATTTAAAAAAGTCTTCAGATACGGGAAATATTTTACCCTAGAAAGTTGCACCACCACTTTGATATAACATTAGCTAGGTTCTGAGATTGTCGTAATTAAGTATATCTACCAGAGAGACAGTTAAAGAGAGAGCAGTTCTAACACCATTGTTTCAATATATACATTGTACTGATGTTTTATAAATTATCCTGGTTTTTACAGTCACTTTTTAAAAGTCCTTAAAATTTCGATCTAAAAAATCAATTCAATATCTTTGTCTTAAACTGTAAATAATTTCATATTTCCTTTACCTAACCTACTTAAAGGGTCATCGGTAAGATGAAACAACAATGATTCAGTTACACACTAAATTTTATAGCCACTTCAATTGAAAGTACAACTAAAACTCATGCACACCTTTGTTTTATCTTTTTCCTAAATATAGCTCTTAGTGTGCTTACTTCATCACTCTGAATAAGAATCTGAAGTGTGTTTTTTAAACGTTCCAAAAAGAGAAAGTTTTAGTGAAGAATCGTGGCCTGTAGAATTTGGCATATAATTAAGAGAACTAAAATATCTGGTTATCTGATTGATAACTGAATTCCTTATTAGTTCTAAATAAATTATAAATTGTTGCTCAATTTCAATAAAAAAATTGCAATTATTGAAAAATTTTCACTTTTATAAAAAAAATAAATTACGTTTATCAAATGCAGATATAATATGCGTAAGAATTTTGGAAATATTAATAAAAACTTCCTTTAAAGAAGCAGAGTTTTATGTTAGGAAAAAAAGGAATGCAACCAAATTTATTAGTAAATTTAACAATTTTGGTTTTGTAGTAAATAATCTGAATGTAGTTTAAAACATATTATTGCATTAATAAAATAAAGGTCACTGCCTTTTTATATGCAAAATTACCTTTATTAAAGCACTAGAGATCTGCTGAATAAAAAAAACCCGCACTCGTAATTTGAGTTTAGTATTCACAGTTGCTCTCCTCTGTATTCTGGCAACAAACCTCTTATTCTGATTGATTTTTAGCTCTTTCAGAGGTATTCCGTTTGCACTAAATTACTTTTATGACGTATTAATGAAGAAAAAGTAAAGAAAACCTCACGAATAACAAAAATGCAATTAATTTTTTTTCCCGAGTGACAGACGTAGATGATTTCTTGTTCTGTTTCCAAAATCCCCCTGAGTATTTTAAAAAGGCAATGGTATAGGATGATGATCTATCGTACGTGATTCGAGTTCTAAATATGACAATTCTGAGCCTTGTAATGCAGAAAGTGTTTTATTGTAACATTAGACAAAAGAGGTACTGTTCTGGGTGGATACAGTAGAGTTGTAGGTTCATCAGTTGGTGATTCTGAAATCAAGAAAAAAAATTTTTTTTTCAACACTCGTTAAATTTTCTGACTCACAAAAGGAACGTTTTGAAACGTGTTATTGGCTACCAGTAAGGTTTAATGTGGTCTTAGGAGATAGTCCTTAAACATGCTTTGATAACGATAGTTGATTGGGGGTACTACTTTCAACTTTCGTAAAACAAGGGCTAATCTTACTGATTCTATTCTATACTAAGCCGAACGATAACCGAAATACTAGGGTGTTGGCGTTTGGACCATTGTCTGTGAGTTCGAGTCCCACTATTTGCGTGGTAGTTTGTAGTCATTCGGAATTGATTTTAAACCCTTCAGCGGGCGCGCCGGTGTACAAAGTGCAACATTTTCGTAATATTGAATGGTTTGTTTTTACTTGTAAGGTTTGAATGTTCTAAGCAGTTTCTATTTATAGCTACGCCCTTTTTAATGAAGGTCTGATTTTCTGACCCTTATATTCCTTTCCATTCATTGTTAGTCGTGATTTAACCGTGGTAAAACAGCGATTATACTGGATTACAATACCACAAAAGCAGGAGTTGTTGTAGTCGATCAAATGTGCTGCTATTACACGGTATCGAACATATCATAAAGATGGACAATCTCATTACTTTAGATTTTTTCATAATAGGAAGCCATTCGCAATTTGTCCTTAGATCTAATAAACCGGAAAGTTTTGAAATAAGGCGATTGTATCTGCATTCTTTGACCTTTATTTATAAATATATCTCAGTATTATCAACATTTTATATCTTGTTATAAAACGCAGAATTATTATTATTTTCAATTTGAAAAAAAAAGTTTATTACAAAAGGAATAATCAAGGTCGAAAGAGACGTTGCACTTTGTGCCACGAGCACCTGCTGGTGTTCCAAAAATTGGCGTCTCAACAAAACCATTCGATACAAGCCAAAAGTTGAGTTTAACGTGAGAAAAGGTTATGTGACAAAGCTGCAATCAAGAATTCGAGATCAATATATTATATGAACACTGAAAAATTTCATTTTAATCATGACAGTTTCTTTTTTATTTACTCATTACCGTGGTTTGGTGATTCTTAAAATCCATGGAAAACGAAAATAAAAAAAGTAAAATTAAAAAAAGGCATTCACGTATTTGTTGCTCGATAAAAAATGTTTCACATATTTTACAAAGTAACATTTTTTTCATTCATGCTTGTCGCATTTTAAAATGTTAGGTTTTTTTTCGGAATTATAGCAATTTTTTATATCCTCTTTTTCCAAAAGGCTTGTAAAAATTATAAAAAGTTTTGTCAATTTCAACAAATCACCTGAAAATGCATTGAAAATGTATTTCTTCCTTGCAAAAATAAAGTACATGCTGTGAACGCACAAATTAGGACTTTTACCATTGTTTGATACAATTAATGAATTTGTATCAGACAAAAACTGAGTTCTTGATGACAGCTTTTCTCTTGCTGCCCAATGCTATCAGCGTTGCACTTAATTTGATCAGCTTACTGCGAAACATAGAGAGATGAGTTACGAAAAAAAAGTTTTTTGCAGAATACTGATTAACAAAACTAAATGAAATCGTAGGTATGATGCATTCTAAGCATTCAGAAAAAAGCTATACTTTCCCAGATATACGTCTACGGCTAAAATGATTTTTTTTCGTTTCCAGAACCCTTTAAAAGGCTAAAAAGAAACAGTAATATGATTATTACCTATCGCACGAGATTTTATACCTAAAAATGACAATACTGTTTGATGTCTTATAATCTATTTCAGAGAGAAAGGCTGATATTTTTTACCATGTTTTTATTAACTTGCTTTCTTGCGTGTGTGTTTGTCAAGTACAAATCTTGCAATCGATTTTTAACTAACTTACCGACTAGCTAGACTTTTGAAACTTTTAGAATAGCTCAGAACACGATGACAATGCATTTTTTAATACTTTTAGCCTTCTTAAAGCAGAATTAAATTAATTTTCAGTTATTTTCAGTTAATTTTGTTTTGTAAACTAGTGCAGCCATCTATTGGCCGGAACGGGAACGAAAAGTTAAATGCAAGTTAACTTCCAATTAACTTCATTTTCTTTCAAGTTGATGGGATAATTCACCAAAAAAATTTTTTTAAGTATTTATTAATACATAGAATTGTCAAGTTTATATGATTCAACAGAAAATTTAAAAACATGTATATAAAAAATTCTTTTTACCTTGTAATTATTTGATATCAGACAGAAGACTAGATCATAAGATTTTAAGAGGATAATGCTGCAAATAGATTTGGTTGATAATTATTCTGTAAACAGGTAAAAAAAAAGAATTTATTTCATTTCACTGCTGGTATGCTTTAAACATGTTAACTGATTTCTAAAAGATTTTTGAATTGTTAAATTAAATAGATCTGAAATAAATACTTAATATGTTGAAATATATTTTAGCGAGAAAGGTTGCTGCTCTATCAGGTGGAAGAGTAGATGAAAAGATATTTTGAAGATGTTATGATACAGTAAAACCTCGTTTATCTGGATCTCCGGATAATTCTGATCAGACTTGTAGACATTTTTATTTAATGTGCACATTAGATAATAATTTTTAACTATGATAGCAAGAACGTAACTACAAGTACTCCAAATATTCGTTTTTTAGTTTGATTCAATTTGAAGTTCCTGCATAGATTGTACAATAAATTATGGTAATAGAATGAGTTTTGTTGAGTTTAAGAAAGCTTTACTAGATTTTCCAATTCTTTGGCGTGAAAATGGCGTGAAAATATTTTTTATTGTCTTCTAAAGAATACTATGTAATTTTTTTACAAAACATAGTTTTTTATCGTAATAAATGGTAAGTCTGCTTAGTTAAAGATTTTGCTTTTCTTATTACCCATATTACCCGGATTATCCGTATTGCTTATAGTCCCTGTTAGTCCGGATAAACGAGGTTTTACTGTACTGCACAAGATATTCGGCTGTTGAGGATTCTAAGAGCGAGTAAAAAATTATATATATTTCATTTCACTGCTCGATTTCATCAAGAATGTTAACTGGCTTCTAAGAGTGTGGGATTTTGAATCGTTAGATGAAATACATCTTAAACATATATACTGAGATTTAAAACAGATAAATATATCCTAATATTATCCTAATATACATCCTAAACGAGATGTTCCCGACCTGTGGATCACGTGACGGTTTTCTGGGTTGTCACCAGGGTTTTAATCAATTAAAATAACATTTTGGCGAATTTTCGCCGATATTTATTTACCGTGAAACTGTAGGCCAATGATGTTTTTCCAAGGAATAAGGCCGTCTGCACACGGAGCAACTCAAAAGAAACTGATAACTGACTCAAATCACAAACCAGTCCGTGATGAGTCGCAACCTATGTAATTGAATGGAGCCACGCACACGACGCAACTGGTTACAAACCCGTCGGACGGGTTTGTAACCAGTTGAGTTGCCCCGTGTGCAGACGGCCTTAATCTCGTTCAAAAAGCAAGTTCAGTTCGTTAGAAATCTACCGCCTTTATTGGGTAGTAAATAAATTTTTGCGGTTAATCACCAAGTACAATACACAAATTCTACACGCCAGTTTGCCTTTCATCAGTCTATGCCAGAGGTGGGAAACGCTCGGCCTTAAGGCCGCATGCGGTCTGCGTGACCTTCTTGTGCGGCCTTCATAAAAGCTAGCACTTGTATTACTTAATATTTAATTTTATAGATTACTACAATTTGCAAATCAATGGAATTAAATAAAGAACGGCATGAATGTATGTACGCAGGCTTCGCGTTACTAAGCTTGATCCAAATATTCAGTTACTTTCAAGCAAGAAACAAATGCAAATGTCCTACTAGCTTAAATTTTCCATCGGATTTTAAAATTATTTTAGGAATTGTTGCTATGTCAGTTTTTTATAATTTAATACTATTATTTTTCTATTGTATTTCTTTATAATGTTAAAATTATTTAAAAATACTTCTACTTTATTATTTTTATTTGAAGTGATATTTGAATATGTAGTTGTTTATTAAAATTTAAACATCTGGATATATATATATCTGTGCTTACATACATAAAAATACCAACAGTGAAATATAAAAAATTACAGTGGTATCTATGAATCTTATAATTTTATAAAAAGAAAATAATGATTAATGTTATAACAAGTTTTTACCCTTATGTGTATACAAAAATATTTTATATTGTAAGTTTTTAAGTCAAATAATAAAAAAATAAGGACTTAATTTTTTGTTGTTATTTTTCTATATAATGCACCAAATTGTTAAAACTATACCTAACTATAATAATTTCATAAAAGTCGCATTTATAGGTACATCAACTTATGCGGCCTCCTTTATTACTACCTAATTTACATGTGGCCTCTAATGGTAAAAAGGTTCCCCACCTCTGGTCTATGCTGTCACTTTTGGCATTACTGTTGTAGTTTCCATAACGAAATAAAACAATTTTTTAAAGTTAGAGTTGTAACGTAGGATTACGTTCCTCTATGACGGTCGTCCGGAAAGGAAAATTTCAGCTGCTAAAACCGTCCGTCCGTACCACGCGAGTTATAATTTTGGCAGCGAGCCGAACCCAATCTGTATCGCTTGGACAAGCAGTAAACAGTTAAACAGAAAAGTACCAAAATGCTTCAAAATTTTGACAAACACACACACATATATATATATATATATATATATATATATATATATATATATATATATATATATATATATATATATATATATATATATATATATATATATATATATATACTATACATACGTGCATATATAGATACATATATACATAACACATACATACATATATACATAAAAAAGAGGTAAGCAACGATAAGTAATCCTACGTTAATAACCCTCGGTAGTTTCGTTAAAAGAGACTGCCTGATTTCTTTTTCGATTTTTATTGCTACATAATTCTGGTTCCGTAAGGTAGGGCCATTATTTTTCTTAAGGCTCTGTTTCACTCTGTTCTTGCTTTTACATTCCACTGACTGAGAGATAAATGTTTCTTAATGATCTCAATTTATTAAAAATTTCATATTGATTACATTTCATATTGATCTTCTTCTGTTACTGAACTGCAATAACTTATTTCCTTTTGTCAAGAAATTCTAAACAGGTTACAAAACATCTCTTTGCTTTAAATAAATGATTTTAATATTCAGGAGAACATATATTTTATTAAATTCACAAAAAAATATTGTGTTTTGCATTTGCAAATATTATGTTTAAAACTTTCAAAGGAAACCTATTTTCTTTAATGAAAAAAACTTCTTTCGAAAGAAAGAACAGAAATAGGATGTACTTCTTTGATGAATAATAATGCTTTTTTCGTTCTGTTCGCCTACATGTGTGCATTTTGACCATAAATCTATGAATTATTCTCTCAGACGCTGAGAAAAAAAATAATATCCGTTTATTTATCTGTCACTGAAATGGCTTGTTCCGTTTCCGGACTTCCCCAAAGTGCTCTAAACAGACAGTGTTATGATGATGACCCATCGTACGTGATTCGATTTCTGAAAACAACGGTACAGTTCCAAGACTTGTAATCCTTTTCAGACAGATGTCTTTTATTGTTACATCAGCCGAAATAAAGGATAGTATGATTTGGAGAGGATAAGCCTGCGGAATATATCAGGACTGCTTTTGTGATTCAGAAAGTAAGGGTAAATAAGGAAATTTATATCAATTTTTTTACTTTGCTTATTTATAGATAAAAGAGGTGAAAAGATAAATAATAAAATGCAATGATTAATAAAATTGGTAATAAATTCCTAATGCGATTATTTATTGCCTCTAGCTTTATTTATTTGTTGGTTTCAAAGAATAAATGTTCCTGTGGGAGTCTGAGTGTTCGCAAAACAAAGTAGTCAAAGGGAATCTTGGATGCGGACGAATTTCCTCTGGATAGGTAATGCCTGCCTCATACAATACACACACACACACACACACACACACACACACATATATATATATATATATATATATATATATATATATATATATATGTATGTATGTAATATATCCATTACATCTCGTTCTTAAAATGCAACCTGAAAAGGAAAACTAGCTCAAATTTACATGGCTGGAGCTAGACTCAGCCTGAAAGGAATTAAAATTTTGAAGCAGTCGGGTCGAATCGTTTTATTTAAGCGACAGAAAAATACGTCCATTCATTTCAGATGCTCGGAGCGAAGTGTAATATCACCTTTCAACCTTACGCGCTAGAAGCGAGGTACATGTGCCTGTTATTTTGAAGTGTCAGCGGAATTTGGGGCTGGCGATGCGAACCCACGCCTTTCTCGAGACGTATACACGTGTAGAAATGCAACATGGCTGTTTTATGGGAAGTTCTGTTACTATGGGTTTTTAAAGCGCTAAAGTAATGTTACTGGGGATTGGATTTAGGAAAGGGAATTTAAATGATAGAATGGAGGGCCTAATATTTAATTTATTACACACATATATATATATATATATATACACTAGCTGAATACCCGTGCTTCGCTATGGAGTACATTCAAATGAAATACAACGATCAATGTATGCAATTAATGGCAAAAGAATATATTTGGAAAAAAAATCGCAATGGATATTTTTATAGATAAAATAATGTAGAAGAAAATATTCAAGTTAAACACAACGGTCAATGTATGCAATTAATTTGTATGCTTAATATCCATAAAACATACTAATTTGAATTAAATTCTTAAAAAATTTCCATCTCAATTAGTCTAGTGGTTAAATTTTATCTTTTCCCGTATTTTAATAGCTTTTGCCAATTTATTTCGTTGTTATACAAGAGACACAAAATTAATTTACATTATCACAAAAAGAAAAGGAACCACGTAACCAGCATTTAGCAAATTAAATTCTAAAAATTAATTTTTAAAAATTCCCCCAAAATCAGAAAATGGAGGTAAAGATTTGATAAAGGCTTCATTTTAAAGCAATTTTTATGATCTTTCTTGTGATATAAATTTTATAACTCTCAAAATATTATTTTATATGCAAAATTTAAAAAATCTTACAAAAACAGCTTAAAATCTTAATTTAAAAAAATCTAAGAAGAATTTTTCAAAAATCTTTATTAGTGCACCCCCTACACTATAAGAAGAATCGCCATGCAAAATTTCTGCCTCATTCGAAAATTCAACTCATCTATTTCTTCCTCAGAGCTTCAATAAATTAATTTCGTTTGGGCGACCTTCTTCTTAAATTCGTTTTATGGTTTTTCGAGAGCACGAATACCTTTCTTCTTACTTTATTTTCGGTCTTCTTCGATTTTCGTTGTTCTAATGCCTCACATTTTTCTTTCATTGGAGTTGCTGTTAAAATTTGTGAGTATTGCCTACTGCTTAATTTTTGTCTCTTCGGATTCTTTGACTTCTTCGGATTGTTAGCAGAAGCTGTTAACAATGCTGTTCGGTGAAATGAGAAATAACCTCTAGGGGAAAATTTTATTTGTCATCATATAGTATTTGTCATCGTATAGTTTTATTTGTCATCATATAGTTTTTAGTATCTTCTAAGCTACTGGTCCTGGAATTGAGAATTGTGTATTTCAACAGTGTATTGAGTAAATTGTTAGTATCATGTATTTTCCATTTGGAAATGTGATAGGGTATTATTTATTAATATCGTGTGTTAGTGTTGATGTAATAGGCTTCAAAACAGTAGAATAATGTATTTAAACTGAGCTTCATTGTGTTTACTTTATTGTAATAAGAGACTAAAAGGAGTTGTATCGCTTCTTAACTGCACAGCAATGTGTTTTATCTTCAATGGCGTATTGTATTATTATTAAATTAGTAAGGTGTGCATAAATGGTAGCGTAGTGCAAATTGATTGTAGTACTAAAATATAAAACTGTAGCATTCAATATCTAGATTATGTTGCATTGTGAATCTAAATGGTGGTATTGTGTACTTAAATAGTGTTGCATTATATACCCAAATCAAGTTGCTATGTGTATGTAATTAGTGTACTAATATAAAAGATGTAGTAATATTTATGTAATAGCTACTGCTGCTGTGTTACCGTGACGGTACTACTATATATATTGTCGTATATGTGTTGCTACATATGCATCGGTATATAATATATTTGTATTGTTATATATTTGTATTAACTGTATTATTGTTACTGTATTGTATTATTGTATATAATGGATAGTTGTATTGTTGCAATGTATATTGTGTATGATTGTTTTAGTGTACACTATGTGTAATTGTATTATTGTAAAAGAAAAGGAAAAAGAAAAAAGGGGGTAATGTGAGGAAGGAAAAAAGAGGAAAAAAATGAAAGGAAAATATAATTCGGCCAAAGCTGGGTGCTACCAGGAACAAGGGTTAGGATAATTGGGATATAATGCTTTACAAAGTGTAATGTTAAAATTAATTTAGATTAATCATTATTTAGCTATGGTACTGCGAGCGCTTATTTTTCTACAGTGTTGCTGAATGAAATAGATTCTTAATTAGGAATTAATTAAATGTCTACTTGGTGGCTGGTTGGGGGCAGATTTGTTCCCTCCGGGCTGCCTGTGGGCCCCGACTGGAAGATTACTGTCTGGTCGATGTGTCTAGCGGATTTTTACCGTATAACCTTCGGGTGTGGACGGTTAAACATATTCTTCATTGTCATCATAAATTTGTTCTGCATAGTGTCCTATTCTGCATTTTGTATGAAATTTGGTATATTTGTGTACTGACCTTTGTAGTACGGGTATGTGCTGTATCTAATGGTTATAGTTTTGCACTTTTGGGGTAATGTAATGTGTGGGACTACAGTAAGTGCTTAGTATACGTATCGTAAATATTTATTTATTAATATATGCGCTTTGCATCGTGTGCGTATAGTGTAGTATCTTATTGTATTATATCGTAACGTATCAAATCGTATGGAATCGTATCGTTACGCTTCGTATATTATAGTGTATTGCATGGTATCGTATAGTATTGTATTGTATCAAACGTATCATATCATATTGTATCGTATATTATAATGTATCGTAACGTATCGTATATAAGTATCGTATTGTGGCATGAGTAACGTATTGTGTATCGCGTATGTATATTTATTAAATTGTTGCAGTCTGTTTATATTTTTCACCAGTATAGGGTATGTATTGTATGTACTATATAATTGTTTATTATAATGTGAATCTATTTTGAACTGAACCTTGTTTTATGTTATGTTACTTGTGTGAATCTTGTGTTTGAAATTTGGAGCCCATTAACCTTGTAACTTTTGTGTTGTATGAATTGTGCATGTTTCGGTTAATGTTTTATCATCGTTATACCTTCAAAAAGGACGGATTACCTTTTGGACTTAATAATATAAAAACGGAAATAGGGAATATTATTGAAAACGTTATTATGATTTTAAAAATCTGGGCTTCAGGCAGCACCACTCAGTGGCGCATAATCTCGCTCACATGAGCGTCATTGCCTTTCGTTGCCATAATGTGATGTAGTTAGCGAAACACAAACAAAAAAAAAATGTGTGAATATGAAGTTATATAATATGCTTTTTCAAGGTCTAACCAATAAACTATCGGTGTAAAAATAATGAGTTACTTACCGTCAGGTTTAGGCACACAGGAAGTTTACAATAAATCGGAGTAAAAATAACAATAGGACAGTATAAAAGGACATGCAGAGGACGACAAACATTCGCTTACTGGAATCTTAGAAAGATGTTAGCTAGGTGGCAGCCCCAGTTACGTGTTTGCAAATTGCTTCTGTATCGATATCTTTGAGTGAGCGGCATTATCCTTCTGAGAATCCTTACCCTACTTTCCCCATTATATATATATAAAGTAAAACCTTCTTTATCCAGACTAACTGGGACCATAGGCAATCCGGACAACTGAAAATATGGGTAATATGGGTAAAAGCAAAACAAAATCCTTAACTAAGACGATTTACCGTTCATTACGATAAAAAACTATGTTTTGTAACAAAATTACATAGTATTGTTTACAAGGTATTAAAAATATATATAAATAACCTTTCACATCATTTCTTAACACAGAAATGGTAAGACTAGTAAACCTTTCTTAAACTCAACAAAAAGCGTTTTATTACCATTATTAATTGCACATTCTATGCAGGAACTCTACATTGAATCAAACTAAAAAGTGAATATTTGGTGTTCTTGCTATCATAGTTAAAAATTATTATCTAATGTGAACAATAAAGAAAAATAATGTCAACAAATCTGATCCGGACTGTAAGGAGATCCGGATAAACGAGGGCCGGATAAATGGGGTTTTACTGTATGTATATGATATTTCACTGGTTCGCGTTTGTAAGAACTGTGAAGAGACAACTCAACTCGACTCTAGTTTTAGAAAAAGGTAGAAGGAATGATGCGGCCATGTTGGCTGATGTGAGGAGCTGCCTATGACTACATAGTTGTTTATTCATTTATTTTATATGTTTATGTAATGTGCTGCTTTAAAGATCAATTAAAGTTTGGCAGCTAAAAAGAAGACGGCATTTTTTTATGTGTGTCTTCAAACGTCTCTCACCACCTTTACCCACTTGTCCAAGATGAAGAATTTCTACTGCGTTGAAACAATTTTACGTCTGAAATTACATTTAAAAAATTAGTTGCGGCTTCATTTGTAGGAGCTGCATGTTATTTTCAGTTATTAGATCACATTAAGGGAAACTACTTTATTTCAGTTTCTATGCAAGACTTACAATAGGTAGATACCCGAATAAAAGAACATGGAACCAAAAAGTGTGAGTATGTAGAGTTGACATGTCGTTCAAGGGTGTGAAAATAGAGGTGAATTACAAAATCTTGTAGTCTTTGAAAATAAACTAAATGCACGAAAATTTGTAACAAAGTCTCAAAAATGTTCGCCGTCAATTTAGGATAGATATCATTATCTTAGGTCTTCTGTTTTTTAATTAAAAGATTATGAAATAAAATTTTCTCTGAAATTAAATTTATCAGGGAAAGAGATATTTTCCGTAATAAATGCTAATCTGGCTGCTTCACCATACCATAATCTGTGAGCGTACGAGAACTGATAATGACGTTAGCGTCTCTTTCTTTCCCTCATCGAATCAAAATCTCTATTTTATCAAAGTTTCTGAGATTTTCTCTTGGGAAGTTTCTCTTGCATTCCATTGTTGAAAGTAGGCAAATACCAAAAGAGAATTCCTCAATATTCGAAGCCTAAAGCTCTCATTCGTATGAAACTCATCACTGCCGTGTTCACTACCTGACGAGAAAAAAAAGTATCTTGAAGCAAATCTACGAGAATCAGGTAAATAAAATCTTAATGACACTCTACTGCATTTGCATAATTTTTTTTCCATGTAGATGTACATAGAAATCTCACATTACCTTTACGGCATACAGTCAAACCCCGTTATAGCGAACACGTATATAACGAACTCACGGATATAACGAATGAAAATTTTGGTCCCGCCGTTTTCGGTACGTAATTTAATTAGTACTGTATTGTGTCAGTTTAATGTAATCGATTTTAGTCGATTTAATTCATTAATGGTCATATTTAACAGATTTTATCATTTTTTAATACATCATTATTGAATACGCATTACAGCTAATGAGTTATACATTTTGTGAACTCTAGCATTTTTCTTAACGGTTCGGATATAGCGAACCACCGGATAAAGCGAACAAAATCTTTGGACCCTTGAAGTTCGTTATAACGGGGTTCGACAGTATACGATTCTACTTATTTGTTCAGTATACGCTAGACCACAACTTTCATTTCAACGAATCTAACATTCCGACCTCCTGAAAGACCGGTGAAGAAGGACCCGATTCCTGGTAAAAATTCATTTTCCTTTCGTTGAAAACCACTATAATCACAAAGTCTCTGCGACATTTCCGTTTTCCCGGAGAGTCCTAGCAGCTGTAAGCCTTGTTGAAATCAGTTTTAGTTTAATCATCTGAGCTGACTCTGGAATTATGTTTCGAACACTCTGTTTTCCTCTACAGCAGGCGTGTCCAACCCGCGGCCCCACTAGAGGGTTAACTTGAGAAGACCTGTTTTCCCAGTGAAAAATATCCGACGATTCCAAATGACGTCCTATTCCTGTTATTGCTTTTTACACTATATATACCTGCATTTATGAACGACTATTTTCAAAGCTGAAGGACTCTTTGAATGAGATTAGATATAAAAAAAATTCTAGTTAGTACCTTCTTTACTCGCTAAGAATTGCAGCCACGTCCATCGAACTAGACATTCATGCATTATTTTCTCAAAAATAAGGACAAGTATCCCACTAGCTTTTTGTTTATGTTGCCGCCTTTCTTGATGCTATAGCAAAAAATAGAAAAAGAAAGGAAGCTCTTTTACTTATGTACGTTAACTATATAACATTATTTTATAAGCGGCCTAAGACAATTCCTTTTCATTCAATGCGTGCCAGACAAACATAGGATTGGGCGCGCATGCTCTACACCAGTGGTAGTAAACCTACCACTGTATGGTCCCTACCGCCCACTTGTGGGCGATTAAAGATTTCATGGTGGGCGGTGGGAATTTTTGTCCATTGCTACAAATTTTGTTCTTCCTCCATATGTCGAATTCACTGCTAACACATTCGCGAGTTTGAATTTTTAAAATATGCTTTTGCAATTTACATTTGAATTCCATCTCTAAACTTGGATTACTGGTAATAATTCATCGGACATTTCTCGGAGTATACTCGTGGACGAGGGAGCAACGAAAGAGCTCCGTAGCCATCCGTAGCTATTTACGCATATATTAGCTGAATACCCGTGCTTCGCTACGGACTACATTCAAATTAAATGCAACGGTCAATGTATGCAATTAATGCCAAAGAAAAGCCAAAAAATATATTTATAATAAATACAACGGTCAATGTATACAATTAATGCCAAAAGAAATATATATATATATTTATAAAAAATATCGTAATGGATAATGCATAATGAATCGTAAGATATTTTTATAGACAAAATAATGTAGAAGAAAATATTCAAATTAAATACAACGGTTAATGTATGCAATTAATTTCTATGTTTAATATCCATAAAACATACTAATTTGAATTAAATTCTTAAAACGCTTCCATATCAATTGGTCTAGTGGTTAAATTTTATCTTTTACCGTATTTAAAATTTTTTTTTGTGCATAACAACGAAATAAATTGATGTGAAGCAAAATTAATTTAAAGTATCACAAAAAGAAAAGAAACCACGTGATCAGCATTTAATAAATTTAATTCTAAAATTTAATCTTTAAAATCAGAAAATGGAGGTAAAAATTCGTAAAAGATTTCATTTTAAAGGAATTTTTATGATCTTTACATGATATAAATTTTGGAACCCTCAGATTATTATTTAAAATGCAAACTTTAAAGAATGTTACAAAAACAGCTTAAAAATTTAATTTGAAAAGTCTAAGAAGAATTTTTCAAAAAACTTTCTTCGTGCGCCCCTACACTATAAGAAGAATCGCCATGCAAAAATTTTAACCCTTGAGGTCCAGCGGTTTGGTCTGTGCGTTATCTGTCAGTCAGTCAGTCTGTCAGTTACGGAACTGTTTTATAAATAGAGATATACATAAAGTATAAATAAAAAGATAAATTTGAGTACATATATTTTTGCAAACTCTTCCCTCTAAAATTTACTTCGCACTTGCACTAAATTGAGTCACTACGAATATGCACCGCTGGGCGGTAAAGAAACTTTGTCATTAACAAAGAGTGAGCGATAGGTATTAAAAGGTTGACGATTAATCTTCACACCATCAAATCCCGTAATGATCCGTCAGCCAAAAATCCTGTAATGATCCTTCAGCCAACTCATAGTTTTAGGTCATATACTATCAAGTGAAATCATATTGAAGGAAAGTTTACTATCGGTCGAAACATTGTCATAAGATTTAAGGACTTTGGTTTTGTGTTTGCTTTAAATATTTCTTCTAAAATAAAGAAAAATAAACTTTCTATATCACCGATATAAATTAGGAAATATTGACCTTCGGGATTATTTTAAATTTGGTCAGATTATTTATTATATTAAAATAAACTTTCATGGAAAAATAATGCATTTTAGAATTTAAATTTCTACAACTGTAATTGTATGATATTTTAATTTTGATCGAATTGTTAAACCTAGTCCCATGTAGGTAAAATATTTACCTCAAAGGGACTAGGTTTAACAATTCTATCCTTAAAATACTGCCACACGAAAATCAAGAATACAAACATGCGCGGGGTGGGGTGGGGGGTGGGGGGGAGCTCTGTTCGCAACGCCTCCTGACACTCAAATGGGGTTGTTTCATTTCACCAGAATTCCGGATAGGGCTAAAAAAAAATGCAGTTTAGGGATGCCTCCCGATACGTGATTCGATTTCCGAGAGCAATGATACTGTTCGATTTCTTGAAATCCTTTTCGAAACTCTTTAACTGTCGAACCAGATGAAAGAGGGAATCGTATGATGAGCAGAGGATAAGATTGCGTAATGGATTCTGCTGTTGGAGATTCCGATGAAAAAGAAAGATTTTTTTTATTTTTGTTCAATGCTAGACACAAATCATTCATTGATTTCCAATTTATTTATTTTCCGAACGATCGTCACATAAAGTATTTCACTAAAAAAGATTTTGAGTTAGTTAACAGGGAATTATTTTTGCTATCGGATGTTCAGAAATATTTTCGTCCGAACGATAAAGGATTTGATAAATTCTTGTTACTTTAATAAATTCCTGTTTTTTAAATTCGTTAAATTCGTCTTTTTTAATTTTCGTTTCCTGCTGATAGAGGACTAACATGTTAATGCTCTTTACCAGCGCCGGTCCCATAGATGAGGCTACGAGGCGAAGTATTTCACTAAAAAAGATTTTGCGTTAGTTAACAGGAAAATATTTTTGCAATCGTATGTTTAGAATTATTTCCGTCTGAATGATAAAGGACGTGATAATTTACTGTTCATTTAATAAATTCCTGTTTTTTTTTTAAATTCGTTGTATAAATTTGTGTTTTTTAGTTTTTGTTTCCTGCTGATAGAGGAGTAACATGTTAATGCTCTTTCCCAGCGTCAGTCCCATAGGTAAGGCGACGAGGCTAAGTATTTCACTAAAAAAGATTTTGAGTTAGTTAACAGGAAATTATTTTTGCTATCAGATGTTCAGAATTATGTTAGTCTGAACGATAAAGTATTTGATAATTTCCTGTTCGTTTAATAAATTCCTGCTTTTTAAATTCGTTAAATAAATTCGTCTTTTTAAATTTTCGTTTCCTGCTGATAGAGGAATACCATGTTAATGCTTTTTACAGCGCCGGTCCCATAGGTGAGGCGACGAGGCGAAGTATTTCACTAAAAAAGATTTTGAGTTAGTTAACAGGAAATTATTTTTGCTATCGTATGTTTAGAATTATTTCCGTCTGAACGATAAAGGACGTGATAAATTCCTGTTCGTTTAATAAATTTCTGTTTTTTTTAAATTCGTTGTATAAATTTCTGTTTTTTTTAAAATTCGTTGTATAAATTTGTGTTTTTTAGTTTTTGTTTCCTGCTGATAGAGGAGTAACATGTTAATGCTTTTTACCAGCGTCAGTCCCATAGGTAAGGCGACGAGGCTAAGTATTTCACTAAAAAAGATTTTGAGTTAGTTAACAGGAAATTATTTTTGCTATCAGGTGTTCAGAATTATGTTAGTCTGAACGATAAAGTATTTGATAATTTCCTGTTCGTTTAATAAATTCCTGCTTTTTAAACTCGTTAAATAAATTCGTCTTTTTAAATTTTCGTTTCCTGCTGATAGAGGAATACCATGTTAATGCTTTTTACAGCGCCGGTCCCATAGGTGAGGCGACGAGGTGAAGTATTTCACTAAAAAAGATTTTGAGTTAGTTAACAGGAAATTATTTTTGCTATCGTATGTTTAGAATTATTTCCGTCTGAACGATAAAGGACTTGATAAATTCCTGTTCGTTTAATAAATTTCTGTTTTTTTTAAATTCGTTGTATCAATTTCTGTTTTTTTTTTAATTCGTTGTATAAATTTGTGTTTTTTAATTTTTGTTTCCTGCTGATAGAGGAGTAACTTGTTAATGCTTTTTACCAGCGTCAGTCCCATAGGTAAGGCGACGAGGCTAAGTATTTCACTAAAAAAGGTTTTGAGTTAGTTAACAGGAAATTATTTTTGCTATCAGATGTTCAGAATTATGTTAGTCTGAACGATAAAGTATTTGATAATTTCCTGTTCGTTTAATAAATTCCTGCTTTTTAAATTCGTTAAATAAATTCGTCTTTTTTAATTTTCGTTTCCAGCTGATAGAGGACTAACATGTTAATGCGTTTTGCCAGCGCCGGTCCCATACGTGAAGCGACGAGGCGAAGTATTTCACGAAAAAAGCTTCTGAGTTAGTTAACAGGAAATTATTTTTGCTATCAGATGTTCAGAATTATGTTAGTCTGAACGAAAAAGTATTTGATAATTTCCTGTTCGTTTAATAAATTCCTGCTTTTTAAATTCGTTAAATAAATTCGTCTTTTTTAATTTTCGTTTCCAGCTGATAGAGGACTAACATGTTAATACGTTTTACCAGCGGCGGTCCCATACGTGAGGCGACGACGCGAAGTATTTCACTAAAAAAATATTTTAAGTTAGTTGACAGGAAATTATTTTTGCTATCAGATGTTCAGAATTATTTTCGTCTGGACGATAAAGGATTTGATAAATTCCTGTTTTTTTTTAAAAAGTTGTTGAATAAATTTGTGTTTTTTAAATTTTCGTTTCCTGCTGATAGAGGAGTAACGTGTTAATGCTCTTTTCCAAGGACGGTCTCATAGGTGAGGTGAAAAGGCGACCGCCTCAGGCACTGAATTGAAATTGGCGCCAAAATGTGTTAGGAAAATTACGAAATTTTTATGGTATCTTAAAACAATAAATTATAGCGATGCAGCCAAGCAGTTCTCTGCAATAAAGGCTATAAGAATGATTTAGAAATTATTTTTATCATACAATATATATATATATATATATATATATATATATATATATATATATATATATATATATATATATATATATATATATATATATTACTTTTTCTATGTTTTATGTTCAGTAATTTTTAATTAAAAAATAACTTTAATTTCTATTTAATGCATATTTTTCTCAAAATGTCCGCAATTTTATTAAGCAGTCAATTTCTTATAATGATACTTTCATTACTTTGAGTCCCTCGAAAAATAGGAAAAGGCGCCGTTTTTAAAACTTGTCTCAAGCACCACAATGGATCGGCCCAGGTCTGCTCTTTACAACTACGATATTTCAATTATTTCCTGGTGTGTGATATTCATTTTAGCTGGTAATAAAAAACATCAAAAAAATCATTTATACTCACATGAATTTAATCTAAGTAATTTATAAGTTTCCGATAAAGATTTGTTTTTAAACTTTCGTGTCTCCTGCTAATATGATACCAACATTTCCTTTACTTACATGTTTGACTTTCTATTTAGTTGATGATTAAAGATCATAAAAAAATTCTGGCTACCGACTTGAATATTATCTAATTGATAAATAAGTTTCCGTTATATAGATATTTTTAAATTAAGGGGGTCCAGGAAAAAAAATCTTCAAATTTTCGAAAGTATTTTATTGCATTAAAAACTTTTATGTTCTAATCCGCTTAAAATGACGTTTAAATCATGTTTCTATCTTAATTAGAACAGGAGGGTTTTTTGCAACATTAAGTGCAGCCAATTTGAGTTTACCTGTAAATGCGTTTTTCTGCATGATGGTTTTTTTCAGCATTTCTCGTCTTTAAATTGTTATAAGTGAAGAACCGTTAAAGATAAATGGTTCAAACTTGGAACATGTCATTTTCAATTATTTTACTTTAATTTTAATGCAGGAAATTTGAAAAAAATATTTGCTTTTAAAAATATGATTTTTGAAAGATAAGTTACATCTTTTTTTTCTTTTTTTTTAAACTTTTACTCTAAATATTTTAAATTTTTTTAAAATTCATATTTTAAAAAACGCTGAATCGAAATTAAACTTATATATTTCTGTTTAATTAAATGAAAAAAAATTTGAAATTCGACAAATAATATTTCGAGTTATAACGACTTTAAATTACCCCACTTTTTTAAAAAAAATTTTAAATTTAAAATTTTTAAAAAACTTTATGAAAAGTTTTATGTGATTTTGTTTACAAATTCTATGGTTAACCATCACAATTAATTCAAAATTTTAACACAATAAATAAAAAAAATTTTAAATGTGACCGGGACCCCCTTAAATTTTCCTGTCAGCTGACAATATAATCATCAGCATTTTCTTTACTTACAAGCTTTATTTTTTTCTAATAACAATTAAAGAACATACAAAAAAATTGCTGGTTACCAAAAGGTATATGAAGTATGTTTTTCGTTAAATAGATTCAAATTTTTAACCTTAATTAATAATTTCCTCGAGTTTGACTTTCATAACAGCAGACAACCCAAATATATCAGATACGGGGAAAACTTTATTTAATTAATTAAAATTTTTGTTCAAATAAGCCCTTTTAATTTTCGGTATTGTTGAAACTCATTACTTTTGACAGGTTCCCCATGAAGACTAAATTATCATTTTGAAATAGGGTAAGTTTTGCTTATAATCACGTAATAAAAATTTTCTTGTATCACCGATAGCAATTTTCGTTAAACAAATTACTGTTCTCTAACTTTCATTTCTGAAAACACGTGAATATCATAGCGATCTTTTCACCAACAAAATATCCAGCATAATAAATTGCTTGATATTTTGCTGGTATTGTTCTCGGGATAATAAGCATCAAAATCATTCAGAATCATTTAAAATTCTAACCTTGATAGTCGTGTTTTCGGAATTATCACCGAATAAACTTGATTATAAAGAAATTAGTTCTGAAATAAGAAGCATCAAAATTTAAAAAAAATAGTTTAATGTATTAACCTTGATGACTATGTTTTCAAAATTATCCCCAAGAGAGACTTCATTATAGAGAAATTATTCCAGAATATGAAGCCTCAGAACCATTCAGAATCATTTAAAATTCTAAACTTGGTAGTCGAGTTTCAAAATTATCCCCGAATAAACTTGATTATAAACAAAATTAGTTCGGGAATATTATTCCCAGAGAAATTATTCCCAGAATATGAAGCATCAATTCAGAATCATTTAATATTGTAATATTGATAGTCGTGTTTTTGAAATTATCACCGAATAAACTTGATTATAAAGAAAATGGTTCGAAATAAGAAGCATCAAAATTTTTAAAAAAGTTAAATGTATTAACCATGATGACAATGTTTTCAAAATTATCCCCAAGAGAGACTTCATTATAGAGAAATTATTCCCAGAATATGAAGCATCAGAACTATTCAGAATCATTTAAAATTCTTACCTTGGTAGTCGTGTTTTTCGAAATTATCCCGGAATAAACTTGATAATAAAGAAAATAGTTCGGGAATAAGAAGCATCAATTTTTTTTAAAATGTTTAATGTATTAACCATGATGACAGTGTTTTAAATCGTTCATTTCATTATAGAGTAATTATTCCTGGAATGAGGCGATTCAAACTCATTCAGAACTGTTTAATATACTGACAAATAATCTCCAGAATTAGTTCGATACGTAGTTAAATGGGTTCTTTTCCTATAGAGCTCCAAAACTCCTTTAAGTGACATCGTAAAGATGACTTCTCCTACGTGATTCGATTTCCGAAAGATTCTGATATTGTTCGAACAGGCCTTGTTGCTGTTTCAGTTGAAAGAGAGGATTAGATGAAAGGGAAGGGATATAAAATCGCGTAATAGATTGATCTCTTTAGGATTCTACGGAAGAAACAAAATTAACTTAACGCAATCTTTTGTACTTGTTGGCCTCCTTCGCAGATTTTTCAGTTCAGTAATGTCACGAAGTTCTTTTAATACTTTTCAATGGTTGTGTTTTAAACATTTTGCAACTTTTAATTTGTTTATACATAATTTTGTGAGTGCATTGCAAATGTAGTTCTTTTAGGGTTAAACACAGCGCTGGTTTCAGTGCTTGAAGTGGAGTTAGAAATTATTAGAGCTTATGATTTTTACAAGCTCGAGTTAGAAACTGATGGAGTGTTCCCATAGGCATAAATGGCCCCGAGATGTTCTTTCTAAATTTACAAATTGTATATATACACTTCAGTAGCAGGTTAAAAACTCTGAATATCGCATAACTGTAGAATCTAAGCCTGGATTTACCAAACCTGCCAAAATGATCGAAATACCCCTAAAAGCCAATGTTGACAAAAACAGGAGATAAGATATGTCTTTAAGTACTTACAAAAAACATGTGGAGAACAGTAAAACTAGAAATTAGAGCTTCTAAAATTACCAATACCCCATTAAAAATTGCAATTAGTGTCTAAACAACAAATTTGTCTCCATTCCTCAATTAAAGCCGCTTCCTGGGAGCTCTTAGTTAAGGGCGTACCCAGTCGAGATGAATTCTGCGTTCGTGCTCATCCCACAAGTGTTCGATAGTATTGAGATCGGGTGTCTGAACTGGTTAATCAAATTTTTGTATACTTTGGTCTCCAAACGAATCCTCGACAGACTTCAAAATGTAGCATGGAGCCAGCTCCTGCTGAAATATACAAGAGTATGTTCCAAAGAAATACCCCATTGTAGGAAAAGCACAATCATCCATAATTTTTATGCACAGCTCTCAGGGTTCCTAGTTGATAACAAAACGATCAAAGGACTCGGGCATTCCCAGCAGAAACAGGCCCAAGTCCTCACAGACCTTTCTCGGAATTTTACAGCTGGAACAGTGCAGTCGAAATGAACAGGAAGGATGCAAGTCGTTCCCTTCCCGTCTATGGCGATGGCTCCCCGGGAAATACCATACCCAGAAATGTCTATCCTATTGCGAAAGTTCGAAGCGTGATTCATCAAATTCCACATAACCATTCCCCACTCCTCAATTACCCATGAATGGCGTGATAACTCCATTGTTAGTCTCTTTTTAGCATTAGGCCCAATAATGTAGGATTTGTGTGCAGCTGGTTCCCCATAGTAACGATGTTATGCATTTTCCGACGAATTGCACGGGTACTGATATTAGTTCATTTGGATTGTATATCCTTGAAGCCAACGCTGTCGAAGGGAAAGAGCAATTCTTGTTTAGAGTCCTCATTTACCATCTCTTGACTCGATCATCCAATTTTCGTGGCCACCCAGGTCGGGATTTGCTCCAGTAGGGCACCAACCTTCCGTAGTGATAACTGCTACAGTATGTCCAGAAGACAAGCAGTTGTACGTAAAAAGACTATATGCTTAAGAAGCATATTGTAACCATACTTCTTTGAATATTCATAAGTTGATCGTTGTGCGCTAAAGCAGATTGGAATGAAGTTTAAAGTTATGACAGGCGATAACATCTACATATAGTACCTACCTGATACGCATTGCGCATCTTCAGTCGCACTTGCGAGTATACCTATATTTACATATTTTAAGGTACCACACAACTTTTTTGTATAAGATTTTATTAACTATATTTGCCAAGAATTATTTTTTACTACAAGAAACTGGAATTGAGTTTTAGATTCTATCCATCTATCATGCATTGCTGTTTTATTTTAACATACAATTTATGTTTGTATCGATTTATACGATTTCACTGTCATTATGTTTTCACTAGAGCCCATCTATCATATAAATCGTTCTGGAAGATTATGCTATCGGAAATAATTCCGAACACACAAAAAAAGATGAAATCTCTTCTGATACAGATAATGATGCTTTACCAGAACGCATCATTAAAATTCTTTTTACATGTCCTTAGAATGTCGTAAATATTGATTCACTTAAATAATCGCTTTAATATAGAATTTCCTGTTTGATGTATTTTAGCATGTTTATCAGGAAAAAATCAACCAGTAGCTTATGTTTAATGAAGTGACTTTTAATAGCTAATTATGTATTTATTAACCGAACGAAATTTCAGCAAATAGCTGAAATATGGTCTTCCTGGCTTTCTGTCAGAACATAATCGTCCTGCTTGATTGCTAATTTTAATCATTTTGTGGTCGCCACACATGCAATGCTAACACATTTGAACGCCTATTATTGAGAAATGCTTACAAGATTATCCATCAAAAATGCAGCAAATAGTGAAAATATGGTCTCCCTGGCTCTCTGTCAGAACATAATCGTCCTGCTCAATTGTTAATTTTAATCGTTTTGCGGTCGCCACACATACATTGCTAACACATTTAAATGCCTATTAAGAAATGCTCACAAGATTACCCAACAAAAATGCAGCAAATAGTGAAAATATGGTCTCCCTGGCTTTCTGTCAGAAGATAATCGTCCTACTTAACAGCTAATTTTAATCATTTTGCGGTCGCCACACATGCAATGCTAACACATTTAAACTCCTATTATTAAGAAATGCTTGCAATATTACCCAACAAAAATGCAGCAAATAGTGAAAATATGGTCTCCCTAGCTTTCTGTCAGAAGATAATCATCCTACTTAACAGCTAATTTTAATCATTTTGCGGTCGCCACACATGCAATGCTAACACATTTAAACGCCTATTATTAAGAAATGCTTGCAAGATTACCCAACAAAAATGCAGCAAATAGTGAAAATATGGTCTCCCTGGCTTTCTGTCAGAAGATAATGGTCCTACTTAATAGCTAATTTTAATCATTTTGCGGTCGCCACACATGCAATGCTAACACATTTAAACGCCTATTATTAAGAAATGCTTGCAAGATTACCCAACATAAATGCAGCATATAGTGAAAATATGGTCTCCCTGGCTTTCTGTCAGAAGATAATCGTCCTACTTAATAGCTAATTTTAATCATTTTGCGGTCGCCACGCATGCTAACACATTTAAACGCCTATTATTAAGAAATGTTTACAAGATTACCCAACAAAAATGCAGCAAATAGTGAAAATATGGTCTCCCTGGCTTTCTGTCAGAAGATAATCGTCCTGCTAATTTTAATCCTTTTGCGGTCGCCACACGTGCAATATGCCCGCAGATTTAAAGGCCAATTATCAAGAAATGCTTACAGGGTTTATTTAATGATATCACCTCTGCGCTACCTGTTTATCCAACAACGGCTCAATCACTAACGGCTGAATCACTCTTGATTGAGTGGCTGTTGGCAGAACGCCACTTACTCTGTCTCCGCAACCGAATCAATCCGGTGGGGGCTACTGTGTATGCTTTCTCTAGCTATGTGCCTCTAGAATTATTCACACTTTTTCTATTTTAAGTGCAAAGGGCAAAAATTATTACTTTAGTTTGAATTTTCACCGGAAATATATTTTCTAATCGAGCGGTTTGAGAGGCATGAGGTTTTTCCACATTGCATAAAATATAACAAAGGGAATATAAACAAAAAAATGCTTATATGGGAAATAATATAAACAAAACTATTTATTCAACTTTGAAGGCTATTACGTACTAATTCTTTACGTACAGATTTACGTACTTTTGTTTAATGAAGTTAAGTAGACATGGGAACTACAACCTGGTTTTTAAAATTTTTCAATATTTCACACTACAGTAAAACCTCGTTTATCTGGCCCTCGTTTATCCGGACCTCCGGATAATCCAGATCAGATTTGTAGACATTATTTTTATTTAATGTTCATATTAGATAATAATTTTTAACTATGAGAGTAAGAACGTAACTACAAGTATGCCAAATATTCGCTTTTTAGTTTGATTCAATGTACAGTTCCTGCATAGATTGCACAATAATTTATGGTAATAAAATGCTTTTTGTTGAGTTTAAGAAAGCTTTACTAGACTTACCGATTCTTTGTTAAGAAATGATGTGAAAAGTTATTTTTATATTTTTTAATGTCTTGTAAACAATACCATATAATTTTGTTACAAAACATAGTTTTTTATCGTAATAAACGGTAAGTGCTTAGTTAAGGATTTCGTTTTTCTTGTTACCCATATTACCCGGATTATCCGGATTTTCGATTATCCTGACTGTCTGTGGTCCCAGTTAGTCCGCATAAACGAGGTTTTACTGTATATAGAAAATGAGAATACTTAATATTCTTCTTCTACAACATTTAAGACGCTTAAAATTAACAAATAAGTATTTTGTGGAAGAATAAGACCTGATTTTCAAAAAATTCCTCATACTGCTAGCTTTATTCAAAATGCTCGAAGAGCATTTATTTTCTTCTAATTTCTTCTACATTTCTCGTGATTGTTAATGGAAATGTTTGCCATAAAACTGTGCAAAATTCTTTGAAACCAGAAATATTTTTCCTATTTAAAGACCATGAAATAAAAAAAAACAAAAAATAACAGTCACATTAAAAAAATGAATATTTATGGTATTAGATTCATACCCAAAAAAATCAATGCATAATTATGTTTATATATATATATATACTAGAAGGTAACCCGTCATTTTGACGTCATAATGCTAATAATGACGTCATAATGGAAAAGTATATGAAAGTTAAAAAATATCCCGAATTATCTAACAATATTGCATTTAATCCACACCTTGTAAAAGCAAACCCAGTCATTATTTTTTATTTATTTAGTTTTTCATGCGATTGGAGTAATAGACTGCCATCCAGTTTTTTACAGCTCACTACTCGATATGAATACTTGAGCTACTTGATTCATTCACATTCAAGTTTGTGTACTTTCAGAATTCATCGCAAAAGTAAACAGATTTTTAAAAACTGTTAAATATACAGCTAAAAGCATCCAATTTTTTTTTAGTTCTGAATGTTTTATAGAAAAATAGGCTGAACAAACGTGATTTGATGGAGAAGATATTAGTTTTTAGGTAAGAAAAAATTCTGATCCACATCTGAAATTAAAATTAAGCTTAACCGGCTGTTTGTTTACTGAGGGCTTCAATTGAAAAATGAGTACAGCCCGGAAGTGTTATACAGAGACAACGGATATTATATATATATATATATAATATACGGTAAACTTAGATAAAAAAAATTTAGGTTTTGAAAAGATTTTGAATGCACATCGATCATTTTGAAAAATGCTAGTATTTTTTGAAAATTTTTGAAAAACATTATACTGCAAAAAAAAAAAAAATCCTTATTTTGAATTCTAAAGGTCATTAATGTAGTAAAAATGAATACAAATTATTCTCATTTTGTACATAGAGTTAAAAATTGGAAGTTAAAAATTCGAGATTGAAGGTCCTTTGTACCCTTAAGTATTTTTGTGTTACTTTCTTTTCTCTTGACTTTCCCTTACTCCTTGTTTTCTCTCTTTTAAGTTTCTTGGTTAGAAATTTTCACCCTCCGTAGTTCTCTGCTGAGGGAATGCCAAACTCTGTTCTTGCCACTTTGCCGCCATAACTTTCACGATGATGTTTTGTTGCTAAGCGTCTGTTTAAGAAAAAATTAATATCTACAATTAAAATTCGAGAATAGAGTTTCTTGTTGTTAAATGAATGATAACTAAAGATTTTCTTTTCTTATTTAATGGGTCAGTGACTTCAAAAATAAGGGAGGGTGTCACAGATTTAAAACACTTAGCTGTTAAGGCTGCTGCGTACTAACCCTATTGGATTCGTTCACCTCAGTGTTAACCTATGGAGAAAATTTGTCTACTATTTACAGCTACATAAATGCTGATAATCCAATAAAAATGGTATTTTCAGATAGCCTGAACTTTTGTGCACCTTGGAACAGGATTCATTTTATAAATTTCGTCCAACAAAGGTATTGATGAACGTTTAAAGCACACTATACTAGATTTTTCCCCCGAATAATTTAAATTTTAAAATATTTCCATTTAAAAAAAAAACGAAAAATGGCCCAAGGTGTAAAATATCTTTCTCTATTACGGAGTACATCTATATAATAAAGTTGCTAAGCCAATTCTTTGGGCAGTCCTTGAGAGAAAACTACTGCATCAATTTACTTCATTTTCGTCTTAAGCGAAAGATTTTAGTCTATACAGAGGCTGTTCGCACATTTTTTAGACGATTTTGGTAAGCGGTAATAAAAAATCGTTTGCTGCAAAAGAAATAATTGCAATTGTACTATGTTTTTAAAAGTCAAAATTATCGTCTACGGCTTGAAAGTTTTGCTTTTATTCAAAATGGCGTTGTTAACAAAGCAGTGGTTCGAAGGCTACATTTATGCTCTTTCCGAAGAGAAATATGCATACTCCGTTATCCAAAAACGATGTGAGAGTCATGGTTTTGTGATATCTAAAGCGTCGATAGGTAATATCGTCAACAAGAAAGGAAAAAAACGTCACATTGGAGCCTCAAGTGGGACAAAAATTCCAAACAAGTATCCAAGGAAAAAAACGGACATCTTCGACTATTGCAAAGGTACGCTGTTTAATGTTAAAAGAAAATCCCCCTAGTCAAAGGACAGTTACAAAATCATTAAAATGCTCGGTGTCCACTGTAAACAAAATGATAAACGTTGATTTAAATCTTAAGAAAGCGAAAAAACGCAATGTGCATCGTCTTCTTCCAAATCATATCGCTGAACGCAGGACACGCTGCAGAATTCTATATGAGAAACACTTATCCAAAGAAAAATGGAAAACAATTGTCACAATAGGGTGTATTTAAATGGTCAATCATAGCAATTGCAATCATGGGTGTATTTAAATGATTGCAACAAAAAAAGAGCCATTTATTATCATAAAAGGGGAGAAAACAATTTAAGTACATGGTTCAAAGAATCGAAAGAAAGTTTTTCTAAGGGATTCATGATTGTTGCTGGTTTTTTTTATAATGGCAAGTTAAAAATAAAGAGAGTGGAAAAAAATGTCAAGATTAACTCCAAATACTATCAGGAACATATTTTATCGCCAATTTTTCTGAATGAAATACCATCGCTTTACACACAGTGCCATCAATCTGTGAGACTCCATCAGGACAAAGCTAGCAGTCACACATCAAAATCCACTGTAAATTTCCTAAAAGAAATGGAACAAAAAACTGGTATCAAGGCCATACCCTTCACTGATATTCCTACTAAATCTCCCGATGTATCACCTATGGATTTTTGTGCTTTCGGACTTTTAAAATCTGCATTATCCAAACGTCGTCCCAAAACCCTTACAGGACTCTGGAAAGCTGTTCAGGAGGAATGGGATAGAATACCTTTTCTGACACTTCAAAAGACATTATTATCCTGGAAATTGCGGTGTCGAAAGATAGTTCAGAATAAGGGATGTCAAATAGAACATTTAAAACACAAGAATTTTATGTAATTTAGTTTTGTGAATACAATATGCATCGTCTAAAAAATGTGTGAACAGCCTCTGCAGATGTGTCAAATTTAGTTTTTGTAACCGAAATTTCTATTCATTAGCGATACTTTACAATTCAAAATTGCTTTCTGCGCATGCTCAGTAACCTGTTTAAATCTGGCGTTAGATACTTACTAAGCACGAGGCCGCACAAACACGTGAATTTGTTTATTCAGAGGAATCTCTCAAGCTCTCTCTCTGCCATTTTTATTTTTAATTATGTTTGGGAGATAAACACTTTCCATCAACTTTAATTCTGTATTTCGTGCTGTTGAAAAACCGTTCTTCTTTCTATTCGGTTCAATAGTCATTTTTTAAGGTGTATTTCTGTATTCTTAATATTATGATTTTCAGTATTTATCAATGATGTGTTAAGTATAGTTTGTGTATTAGTACATTTATTTACTATCCAGTTGTCATATTTTGTACCAGCTAGTATTTTTTTTTAATCTTTAAGTCCAAGTCGGCAATCTTTGGGCATATTTTCTCAATAGGTTAACACTGAGGTGAGCGAATCCAGTAGGGTTAGTACATAGCAGCCTTGAACAAGGTGCAAATAGTTATTATTAGAGCAAGAATTGAAAGGTCATAAAACTTCTAATTCCCAATCTTGTATCATATTTCTGCTTGCTGTTTTTATATATAAGGTTTACCTTATATAAGTTATCGAGATTTAATCTTTTTCATGCTGTGCTACCAGCCCAGTATTAGTCTTCACGTTATCTATATATATAAAACAGTTCCGTAACTGACTCAGTGATTGACTGGCTGACATACAACGCACAGACTAAACCGCTGGACCTAAAGTGCTGAAATTTTGCATGGCGATTCTTCTTATAGTGTAGGGGTGCACTAAGAGAGATTTTTAAAAATGTCTTATTAGATTTTTTAAAATTAAATTTTTAAGCTGTTTTGGTAACTTTTTTTAAGTTTGCATTTAAAATAATTATTTGAGGTTTATAAAATTTATATCACGAGAAAGATCATAAAAATTCCTTTAAAATGAAATTTTTTTTAATCTTTACCTCCATTTTTTGGTGAATTTTTAAAGATTAAATTTTAGAATTTATTTTATTAAATGCTGATCACGTGATTTCTTTTTCTGGTACTTTAAATAAATTTATCGTCACGTGCATAACAACTAAATAGACAAAAGAAATATTTTTCTTTTCTTGCTAATGCGGCAGACGATTGGACATTATCCAAAAAAATATTATAAAATACAGTAAAAGATATGTTCCTCAAACTGTACTATATTTTTTAGTATGTCCTGTTAGATTTAATTTGAATATTTTCTTCTACATTATTTTGTCTATAAAAATATCCGTTACGATTTTTTTATAAATATATTTTTTCGTTTTTTTCTTACATCAATTGCTTACATTGATCGTTTTATCTATTATAAATATATTTATACATATTTTTGACATTAATTGACCGTTGTATTTAATTTGATTAATTAAATAATTATTAATGTACTCCGTAGCGAAGTACGGGTTTTCAGCTAGTCATACTATATGATGAAAAACTGGGCTTCCGGAAGGGCTAAATAGAATCTACGTAACAAGCATTGAACGGAAGTGTTTATTAGCTGAATAACTTTTTAATATCCCAGGAGATTTCGATTTTTGCAAAAATAAGGATGATTATCTAGTTATTTTTACAAACGTTGATGCTTCTCAAAAAATTTATCTTTAACAAATTCTTTTTACTCTATTTTTATTTATTTAGTTTTCATTAATTCATTAATTTATTTTTTAGATGAAACTAATACTAAGATCCTACAAATAAATTTTACAGCCGGGTATGAATAAAAATATTCTAATATCTTCCAATAAAGAAATTTCTGAACGATAATTTTATTACTGTCTTCCTGAATATACAGAAAAATTCAAAAGAAGTTTTTTTTAGCATGCGTTCAATATTTACCTAGAAAGCAGGTAAATTTTTTTACGATATAGAGTAAAATTTCGACGACATTTAACGTATTAAAATTATATTTATCAATCAGTTAGTCATTTAAAAAATAAATTCCCTTTTAATTTTTATCATTTTTTCTGGGTCCGCCAACCAAAATGAATGTTGAATTAATAACGTAAATTATAAAAATAATTTATCAGAGAGAATTTCTAAAAAAATTAAAAATTTCTGGTAGTCTCTTCTAACGAAACTACCGCGGGTTATTAACGTAGGATTACTTATCGTTGCTTACCTTTTTTGTATGTATATATGTATATATGTGTTATGTATATATGTATCTATATATATACACGAGGACCGTGGCGGCCTTGTGGTACAGCGCGCTGGTTTTCGGTGCTGCAGGTGCTCAGATCGAAACCTGGCGAGGCGCCACTAAAATGCCTCCGTTTGTGCCGTCCCTTCATAGGGGCAATGCTGGTCTGCCTACATAGCGCCCCCATAATAAAATGGCCAGCAAAACTGCGGTGAATTATAGTCGAATGTCTTCGCGACAAGTGCCTCCGCATTGGAATATATATATATATATATATATATATATATATATATATATATATATATATATATATATATATATATATGTACATGTGTGTGTGTGAAATTTTTGACGCATGTTTGTACTTTCTGTTTAACTGTTTACTGCTTACCCAAGTGATGCCGACTGGGTTTGGCCCGCTGCCAAAATTATAACTCGCGACGCAGGACACCTGAAATTTTGTTTTCTGGAGGACATATATGTAGGAACGTAATCCTACATTAAAATATTATTTCGGAGTAATATATTCAAGTTTATATAAAAGTAGGTTTTCATAATTTGTCGCATTATTTCGTTGGTAACAAAGGGTGCTCAAGCACGGCCTTCGACTGTTTTCTGTTAAATCCTATCGTATACTATTACAACATCAGTAGTTTGTTATATGTGAGATAAAATACTGTTTGATTTGGGAGGCATAAGATAAGGAGACAAAATACACATTTCTCTTTTCGGAAAATTTCAAAAGTGTTATAAAATACTAAGTGCTGTTACGTAATGTTTTCTATGATATTGGATAAAACAACTAAATATTTGTTAAAAAGATGTCACATGCCCTAAAACAAACTTTATTCATCATTTCTTAGTGTAAATATTAGACGAAATGTTTCCTGAATTTTTCGTAATTGAAGTAGGTAAAACATTGCATCAAAGAGCAAATTCCTGAATACAACATGAGATGTTTACTGGTTTCGGAAACAGAATCCGTTTTGTTTTCCCCGAAAATCACTGCCTCAGAAAATAAATATCACGTTTCATTATTTATCCTGATTTGAGTTTTGTTTTATCTTGATTTAGTAGTCTGCGTTTTTATGCATTTTCCGAGCATAATATTACGCTGACGAAAGCAGTCTCAGAGAGTCTGCAGTCATAAATAAATCTCAATAAAGAAATGAACATTTTTATAACGGGAGGCAGAGTTTGACCGAAAGATACTAAATTTTATGAGCTGAAAATCGCATCTCTCGCGTGAACGAATTCATTTTGTAAGTTAATTTAATATGATATTTGGAGTCTAACATATTTAAGGGTATTTAAAAATATATAAAATTTCTCTGACTTTGCTGTTTGTTATAATAAAAATGCTGTTTTTGTCTGAAGTTCAAATTCCGACTAAGGCACGGACGTTCCTATTCTGTTACATCATATGGAGCAGTGTTGGAGATGAGTCAATGTCCTCAGGACAACAGTACCTGCCGCGTTAAGAAAGAAAAAATTATACCACATCATAACAAAGTGAAAACACAACAAATACGTATATGTTCACTTTAACTCGAACTGTTATGGCAAGGGAAAAAGACATCATTGAAGAAAATACGCTAACTCTGCGTAATACGTTTAGTATTTCAGTTGAATAAAAGTGGTTATTTAAATATACTTCCTGGTTGTAAACATAAGGGTTTCTTACCACCACATACCCTACCTAACATGTGAATTATAATTATAATGCACCTGGGTAGAGACCGAAATCTGCTGTTGAGTATCATGGCAAGACCTTCTCATATACTTTTACATAACTCTCGTATCTAATTTTGTCGCATTGTGTGAAACCTGAAATTTAGAACAGTCTGCTTTGGAAAAATAACTCAGTATATTTTAGAACTGTAACACCTTTTATCAGCTACCTATCATCATTTCAAAACTCGGTCATACCCTGAGGGACGGTTTGTTTTGTTCCTAGGGTCAGCATTACCATAGGAACAAAAGATAAAAAAAGAGCAGTCCATTGAGTTTTCTCTTGAACTCCTCCTTCCCTGAAGCAGAGATTTCTCCACCAAAATCCAAACCATACCCTAAACACTTCTGCTGTCCACTGCCTTATTCAGAATACAACAGAGGGCCTTCATAGCAAGAAAAGAAATTTTCGTCCCATATACAGTCGATGTCTGTTATAACGACCAAACGTTATAGCAACCATTCTAGTACAACGGCCGGTGCAAAAAGTGCCAAATGGAATCCCCCTTTGATGAAGTTTTTTTTACATCCCATATAACGATCCTGCAGATCATTTAATTCCAGTACAGCAAGGGTGTCAAACTCAAAGGCTACCTTGGGCCAAACAAACAAGGTTTAACTATCGGTGGGCCGCAAAAGAAATCAATATTAATAGAAACGTAGGTTTATTTACCTAATTTCAGTATATTCAACATAAATATATGCATTTTGTTTAATAATAGCAAAAAAAGAGTATCATTAAAAAAACATTTAGCGAATTCTTCCTATCTTATTATAATTCTGAGTCGGTTATTTTATTATATATTATTGTGTGCCAATATATTGGCCGGGCCGCAAAAATGTCGAGCCGCGAGTTTGACACCCCTGCAGTACAGCGTACCCTATTCACACTCTCGTCACGATCTTTAACTGAGATGGAAAATTATGTTTTAGAAGCATCTCAAATTCACAAAAACAAGCTATTTCTGATTATTTTTGTAGGTAGTAAATGTAAGCAAAACCTATTTTTGTGATTTCATAAGTTTTACGTAAATTTCTATTTGAGGAAATTATCGTTCTTTTAAATTGTATAGGCCCAGTTAGCAAGAGCAGCGGGCCAGAGATCTGAATGTCCTTGGTTTGCTACTCGTCGCTGCAAATCCACCGCCGGGTTCACTAATGGTGACCGAGGCATGTAAAATAGGTCGTAGCTGCAATGTCCTCCGAGTTCTCAAATTTACCTCTGGAGGTTCGGGGTCAAGTGTTCCGGTCTTGTCACTTGACTTGGTTCAAAATTACGGGACCGGTCATTTAGCCAAATCAGACTCCGACCCTTGTGGTGCTAATTCAAAATAGGAGCCACCCCTTTCTGTCCAATAGCCTATTAGGACCTGGTGAATGGAACCTCTAACCAGGGGGCATTAGCAACAACAACAACAACATTTAAATTAATTTTCATTGCCAGTGATCATTTGAAAACAAAATGAACAATAGGATTTATATTGTAATCATGTATTAATGCGGAATTAATTATAAAATCTTTATTTTTCGCAACAGATGAGAGTTTATTATGTTTTAAATCAATTCCCGAAATAGCGACTACTCGTTACAACGACCTTTTTTATATGGGACGCTGGGAGTCATTCCGACTTTATTAGCAGGGCGTTTAACATCCAAGTTTAAGAGAAAAATGATTTCGAGATTCAAGGGCGCACATGCCTAGAGTGTTTTTAAAATTCTCATAATTCAGGTCAATAACGTCTTTTTAAATGGACGTTTATACATAAGTTTTTTCTAGCTATGGAGCAAGTTTGAGACCAAGTTGGTATTAATGATTGCATTTGTATTGTGGGAGGGACAGTTCACAGTCAGGGAGCATATATTGTGACGTAGGCAGTAATAAGACAAGCGTTTCGCTTCAATTACTTTACTACGACACCTTAAACACTATAAACTACAACTATACAAAGCAAGTATGTACAGCGAGTTAGAATTTACATGTTAGAGATGTCAGGACGGCTTTGGGTTCACAGACCAACTCTGGCCTACAGAAGGCCTCTCGGACCAGAGAGCTCCGTCTCTCTCACACTCAAAAACAGATCTCTCTCTCTTGGAGTATTGGGGGTCTTCTTTTATACGGTCGGCGAATTCAAAAGCTTTCTCTGGCGTTTTAAGTGGTCGTAAGGGTCCAAAGTTTATGGGATTCCACATGTCGCTATAGTGTAAAAATTCTCGAGAGCCCTCGATCCACTCTGGTATTTATGCCTTTTTTAACGTCAGAATCGCATATTACACAAAGTTTATGGCATCTTATCCTAGAATTTATTAGACCGCTCAGTTTAACATTTCGCCGATAGATGACATGTTCATGTTGAGGGGTAGGAACGAGCATCACAGATTTATATAATTACAATTTCGTGGAGTAATGGAGACAACGCCACTATATTAATTAAATTCAAGAATTTAGAGGTTTAAGTTAGTATAAATCATATAATTAATCTAATAAAGCATTTCACGTATAAGATAAAAAGAAAAAGTATTTTGAGCTCTAAGTGAGCTTAATCGTAGAGTATTAGGAACCTTTAAACAAGATCATTAAAGTGTCTCAGAGAGGGCGTATATACCATGATTGCTAGTTATAGATTTCTAAACATAGACACGAAGTTCCGTGAGAAAATGCACTTATATTCTAGGGAGAAACATGTAGTAGGGAAATAGATATAAATTAAATTAAATAATTTACTGGTCTTGATTAGCATAATCTGAATTAAAGAAAAAAAATGTGATTTAAAATTTTCATATAACACACCATAAAGTAGATAAATTATATCCATAAAAGCGTAACGCAGTAAGAAAAAAAAGAATTTTGGGTAAAAGTCACCGTTAATATTTTAATTTCAAAGGTTAAGTATGGCCCTAAGTATTTTTAGATTATTTGATTTGCTACAACTCTAAATATGAATGGAATAGATAAGATATTTAGAAGAAAGGGCGTCGATCGATAGGAGAGATAGCCCTAAGATTGGACTAGCTATCATTTCTAAGACAAACACACAGACGGACAGAAGAAATCGAGGATGGAAAGAAGAACGAGTCGAAATATATTGATGTCAAGAGAATAATTAAGAACCGCGAAAAGGAAATCCGGCAATCATTTTAATGGACGTTCTGTTCTTCAATGATAAGGAGAGAAGAAAAGAAAAATCATTGGAAATGAAACATTATAGCGCTGTGGGATAGATTCATCTATAAGGCACACAATGCTTGTGTAACCTGTGCAAGTGCGCCACCCTGTAACTATATATGGCATTATATGCCTGTGGCCCATTTGTCTATAAGGTATATCTGCCGTAAAATTAAGGTAAAGATAAGTGTTATCTGAAATTGTTCATCCATACTTTAATAAATGTTTTCAGATAGTGAAGATGAGTTTCTATTATATTATTCTTTTAATGAATAGTTATACTAATATTCGGTCTTAACAAAATCTAATTATATATTCAAAGATTGATTTTATAAGTGGGCTGGATATGGTAGGACAATGGTCGAATGGCTAGTGCGCTGGCAGTAGGTGCCATAGTCTGTTGGTTCGAGTCCCCCTCTTGGCATGCACGTTTGCTGACGTTCGGAATAAGCTTTAAGTAGTAGGTTCCTGTCTAATGAGCCCTCGTGTTGCAAGAGTTGACCGTAGCGCTCCAAACCTTGTTGTTGTTGTCTAGGCCGGTTATGGACACGTTAAATCTGTAGACCGGAAAGTCCTTCTATGAGGTCAGAGAGGGTGGGAGAAAAAGCGAGCCCCTCCCCCCCCCAAACGTAGCCCCTATGGGTGCTCCGTCGAAATTAGGGTGGCACCAGGTTATGGTGTTGGTTCCCCCATACGTTGTCCCCACTGAAAGCAACTAACGATTCACGCAGTTAATGGGCTTATGTCTTCATTAACAAGTGTCCCGCATTAGCAAACAACAAATAGTTGTTCAATGCAAAACATTTGTATTGAACTATTATAATATTATGATGAACAATGACTAAATATTCAGTCTATATAAAATATAATTATGTAATCAACGGTCATCATAAAGTGGAAGACACAGCGTATTCAGCATAAAAAAAAAACCCTAAAAGTTTGAATGAACCCCAAAATTCATGTATTGTGAGTATTATCTATTATGAAATCGTTCATTAATTACAATTTTAAGGCTTCTCAAAACTGTGGTGGAAATTCTATGTATACAAACATAATGCAAAATGATTATTGATGATAGAGTATCAAAAACTTTCTCAAAAATGTCGTAATAATATGCTAAATTTGTAACTGTAGGATAGAGTGCATGTTTACATCTGTATATCGGCTTAAGTTATTACTTGTGTAATAATACTTATTTTAGAGGCATATATGAAGGCCTTATTTGAATAGTGGTCTAACTCTATTCTTGTTCATTTTGAGATACAGCCTTACAGTCTAATGACTGCTGAGAATTGACTGCGGAAGTATGATTTGTAATGCCCTCTGCTGGCAGCAGAAATAAGCTGGAGGTGTACCAGTTTGAAAATAAGATAGAAATGACTTGTATGAAAATGAAAGTGAGGTTGACTCCATTTTTTTTAAAAAGTAGAGTTGGACCACTATTCAAATAAGACCTTCATATATAGTACACACACACACACGCACACACGCACATCTGGGTATGTATGTATTCATATATATATATATATATATATATATATATATATATATATTCCATGCTTTGTATAAACCATAAGTGGGTAACAACGTAAGTCCTAACATATTTTTGAAAATATTCTACCTGAAATGTGAAGCATAAGTGGGCAAAAATCATCCATCACTGTCACCGATAAAATACCAAAAGTTTCACTATAAATCGGTTATAATCTTTTCGAAAGGGAATTTGATTCGGGGGAGGCTGTTGAAAGTGTTACCATTTATGGAGTCAACGGTTTGAAATGTGAACAAGGGAAACACTGATTATCCTTTAAAGGCTGCCAAAAAATCTACAGAAAAGTACTCGGAGTCCATCTCTTTGAGTTAAAATAGCGGACGAATTACAATTGTTGTGTTTCATGTTTCTTCGTTTTCTAAATATAATCTATAGGACACACAGATAATAAATATCTTCAGCCTTATTAATTTACCTGGAATAAATTTCTTGTTACGCTCAAATGAATTTTGACTGTGGCTTGCATGTTAATCTTGGTATGCTTTACAAATCTCAGTATGTTTTATGACAGTGTTTAAATGTATACAATACTGATTCCAAGTATTTTTTTCCAATGTGAGGCACTTGTGAGACACTCGTCTTTTGTTATTCACCGCAAACACTATTGCTTACTCCACACCAGCGGCGACAGCAACGGAAGACAGACACATTTTGCCAACTGTGTCTGTGACTGTCATAAAAGCCTCCACACTGCTAGGAGATGGGGAAAAGAGGCAATTTATATTTTCAGGCGCATAATCTTCTCTTTCTATTCTGATTGGCTGTCGAGCAGCCAATCTCTTTCTATTCTGATTGGCTGTAAGCATTACTCCACACCAACGGCGACGGAGACGAAAATCATGTATCTTTTTTTTTGCTCATGCTTTATTACAAACAAATTTTCACTCTCCCGGTTCGTCTCCGTCTCTGGTCTCTGCGGTTTCAAGTTAGAAAAAGTTCAACTTTTGTCTCTGTCGCCATGCTCGACCGCCAATCAGAATAGAAAAAGAAAATTATGCGCATGCACATATAAATTGCCTCTTTTCACCGTCTCCTCAGTGTGAAGGCTTTTATGACAGCCTGAGACACAGGTGGCAAAATGTGTCTCTCTTTCCTTGCTGTCACCGTTGGTGTGGAGTAAGCATAAGCATTACTGGCTACTTTATTGTGAGAGCACCATTTAGGTGAGCCCCAAACGCTCCCTATAAAGGAACAACATGTTAACGACAAAGCCTTAGCAATTTGAACACAAGCCAACTGCGTGGAAGCTTGCTACGCTAACCATTATACCATGTAGACGGCTAATCGTAATATTGAGAAATAAATCTTATGTGTCTATTTAACTATTAACAAACTCTTCTCACAAAACACAACTATCATAAACTAGAGTAATTTCAATATGTTTAAGTGTTCGTTAACTTTGTCACCAAAATCCGCGTTAATAATAATCTAGATCATTTCTCTAATAGGCTAAGTCCAAGCGAAACTTTGTCACCAAATACAAACCAAGACCGCAATCATGAACATGATTAAATAATAGCCAGAGTTCTCACCAATTCCATAATCACTACAACCAAGACCTTTTAGCTAGAAGATAAAACAATTTTTACTGTATAAACCATTTACTGTGATATTAAAGTTCATTAATATTTTTTTAAGTTTTGGGTACAACAGAGTTGGTTTTAAAAAAATCCACATAGGCGTGTACTAAATTGGACGTGTTACAAACATATAACAGTTCCCTAATATGTAACAATAGGTGTAAAAATAATCTTTTATTATTGACATTTTGAAAAAAAACTAAATGTTAAAATAATTATACAGAGTGGTGCAAAAGTCGCTATAACCACGAAATGCTTAAGACCTCAACAACTAACGATACTACAATCATATAATTTACTGTGCATGGAATTAATTCACTATACATCCAGTTTACAATTAAATGCTCAAAGTGTCTTCTGTGCTCCTGTTTGGATAAACGTATGCTATGACACATATTCGGGGAAACACTTTGCAGCATGACGTCTGTAATGGCGTTTATTTTTCATGAGAATGTTATTCTGTAGCTCCTCGGTGGTCTGAAGGTTGTTGACATATGCCCGCTGTTTTAAATAACCCCACAATAAGAAGTCCGGTAACGTAAAGTCTGGGTATCGTGGAGATCAAAGTGTCTTTGAAATCTCCCATCGTCTAAAACTGATTTCGCTCGTTCCATTGAGTCCATTTAGGTTATTTAAAACAGCGGGTACGTGTCAACAACAATCACTCCATCGAGGAGCTACAGAATAATATTCGCATTGAAATAAACGCCATTCCAGATGACATGCTGCAACGTGGTTCCTCGAATATGTGTCGTCGCATACGTTTATGCAAACAGGAGCCACTTTGAGCATTATTGTAAACTGGGTGTATAGTGAATTAAATGAACTCCATGCACAGTAAATTACATGATTTGCCGTATTGTTAGTTTTCGAGTTCTTAATCATTTCTTGGATATAGCGACTTTTGAACCTCTCTGTATATTAAACTTTTTTAATAATCTATTTTTTCTGCCCCTTATCCACCCTTGTCTTCTGCATGCGAATGTGCTTCTACTTCGAAACTCTTCTATAACTTTCACAGGTAAGGATTTCTAGAAGATTATAAAGATAGAAACCGTAGAGCAGTGATTCTCAACTGGTGTGCCTCGGCCCTTTAGGGTGCCGTGGAATCAGCCAGGTGTGCCGCGAATTTTTTTATAAATAGAAAATATTAGTAAGGCTAACTTAACCCTTTGAGGGGCGCCGTTTGCACAGTGCAAACGCCTAACTCTATTTTTTATTGCACTTGCATTCAATGTCTTCCTGTTAAATGAGCAGAAAATGGCTAGTACTGCCATCTGTTATCAGTTTACAGAAGTAAAAACAATTTGCAACCTTTAATTGGGAATTTTTTCAAGATTCTTTAGGTTAAAAAAAATCGGGGGAAAATCTGCATCGTGCTAACGGTGGAGGTTGTTACCCTTGAAAGCGTTAAAATAAATATTAAGTTGAATTAATTTCTCTCACTCCCGACTGATTGTGACACAAATCGGTGTACTCGTTCATGAAAATGAATTAGCTGCACCCACAACTGTTAGGCTCGATATCAAACATTTGTGCTCCAAGTATCGATAGCATGTCTCAAATTAATAAAACAACACTATTCCTAGTGATATCTATTGTAGTCCTCTTGTGTAATGCTATACTGAATCACGTGGCTATTTTTGAAACTGCATTAATGTGTCCTATTTTGGTGTTTGTTACTTATACCTTTTAATAAATTAAATCAGCAATGAAGTAAGTATTTATTTGAATTTAAATTTTACATTTTCCTGATATATAGTCCACTTTGATTTAAAGTTTGAAAAATTTAAAAAAAACTAAAATTCTAATAAGTGTGCCCCAATTTTCTTATTTTATTCCTAAGGATGTCGCAATCATAAAATGTTTGGGAATCCCTGAGTTTACTACCATTAGTAATTAACCTTTTGAAAAGTATGTCCAAACTATCACAGTGTGTGAAAAAGCTCAATTGAACTTTGTCTCAGATTTCGATAGACGATTAATTGGCACCAAAATTATTTATACTATTATATATTAAATGTATTATAAATCCATTCTACATTAATATATCTTAATATATTCTGCATTAATATATCCTATTCTAGGGTTGTGATTTATATACTCTAATAAATTAATAAAATCAGCAATGAAGTAAGTATTTATTTGAACTTAAATTTAACATGTCCATTAACAATATATCCCACTTTAATTTAATATTGAGAAAACTGATAAAACTTAAAATTTTAACAAGGGTGCCCTAAGTTTCTAATCTCATTTCCCAAGGGTGCCGCAAACATAAAAAGATTGTGAATCCCTGCCGCAGAGCTTTAAATTTTTAAGAAAGCTTGTAGCATATTAAGAATCCACCATCGACTCCAAAATCAACTCCTCGTACAATAATACCATACGCGACTTTTGTCTTGTTTAATCTTATATGCTTCCTTCCAACACCATATTCTGGCTTTGCAAATATTATTACACTGCTCGCATATCCAACCTCCTTATCTTTTTCTTGCAAATGTGCCGTTAGTTTAAAATTCTTTCGTAACTTTTACTCAGCCAAGCTTTTTATGCCATAGTAGCTGTTTCCCCGCCAAGGATCGGAAATATTCCCCGTGATATATCTATCGGTTATAAGGCATATTCTTTCTTTGGCAAAGTAGCACGAACTTCCATGTCTCACGCCATAGATCATGTTCTTTTTGTCGATTCTCCCTTTCGCGTCCCATTAATCTACGAAACGCGCCCACCCTCTCATTCTCATTATTATATATATATATATATATATATATATATATATATATATATATATATATATATATATATATATATATATATACATTTTTTTCCTTCTCTGGCGAAATCTTGGTGGCATGTATGAATCCCCAGCCATTAATTTCCTGACTTTTTACTTTATTTTTTTTTCGTTCTACCCCTGTTCAACTTAATGCACCGCGACTGTGCATTTATTTGCCTTTTTGCCATGAAAATTGACTTATGGTCTGTTAATAATCATGCAGTGCGTAGTAACCAGACTTATTAATTATGTTAATAAAACTTGAGCGTTATTTTGGGAACGAATTTATATAAAGTGCAGGCGTAATTCATCGAAGAAATGTGATGTTAAATGAACGAGCCAACATAACAAAAAAGAAATTATGAAATGTGAAAGCTATTATTTCATTATGATGAAGAAATTGTTTTTGACGCGGAACATAATGTATAATATCGTAAAAAAAGGAAGTGAAAAAATGCAATATTATGACTCTAGTCCGGTAGTATATTCATATACATTCGAACTATATATATATATATATATATATATATATAGTGTGTGTGGGCAAAAAGTTCGTAGAAACTTTAAAAATTCATAAAACCGAAAAAATAATCAAAATAAAAAAAAGGTTTACAGGATTAGCATCGCTAGGTCACGGGATTTTTTTTAAGACAGGAAAAAAATAACTCAAAAAACAGCCGACAGGTGACACTGACGTACACAAGTCAAAGAAAAGATACGCAAATAACAAAAAGAATACTTCTAAATGATTTATTACAGCTGTAGGTGTTCCACATGACCCCCCCCCACCACAGGGGATAAGGCATTGCAGGCTAGTCACAAATCCGCTAGGCTTAGAATTCTTTTAATTGGCTACCAGCGAACACATGGTAAAACCACACGAGACAGAGTCAAAATATCGTAGTGATGAGTCAAAGGGAATACGCGCGTTGTATGACGAAAAGGCGCAAGGTTTTGAGTCATGCCGTTAACAAATAATTTTAATGGTCAGCGCGTGCATTAAGGGATAATATAGATAGTCAATTCATTAACTTCTAGGTCGCGATTTGAAGTAGGGACTGTGCTTTTTTGAAAGTCTGAAAGGAATTTAGAATACGCGTTAGCTTTTCAAAGGCAATTAATAATGATGGGGCGTTATTATATATATATTAATGGTACGTGTAAAATGATAAATTTGAGTTAATAAAATATTGATAAAAAAACATCTCATTAAGAAACTTGATTGATGCAAAATTTGTTTTACGTTGGAACTAAGCTTATTAATAAATGATAAGCTTAATTATTGAATATCAATTTACATTTAGACTCTGGTTCTTAATATAAAAATTAACTGCATAATTAATCATCGAATTTTGTTATTGTTGTTGTTGTTGTTTCTAATGCCCTCTGGCCGGAATCATATTCCAGACCAGGTCCATATAGGCTAGCGGGCTGAGGGGTGCGGCTACGGGTCTATATTAGCACCACAAGGGTTCGAATTAGCCAGGTACTACCTCAATTTTGATCGAGCAGTCCCCTGGGTGATATCTGGGGGATGTTATCCTCTCGCACCCTCTGACCTCATAAAGGGACTTTCCGATCTACGCATTTAATGTTCCCATATCCGACCAAGACACGAAGAATTTACCGGAACATATCATTAGGCTTTACTTTTGGTTACTTTGGATTTTATAGTATAAGTGGCAAAATTTAAAATAATTTTCTACTCCCTTATACTTTAATTTAAAATTTCTGCAATAATTAAACGATTAATTTTCCGAACTTTCATATTTCTCAGAATCTAGAGCGTCCGAATCTCACGTTGCGATGTGGGTTTCACATATTGACGAATTATAATTCATCGACAGTGTAAAGAAACAATACTTCTAATAAACATTGCTACCTTGATAAAAATTTAAAACGAAGAAGCAATAAATTTCAATTAAAGTATTTTATAATCATATTTCCTTATTTATGTGTTAGAAACAACGTTCATATCAACCCAAGTATGAATATCGATCCAGTTCAAACTTTCCTGTTATCTAAATACATTTATTTAAACCTAGAATATGTATCCTTTAAGAACAGATTAATTCTGACGAGATCTTCACCTAATCCTGACCAGATTTTAACATTAAGAAGAAATGTCTCATTTTTCATTTTCGACAAAGTCAGGGGTTACTTTTTCAACGGTCCTACCATGCTGAAAATACCGGTTATCGTCAACAAAGTCAGTGGTTGCTAATCGAAGCGTTCCAATGTAGAATTACAATGTTACCCCCCCCCCCCTTTTTATAGATGCCACTTTCACTGTTTTCTATCATCTGGGTGTAGAGTTGAAGTTGTATAGGTATCGCCGCTAAAAACGTCTTGGTACTGACAGTGGCGTAGCGTGGGGTGGGCAAGGGGGTCTATCATGCCCCGGGCGCCACTCGAACAGGGGCGCCAAATGGTCATTTTCACTAATTCTATATACTATATTACTATATGTTTTTCGGAAAGAGGGGCTCCAAAAAAGTATCGTGCCCCGGGCGCCAGTTATGCTCGCTACGTCACTGGGTACTGAACATGACAGACCTAGCAATACTCATTCTCAAACCTTACTCTTTATAGATGCAATGGGAATATTATAGACCTGCGATTCCCAACCTTTTTTATATTTTCGACACCCTTAGGAATGAGATTAAAAATTTGGGGCATCCTTGCTAAAATTTTATTTTTTTTTTCAATTTTTTAAATATTAAATTAAAGTAGTATATATTTTAGGAACATGTTAAATTTAAGTTTAAACAATTAATTACTCTATTGATGATTTTTAAGATATCGTTCTTTCATATGCAGTATTATCCATTTCTTTATCAGTTTTTATAATGAAATGGTAATTACGTTTACTGAACATACTACATTTGGTTTTTAAACTGATATTTTAAGAGTTAAGTTCAACTGCCTAAAAGATAATTGGTTATTACACGATCATGATCGAATTTCTCCATTGCTAATTTTATCAATTTATATAAATGTAATTCATTTATGTAAAGGATTTTATTCATTTTTTAAAGTAACAATCATATGGGATATATCAATACAGTTTCAAAAATAAGCATGGGATTCTGTATAGCATTACACCAGAGCACTGCAATAGACACCGCTAAAAACAGTTTTGTTTTCATAATGTAAGACTTCCGATTGATGGCCAGAGAACAAATGTTTGATATCAAGCCTAACAGTTATGGATGTGAGAGCAGATTCACTCTCATATCTATTTGTGTCACAGTGTGTCGGGCCTGAGAGTAATTAATTCAACTTAATATTCATTTTTAGTAGGAGTTAGTAATATTTTTCGTTTATCCAGAAAGAAAAATCTCGTGGCACCCCTGGCCGATTTCACGGCATCCTAAATTGCCGCGGCACAACGATTGGGAATCACTGTTATAGACTGTTAATCACTGTTACAGTTTTAAGAATTCCCGGGCGGACAGCATGAGTAAAGAGAGCCAAATGTCCAACAAAAAAATAACCTTCATTTGCAGTCACTCTTTTAACATCAGCAAAAGAGCGAGATAAAGTATACTTAAGTGTATCTGGGAAATTATCTGGTTTTATGGAATGCAGGACTTTACTATGGTGTGCTTCTATTGGGTGACGGTTATATTTTTATCATGGTTTTATTAACTTGCTTTCTTGTTTGTTTGTGTATTTGTCCCTTACAAATCTTGCAATCGATTTTTAACTAACTTCCCGACTAGCTAGACATTTGAAACTTTTAGAATAGCTCAGAACACGATGACAATGCATTTTTTATATACTTTTAGCCATCTTTAATCAGAACTAATTTTATTATCAGTTAATTTTGTTTTGTACAATGGTGCAGCCATCTATCAGTTGGGACGGGAACGAAAAGTTAAACGCAAGTTAACTTCCCATTAACTTCATTTTCTTTCAAGTTGATGGGATAATTCATCAAATTTTTTTTAAATATTTATTAATACATAGAATTGTCAAGCTTTATATGATTCAACAGAAAATTTAAAAACATGGTATATAAAAAGTTTTTTTTATCTTGTAATTATTAGACGCTTTACCGGCGAGGGAAACTCATAAGTTGTTTTTACAGACTTCCTGAATGAGCCATTTGATAAATGACCGCTTATGTTTTACTGTAGTAACTTCCCTGTTTTTCCAAAATCCTGGACCATGTTGGATCTACTTGAATTAGCACTAATTGTAGCGAGGTGCCCCTGAGATTTCTTCCGAACTGTTTACGAGAGGTAGAGTTACGAGAACCGAGCACAACTGATCCCGTAAATGGAATCCTGCCGACTTAGAAATGTAATAACTTTCAACCATACCGGTGCAGGAGATGGTGCACACAAAAATAATGTAGACCAAAGCAGCGAGCACATACAAGATCCGGGGAACTTTATTCCATGGAAGTATACTTCAAGACAGCAGACATTTCAGCAGTTATTATTCAGCAAACATTTCAGAAGATACCATTCAGCAGTACACACACAAAGAATACTATCGGCCACCGGCCCTGCCGGGGCTTGTGAATACAGATTTTACATCGTGGCGGAAATACAACGCGGACATTAGAGCGAAGACAGAAAAGACAGGAGAGCCATCAAGGGCAAGAGGAAGCAGAGAAAATGCAAGGAAGAAGGCGAAACTCTCTCCTCAACTTTTTTATACTAGGTGTTAACTGATTTTGCCACTAGGATTAGAATTCATTTAATTGGTTAGGACGGAACATCTGACTTGACCATGTGAGTCATAACTCATCGATGACGAATACTCCCGGTGAGTCGGAACATGCGATGCAAAAGCGCCTGATTCTGAGTCAGCGGTAAATGAGTAATCTTACTGTTCACGCGTGCCTTAAGGGACAAACTAGTTAGTCAATTCGCTTATTCCTAGGTCGCAACTTAGAATAGGGGCTGTACTTTATTGAGAAGATAAAAGGATAATTTAGAATACGCATTAGATTTAGAACAATTAATAATAGTGGTGCGTTATTATTACATATACAGAGGCTGTTCGCACATTTTTTAGACGATTTTGGTAAGCGGTAATAAAAAATTGTTTGCTGCAAAAGAAATAATTGCAATTGTACTATGTTTTTAAAAGTCAAAATTGTCGTCTAGGGCTTGAAAATTTTGTTTTTATTCAAAATGGCGTTTTTAACAAAGCAGTGGCTCGAAGGCTACATTTATGCTCTTTCCGAAGAGAAATATGCAGATTCCGTTATCCAAAAACGATGTGAGAGTCATGGTTTTGTGATATCTAAAGCGTCGATAGGTAATATCGTCAACAAGAAAGGAAAAAAATGTCAAATTGGAGTCTCAAGTGGGACAAAAATTCCAAACAAGTATCCAAGGAAAAAACGGACATCTTCGACTATTGCAAAGGTACTTTGTTTAATGTTAAAAGAAAATCCCCCTAGTCAAAGGACAGTTGCAAAATCATTAAAATGCTCGGTGTCCACTGTAAACAAAATGATAAACGTTGATTTAAATCTTAAGAAAGCGAAAAAACGCAATGTGCATCGTCCTCTTCCAAATCATATCGCTGAACGCAGGACACGCTGCAAAATTCTATATGAGAAACACTTATCCAAAGAAAAATGGAAAACAATTGTCACAATAGATGAATCATGGGTGTATTTAAATGATTTGCATTATCCAAACGTCGTCCCAAAACCCTTACAGGACTCTGGAAAGCTGTTCAGGAGGAATGGGATAGAATACCTCTTCTGACACTTCAAAAGGCATTATTATCCTGGAAATTGCGCTGTCGAAAGATAGTTCAGAATAAGGGATGTCAAATAGAACATTTAAAGCACAAAAATTTTATGTAATTTAGTTTTGTGAATACAATATACATCGTCTAAAAAATGTGTGAACAGCCTTTGTATATGAAGGAATGAAAATATTTGAATATATGTACAAATATTTGATTTCAAGCCTAACAGTAGTGGATGTGAGAGTAGCTGATGTAGGTAGGTACGTAGCTCGGTATATTTAGGTACATGCACTTTTCTTTAAAATTTAACGGTAACTTTATCTTTCTGACTTGTAAATTTGGGCTATTGTAGGGGTTTTTTTTGTGCACTTGTCGTGTAGACATTTGGGCTATTGTAATAAAAAAGAAAAGAAAATTATATTTCAGTGTTTCTATTTTGATGACTATTTCACATTGAATACGACTATTTATGCAGTGAGAAAGGTTCGTAGAATCTCTTTCCCTAGTTAATTTTTAGGACAATATTAATTTTTCATACATATGTACAGCCTGTTCTTGGAATATACATAAACATCAAAATACAGTAACCACCGCTTATAGTGATCAGTGGTTATAAGAATCAACCGTTTATAAGAATCAATATCTCAAAAATAAAAACAAATGTATTATTTCCATGTTAAAATTTTCGCTTTAAAGAATCAATCCACCGGTTTTAAGAATCAGCTTACACTCTCGCTTTCCTTTCATTTTTCCAAAAAAGTCACTTAAATCCTCAAAAGGCACGAAGTTCTTTCTCTACTTTTTTAAAGAATGAGTGATAAGATGGGATGGAATACAGTCTTAAAATGCATCACTTTCTTTATTAGACATAACATAATAGTTTCCCCTTAACCACTTTAGTACAACACTGTCCTATTAGCTTGACCCAGGGGCATCTTTACCGTCCGGGTCCGATTTCACTTTTCTCCACTGACAAACAAAGACAATGACTCTTTTTTCCCACCTCCCACATCCTGATTGCGGCTTCCTGGACCCTGAAACACATAAATCTTTGGTGAAATGTCCACTATCATTTAGGCAAACGTGACATTAGTAGATTCAGCACGTTATCAAACCGTGAAACTTAAGCTAGAAGGTGAACCTTCGTCTGAGACTATTGGTATTGAAAGACCACCTGAACACTTCATTATGTCAAACTACCATAAAAAAAATTTTCTTGCTCCCTTCCTGTAGTTTTTTCCCCCATGCGGAGGCACTTGTCACTAAGACATTCACCTATAATTCACCGCAGTTTTGCTGGCCACTTTATTGCGGGGGCGCCATATAGGCAGACCAGCATTGCTCCCTATGAAGGGACGACACAAACGGAGGCATTTTAGTGGCGCTTCGCTAGGATTCGAACTGAGCACCCTCAGCACCGAAAACCAGCGCGCTGTACCACAAGTCCGCCAGGGCCCGCCCCTTCCTGTAGTTGAAATGTTGAAACTGTTAAGCAGGTATGTTGTAACAAATATTGAATTTTTTCTTCTCTTACTATAATCATGTGTATCTACTTATAGATCTAGAAATTAAGTTGTATTTTTAAAATTATAAAAAATAACTTTAATAAAAGATAATCAACGTCAATTAAAGAGTATTTTATGGTAAATTATCTAATTATGTAAATATAGGTGTGTGTGTGTGCCTGTCCAAAAACCTAAATTTCGGCTATAAGAATCAACCGTTTATTAGAATAAAAAACAGTAATAACAAACGTTATTCTTATAAGTGGAAATCACTGTATTACATTTCTCACATTTTAAGTGCTTATTTTCAATCTTAATTTGTCTTAAACTGAAATTACTCTTTTCTTTTTTTTAAACTGCTTATTGGTAGGCTGAAAGTTTTAAATGAAAGTAACTATGCAATGAACAAAAGGAGGATATGTGGACAGACGATGAGTGAAAACTTCTTCAGCCACCCCAGGCATTTGAAAGTTAGTTGATCATGTTATTCTTCTTCCGTTGTCTGACAAAATTCTAATGGAGTATTTCCTCGCTTCAAACCACAGATTCCATGTCTAATAACGCTAGCTTATGCAAAAAAAGGAGAATCTATAAATGAACCTTTTGAACAACACTTGAGGTGATTTCTCATTAATGCCATTTATTCTCATCATAAAAATGCTGCATTTTATAATCCTTTCAAAGTTATTGTTGGAAATTTTCTAACTTTTTCATAGATTGCTGCAGGGATACAAGAGAAATGGATCTGGAGTCATTTGGGGAATAAACCAAAGCTTATATAAAACTTGAAGCGAATGCATTATTCAGTTTTTATCAGTTTTTAGTCACTCGTGCAAGAAGCAAATGTTGTATTAAAACAACAGTTTTATTTTACTCGATTTTTGCAATATACGGCGTAAAATTAATGAGCCTTTTGCTTCAAAATTTAGTCTTTTCATTTAAAATTGTACGAGTTTATGACTGAAAATCCGAGTCTTTTCATTAAAAAAATCTTTGAGTTTTTCAATTTGAAAATTTTTGTCTGTGTGTTTAAAAATCTCTAAATGTTTTCTTTCAATTTTTGTAGCGTTTGATAAAATCTTCGAGCATTTGTTTGCATTTGATTCTGCCTTGAACAATTGGTTGTCTGGGCTCGAGGTAGCCTAGTGGTACCGCGTCGGCTTTCGGCGTCGAGGGGGGCTCGGTTCGAATCCCGACAAGAACTATTAAATAACTTCGTATCTAAGCTGGATATGAGTTCTTTAAATCTGTGTCCTTCTGTGAAGTCAGAGAGTGGGAAAAAGCACGAGCTCACCAGATACGCCATTACTGAGGGTTCTTGGACCAAACTGAAGTGGCACATGGCTAAATTCGGACTCCGTCCCTTGAAGTGCCATTGTAAACCGGAACCGTATTACTCGGGAGTCGAGACTTGGTGGGGCATGTTCCGGCCAGGGCAGCATAAGAGCCTGTTCACATAGAATCCATCAGCGTTAGCGTAAATAATTTTAACCAATCACATTCTAATCTTTGACCCATTTAACCAATCAGCACCAACGGAATCTTTAACGCTAACGCTAACAGGTTCTATGTGAATAGGCCCTTAGTCGCAACAACGTACTGGTGAGAGTGGAACACCTTGAACCTAGTTTGGTCAAAATTGCATGTCCAAGCCTAACTTATACAGGAGAGTCAGAGTGTGTCCGATCTTCCTAGATGTCACTCCTGGGGTTGCTATGTCAAAATTAAGGTGGCACTCATCTACCAAGTACTCCGACCCTTGTGGTACCATTGTAAACGGGAGCCGCACTTCTCAGCCCACAAAGCCTATAGGGACCTGGTCTGGAACTTCCGGTCAGGGGGCATTAACAGCAACAAAACAACATTTATTTATATAAGTCTGTCATCAAGCGCAGTAACCAGTAGAATAAAAGATGACTTAGTTTCATAAATAAACATTCAGGAATTAAAAATAGTTTCATAAATAAAAATTGAGGAATTAAAAATAGTTTCATAAATAAAATTTGAGGAATTAAAAATCGTTTCATAAATAAAAATTGAGGAATTAAAAATAGTTTCATAAATAAAATTGAGGAATTAAAAATAGCTTCATAAATAAAAATGGAGGAATTAAAAATGGTTTCATAAATAAAAATTGAGGAATTAAAAATAGTTTCATAAATAAAATTCAGGAATTGAAAATAGTTTCATAAATAAAAATGGAGGAATTAAAAATAGTTTCATAAATAAAAATGGAGGAATTAAAAATAGTTTCTTAAATAAGAATTGAGGAATTAAAAATAGTTTCATAAATAAAATTCAGGAATTAAAAATAGTTTTATAAATAAAAGTTGAGGAATTAAAAATAGTTTCATAAATAAAAGTTGAGGAATTAAAAATAGTTTCATAAATAAAAATTGAGGAATTAAAAATAGTTTCGTAAATAAAAATTCGGGAATTAAAAATAGTTTCATAAATAAAAATTGAGGAATTAAAAATATGAAAGAAAATATTTAACTCTGTTTGCAATATGAAATGCAATTTATCTAGCACTGTTCTCTTCGGTTACTCTCTTCTCCCCAAAAGAGGATTCAGATTGAGCCAATCTTCAGAGATTAGCTTATACTGTAAGGGTGTCTCAGTAAAACGTATTTCCTACAAAATGAAATGTCATGATATTATCAAAACATGACCGCAAACGAAGTCTTTTGAACCCTCATAATAAGATCTTAGGATAAATTTTCATTACCTTAAATCAGGGGTTCTCAGCCTTTTTACGTTTGTGGCACCCTTGGGAATGAGCTTAGAAACTTCGGGCACCCTTGTTGGAATTTAGTTTTTTTTCATTTTTTTTCAATATTAAATAAAACATATCAGGAACATGTTACATTTAATTTCAAATAAATACTTACTCCATTACTGATTTTTTTCAATTATTGAAATATATAAGTAACAAACAACACAACACAACAGGATATATTAATGCAGTTTCAAAAATAGCCAAAGGATTCAATATAGTACAGGGTATCTCAAAAAACCTTGACACATTTTAAAAATTTGTATTAAAAAGTACTCATGGTAGGAACTAGAAATACACATACGTGTTAAATTATATATTAGAGTTTTTTTAGTATAGTCAATAAATTTCAATATGTGCTCCTTTTGTGGCACGGAGAATATCCAGTCGGTAATCCATTTCAGCTCATGTGCTTTCCAAAATGGATTCCGTAACACATAAAATTGCAGCAATTATGCATTTTTGAGTGTCGTGGGGTGCGACATTCTAAATAATTTGGGATGCAGTCGAACCAATTAAGTCGAACAAACAGGATGAGAAACGGAAGAATGAGGTGGAACCATGCATTACAAAAAGCCCGGAAGAAGGGAAAGAGATTGAAAAGAGAGCTCTTAAAAATACAGTGCAACGAAAGGAACAATAAGTGAAAAGGGTGATTGTTGACGAAGATAAAACGGCCCCACACATACGAGATTTTCTAAGAAAACAAAATTCCTTGAAGAGCATGGGAGCGTCGAAGGCCAAAGTATTTAATGAGAAAAGCCCCTCACTCAGAGTGGTCAGTAAAGAAGATTTAGGGGGTTAGCAATTATGCGATTTTGAGTTCTTTAAGACTGTTCAGTTTTGTGGAATGAACTTTGTCTTTAACAAATTCCCAAAGAAAAAGTCAAGAGTGTAATGTCTAGAGATTGAGGTGGCCGATCTCGTCCAATCCACTTGTTTGAAAATTCTCATTTAAAAAGTCTCGTACAATCATACCCCAATGAGGTGGTGCACTGTCTTGTTGACAAATGATTTTGGGATGTAAATAAGAAATTTGTGGACCCGCAAAAATTTTTCAAATTTTACAGCCATTTTACAACTTTGCTTTCACGGAACAACTACCGCCATCTGTTGAACTTTTTTGACACAGAAAGAAATTCTAATATATGGGGTAACACATCTGTGAATTTCCAGTTCCTACCTTGTATACATTTTATTATATAAATTTTTAAAATGTGTCAAGGTATTTCGAGACACCCTGTATTATACTAAAGGACTACAATAGAAATCTCTGAAAAGAGTTTTGTTTTATTAATGCGAAACTTACAATTGGTACTTAAAGCACAAATGTTTGATATCAGACCCAGAAGTTCACGACGAAATACCCATATCATCCCCATGGCTTAGCATTTTATGTCTTGCTTTGTATTTTACGATTGGCTTAATAGAGAATGCTTGCTCGCACAAATATTAAGTCGAAAAGGGCAAAAGTAGGCCTGTTGCTTTCTTCACTAGGTTAGGATACTCTTATGCCAGTCCAAGCCAAAAAAAACAGCCCTATACGTGTCACTTTTGGTGATCTTTGAGTGTGAAACGAGGGCAGAGATCAATGAATTCATCTCCACAAGTTAAAAGCACCGATTTGCGTCATCATCTGTCAGTCGTGAGATCAATTAATCCAACTAAATATTTATTTTAAGTAGGCCTTACAAATGTTTCTTTCAAAAAAATCTCGCGGCACACTGGTTGGGAATCACTACTTTAAATGGACTTAAATAAACTTAATATATCTAAAAAGGACCTCAACGGTCAGTTCTTGCTGATTACCAAATGCTATTTATAAAGTTTTAACGTAGGATTATGTTCCTCTATAACGGTCCTCCGGAAAGCAAAATTTCAGACGCCAAAACATATATATATATAGAGAGTGATAAATATATACATAACACATACTTATATGCCATAAAAAAAGGTAAGCAACGATAAGTAATCCTACGTAAATAACCCACGGTAGTTTCGTTAGAAAAGACTACTTGAAATTTTTTTAAATATGACAGATTGAACGAAACATGTTCTTAGATGGAATAAAAGGAGCAATGAAATTTTGTGTTATGCAATAAAAATGTTATTCTAACGAGTTAACAGAAAACTTCTTCATCCCCATTTAAGTTTTCTAAGAAAATACACGTCTTTGAAACGAGACACTCTTAATTGATGAGTTCACATTACAGTTGAAAGTAAATCTATCACGTTTGATTTCGCCTTCCCTTACGGAAGGTTATACATTTAAACTATTTAAGTTTTGGATCAATTTAAGTTTTGGATTGACGTAAAAAAAATCATTGTTGTTACTTACTCGTAATCTTTTCCCACAAAAAGGAAGAATCTAAAACTTTATAAAATAATGTGGAAAACTTAACGACAGTACTACAAGCATTAACTTCAAAATAATAGCTAAGTCTTCACTTGTTCCATGACGACAGATGTACTTGAGTGCTCGGGGTAAAAAAAGATGAGAATGAAAAGGGGGGTTCGTTTGCTGTGAATGTCGCGTTGATCAGTTCAGTCATATAAACACTCCAAATTTGTCTTTTTAAACTTTAATATCCACAAGCACCACATCAAGGGATTTGATATCCAGGTAGGGTATCTTTCAATCCAAACATAACAGAACAGGAGTAGGTATCTTTCAACCCAACAGAGTATGGTGGTTCACACATTCGATTTCCAAGAACACACGAACAACGCATAAAAAGTAACAAAAAACTTTTTGATATAGCGCCGTCTACCGACGAGCCAATGAGGAGGCTTGGATTATTGAACACGGGGTAACCTAGTGGTAGGACACCGGTATTGAGGGTGCTTGGATCGAATCCATAGTAATCCGTTAAATCTGTAGACCGGAGTATCCCTCTATGTGGTCAGAGAAGGTGGGAGAGGGTACGACCCCCCCCCCCTAATGTCGCTCCTGGGATTGTTTGGTCAAAATTGAGGTGGCACCTGGCTAAATAGGATTCCGACCTTTGTGGTGTCATTATATACTGGAGCCCTTCAACCCTCTAGCCTGTATGGACCTGATCTGGAATACGATTCCGGCCCGGGGGGAATTAGAAACAACGACAGATATACCTGAGATGGGCATTTAGCGACCTAAGTTAAGAAGCAATATCATTTTCCTAAAGCAATATCATTTTGTTGTTTTCACGTACAGTTCTTTAGTATAGTGTAGTGTAATGAGAAGAAAAACTGTTATAGAAAACTAAAGAGTAGATATTTGCTTTGTAGACAAGATATTATGTACGCGCAATTATACGACTTCTATATCCTTCTGAAAGAAATTTAGTAGAAAATATAATTCAGTAAAGAAAGGCCTGTGGTGCCCTTGTGGTATACCACGCTGGCTTTCGGTGCTGAGTTTGTCCGGATCGAATCCCGGCGTCGCGCCACTGAAACACCTCCGTTTGTGTCGTCCCTTTATAGGGGGTAATGCTGGTCCGCCTATATGGTGCTCCCATGATAAAATGGCCAGCAAAAACTGCTGTGAATAAAGGCGAATGTCTCCCGACAAGTTTCTCCACATTGAAAGAAAATCAGTAAATTTAAAAAAATTTAGAAACGGAAAATTACCTTTTTTTTAAACTTCCACAATACTTTATAATATAAATCAATCCCTCGATACTTTTCATACGGTTCTGAAGTTTTCTAAAACATTTTTCTTTTAATATTACATGACATTGTCAAGAATCCGAGGTAACCCCGGTGCACAGAGTAAGAAAATAAAATGTCTTTTAACATTGAACCAAGCAAAAAAAAAAACTTTTAGTACATTCTTGAAAAAAATATTTAAAAGTTTTTATTTTATTTTCAGTAGTAAAACGCTTTAGTTTCTTTTAGCCGAATATTCGTCGAACAATATATTTAAAAAGCAATATGATCGGTCGAAGTCATCTGTTTTGAGTTTTTACAGTTTTCGTTTCACCTAGCGAATTAAAATATTTCATAAAGGCTATTATAAATATTTGACTTTCAGAAAAATAGCCTAAGTCAGTGATGCGAAAACTTTTTTTGACAGCGACGAACTTTCTTTAAATAAAAATCACTCGATCCACAATAAAAATTTTGTGGTAATAGCAAAAATTTTTTTAAAACATTAGAAAATGCTAACAACAAAAAAAAAGTAAAAATGAAATCAGAAAATTTTGATAAACTGTTTTTAAAATTAATGACCTGTAGATTTTCATTTTATATATATACTTTGCGTGGTAACCGATAAAAAAAAAAGTTTCGCTTACCTTCTGCACTTGTTTTTGGCAAATCTCATGCGACTAAAACTTAGTATGTATTTAAATATTAACATGTGTTTGTCATTTTGATAAAAATTAACAAAAATTAAAATTAAAAGAAAGAAATTGATTTTAAAATTACTGTATGTACAGTAGATTTTTTAATTAAGGTATCCGGTTATGATAAAAACGTCTATTTTGATGATTTTTTTTTTAAATTTTCTGGTTCTAAAAGAATGTAAGTTTCTGTTTCGAAGTCTGTTTTTATTTTTTTCTGTGCGCTAACTAGAAATTAAATTAGAATGATTAATAGAAGAGCAGCAGATATTCATTTCAATACAAGTTTCTGTTGTTGTTGTTGCTTATGCCACTTGGCCGACAGCAACATCAGATCAAGTCCCGAAGGCTATGGGCGATGAAGGTGCGGCTCCTGTTTTGAATTAGCACCACAAGGGTCGGAGTTCGACTCAGCCAAAGGACCAGGTGCGTAATTTTGAACCGAGTCAAGTGGCGAGACCAGAACACTTGACCCCGCACCTCAAGAGGTAATTTTGTGAACCTGGAGGACATTGCAGCCACGACGGATTTTACTTGCACCAGCCGACATTAGTGTACATGGCGTTGGATTTGTCAGTGCTGAGCATCGAATTAGTGATTTTCAGATCACTAGCCCGCTGCTCTTGCCAACTGGTCCTGTGCGCCCCCCTTAATACAAGTGAAAAATTTAACTGTGATTTCTGAAGAATTTTACTTTTCACCAAAAATGTATACGACTATTGGTATAAATCAAAATATTATCATGATATGTCTGTGAGATTCTTCAGGTATGTTTTTCAAAATACTGTGAATGTAAAGAACTACAGATTAGGCTCTAGGTATATTATTTGACTTATAGCTGTATTTATAAAATATCTCACGAGAAATGACTGAAATTTTACATGTCATTGCATATAATGACCTGTACTCCTTTTAGAATTCAAGATATCGATTAGTTATCAGTTAATTACACTCAAGAGTGCTTGAAGTACACGTGACCAAAAGAAAATGATGTTGAATACATACTTGTTTTTTTTTTAAGGCCAAGAGCCGTTTATGTAAAAAGTTGCCCAATTTCGACCAAAAATCTTCAATTTTGTAAAATTTGCATAATTTTGGACTATTTTCCATCGTTATACTTTTATTTTGGTGCTATATTTCTTAGTTTTAGTAGTAGTTTTAGTAAGTTTTAGCGTAGTTTTAGCGTAGAATTACGTTCCTCCGTAACAGTCCTCTGGAAAGCAAAATTTCAGATGTCCTGCATAGCGAGTTATAATTTTGGCAGCATGTCAAATCCAGTCTGTATCGCTGGGGCAAACAGTAAACAGTTAAACAGAAAAGTACCAAAATATGTTACAATTTTGACACACACATATATATATATATATATATATATATATATATATATATATATATATATATATAGATATATATATATATAGATATATATATATATATACATACGTACATATATAGAGATACATATATACATAACACATACATACATATATACATACAAAATAGGTAAGCAATGATAAATAATCCTACGTTAATGACCCGCGGTAGTTTCATTAGAAGCGACTACCTGCACTTTTGTTTTGAAAAATACGGCTGCGAATGTAGTCAGATACCTTAAATAAATTATGGGATAGGGGTAGCCTTGTGGTAACGGGCTGGCTTTCGGTGCTGAGGTTGTTCGAATCGAATCCCGACACGCGCTATTAAATGCCGCCATGTCTAGGCAGGATATGAGCACGTCAAATCCGTAGACCAGAAATTCCCTCTATGAGGTCAGAGAGGGTGGGAGGGGGTACGATCCCCCTCAGATGTCACTCCTGGGTTTCTCGGTCAAAATTGAGGTGGCACCTGTGTCATAGGGACATGACAGTAGTGTCACGGCCAGGGGCAGGAGCATTGAAAAGTACAGGACAAAGTAAAATAATTGTTAAATGCAAGAAAGAAACAGGGCAATAAAAGAGAAGGGAAGAAAGCCATAGACCGTAACGAAATTTAGAGATTGTGTTTGTAGCAAGAAATAGAAGATAAAAGTTGAAGAGAGTGAGTTGCAAGAAGAGAATAAAATAAAATTTATGATGGCTATAAAACAGCCCACCCTGCTTGAACCCGAAGCACGGGAAAAAAGTTAAATTTGAGGGAGAATTTATAAATCCCGCCCTCGATGCGCATTGGTAAAAAGGCGATTGAGAAGAGGCAGCCACGGACGAATGGCGATGGCATGATAATTATATGACCAATGGAAATTATAAGAGGCGGAGACATTAGTAAGAAAATAATATGAAATGAAAAATAGTGTGAAGGCAGAGATAACCTAAGAAGTCAGAGTCAGTCAGAAGTTTTGTTGAAAGGTAGAAGTGGTGTCAAGGCATATAGACGTATGAGGAGAGTGCATTAAAAGTTAGTGAACCGATGCTGACAGTGCCCAAGTGTCCCGTGTAGAATGCTTGCCATGAACGACGGAGCCGTATTCCAGACAAGAAAGTGCCCTAGTTCCATGCGATGATAAATACGACGAAATTCATCATTACGAGTGCCAGCTGCCCATAGTGATTCCACAGTCATCTTCCAAGGTACCGACTTTGCGTTTCCTTTTTATATTGTTATCATTGCTTCTCAGTGTGTAGCTATAATAATTAATATAGAGCGCGATGAGTATAGTGTTTGAATATAAGATGTTGAGGAATTGACCGATAATTCGTACAAACAATTTAATATGATGTTTTGCTTATATATATGAATTAATTTAGTAGGAATAAAGTTGAAAGTAATATGTGTAGATGCAGTACGAAATATTGTTATAATAAGTGAATGAGTCAAATATAGGTGTCGTAAAGAATTAATTTAGTAGGAATGAAGTTGTGAATAATGTGTAAATGCCGGAGGAAATATTGAGTAATATTGGAGTGTATTATTTATGTGTGTTAATAATCAATAAATTAATTTGTCAATATAACCAGAGTTATTTCCATTATTTGGGAAGCACATCAATGTACTAACCACAATCATGAACTAATAAATTACTAAATCAAAATCATCATTAATAATTAACATAATTAATAATAAAATAATTCCCAATCATTTAATTTAATTAATTTAACAACAATCACTGCCACAATTTGGTTAAATCGTGTTCCCGCCATTGTTGTGCCAGTATAAAACCGGAGCCACACTCCTCAACCCGCTAGCCTATATAGTCCTGGTCTGGAATACGATTCTGACCAGGGGCCCATTAGAAAAATAACAAAAAAAATTGATTATTTATGCAGTTAATTTTGATTAAGAACCGGAGTCTGACTGTATATTAACGATTCCCCCAGATATGCCCCTGGGGGTTGCTCGGTCAAAATTGTGGTGGCAACTAGCTATGACGTACTCCGACCCTTGGGGTGTTATTTTAAACCAGAGCCGCACACTTGATCCCGGAGACCTGGTTAGGAACGTCCTGTCAGGGGGCATTAGGAACAACAAGAAATAAATTATTAGGATATAAATTTACTTTAGACCATCCTCGACCCCTTCAATTATTTTCGTAACCCAACAGTTTGTGCACCACTGATCTAAGTCCTCTGTGGGGAGTTTTTACAGTTTCCATTACACAAAGCAAATTAAAATATTTTATAAAGGGTATGAGGGCTTGAGGTGGTCTTGCAGTAACGTGCTGGATTTCGGTGCTGAGGGTGCTTGGATCGGATCCCGACGCGTGCCATTCAATTTATTTTGTGGCAACCAAATCCGTAGACATGAAAGTCCCTCTATGATGTCAGTGAGGGTGGGAGAAGGTACGATCCCCCCAGATGTTGCCCCTTGGGGTGCTTGGTCAAAACTGAGGAGACTTCTAGCTAAGACGGACTCCGACACTTGTGGTACTATTCAAACCAGAGCCGCACACTTCAACCCGTAGCCTATATGGACCTGTTCTAAGAAACAACAGCATAAGGGTTATAAATGTTTGACTTTCAAAATAACTCTTTGATCTACTATTCACTTTTGCTTTCAGCAGAATTTATTAAGAAATTAATTATAAGAAGGAAGGCTTTGTATGTTTGTATTAATATAAATAAAAGGTACTCATTTAACACAAAATGTGGCTTATTGAATTTTAGGATTATGCTTCATGTATTATTGTATTACATTATTAATTCCCTTTTTCACTGTTACAGTCTGTTATTTAAATGAAAAATGCTATCTTCTGACACCATAAGATGAGGAATATTTTCCGTTGAAATTATATATTTGAACTAATCTTACGATTACTATGCTATACTAAATATTATGAAGGAAAAATATGTGGATTTAAAATTGTCACTGAGTCATTCTATAACTTATGCACATATCGTTCGCATTAAGAAACAAATATATAACCAATTTAAATAGCGTGTTGCTTTGTATTGCAATGTACATACTGGAAATGGAAATATTAAAAGATTAACTGCGCGAGTTTTGTAAAATGTTTTGGAGATTTAGAATGCAGGAAATGTAATCTTTTGTAAATAGGTAAAGGTGGGTTTCCTGTGAAAGAATTTAAATATACTACGATTATAAAATGTCGAAATTGTAAATTTTTAAAATTTTAGTTTCTAATGTCTTTTTGTTACTTTTGAAATGAATGGAGTGTCTGAACGTTAGCGGGTAAGGGTTTATGGAATCGATTGTTATAATTTAGATTTTTATGCTGAAGTATATTTACCTTATTTTAAAGTTAAAATTAGTCATGTAGCGTTAACGTGATTTGTATGAAGTGTTTGATATTAAACTTATGTCACGTTAAAACTTGTATATCAAATAGGTAAATATAGAGTGAAATCTCGATCGATCGATCGCCGAATAATTCCTTTATGTGTCGTTTATTTCACCCAGTCCCGAATAAATTCTGTATAAAACAAGATAAAACAGACAGCACAGGTCGTTCCTCTATTCATTGTTTTACCACAATATTCGGTTAAAACAGGGGTGTCAAACTCAAAGGCTACCTTGGGCCAAACAAACAAGATTTAACTATAGGTGGGCCGCAAAAAAAATCAATATTAATAGAAACGTAGGTTTATTTACCTAATTACAGTATATTCAACATAAATATATGCATTTTGTTTAATAATAGCAAAAAAAGAGTATCAATAAAAAAAACATTTTGCGAATTCTTCCTTATTATAATTCTGCGTCGGTTATTTTATTATATATTATTGTTTGCCAATATATTGGCCGGGCCGCAAAAATGTTCGTCGTGGGCCGCGAGTTTGACACCCCTGGTTTAGAATATCGCAGGTTTATTACTATTTTATTGGATCGATAGTTAAAAAAAAAGAAAACCTAAAAATATAAAAATGTGGATTGGGTTAAAGTGACATCATTTCTAAACAATCTTTTATACATAATTTTTGGTATGTTTGTTGCATTTTACGATGAAGTCGTAACTCTTGGTTGGAAGCAATCGAAAGCTTCTCTTACTCAAGGTTGATGAAAAGAGTCTGAAGAAGATCCACTCACTGTCTGTACCTTCGTTTTCGGAAGCATTCATAGCCTTTGAAAAATTGAAAAGTTTTTTTTTTTATTCTTATACAATAAGTGATGCCGAAAATATATATATATATATAACAGTTCCGTGACTCACTGACTGACATATAATGCATAGACCAAACCGCAGTACTTAAAGGGCTGAAATTTTGCTTGACGTTCTTCTTATAGTGTAGGGGTGCACTAAGAAAGATTTTTGAAAAACTCTTTTTAGATTTGTTGATTTGTTTTAAATTATCTATTAATTAAATATTATATTATTTTATTATTAAATTAAATATTATATTTGTTTTAAATTAATTATATATATATATATATATATATATATATATATATATATATATATATATATATATATATATATATATATATATATATATATATATATATATATATATATGTGTGTGTGTGTGTGTGTGTGTGTATAAAGGAATTAAACTTAACGTTGTTTTTGTAAGATGTATACGGTACTGATTTTTAAAGTTATAATTCAGAATTAATTTTCTGGTGCACAGGAAATTTGAGGATGGAAAATACGTAAAGATCACTTGGAGAATAAATTTAAAACGGTGGCTACATGTTTCGAACTTGTTTATAGTTCATCATCAGGCCTAAAAGCATTGGTATGATTGTCGCGGTGAACGTTCAGTGCATTTGGAAATTTTATTGCGACGATCTCACCATGCTCCTCGACCTGATCAAGAACTACTAACAAGTTCGAAACATGTAGTCAACGTATTTAATTTATTGTGAAACTGGAAAAGTGTACTTAACGTATATTAAATTTTTTTCACCTCTTTAAGACTAATTTTTTAAAGGTATATTTTTTGCTAATCTTTTATAATTGGCACATTAACAATAACAAAATTTTTGATGAGATAACTAATCTCTTAATCATTAATTATGTTTCACTCAATATAATATACATTCGTAAAATACTTTTATTAACAATTATGCTGTAACCCAGACGATGAAATTTCCTTAAGGGCTTGCAAAAGGATTATATTTCTTTGTGAAAAATGTCGTAGTTCTTTTCCTAATAATTAAAAGTTAATAATGAATAGTTATATTTAATGGATGTTACGTCTTTACGAGTATCTAAGGGATTTTCTAAAAAATTTCTTAAAATCATGATATTATAACTGAATAGTTAGAGTAATTAGTGTACTGTACTACATGGCATATTATATACTTTTAGGAAACATAAAAAAATCGACATACATACGCTTTTTGTTCCACAGTAAGATAAAACTATCCATCCCTGAAAACAAAAATTGCGAAAAGTGAGATTTTATTTTTCAAGATTTGGTGTTAGGAACAGAACTCAGATAATCTGAATTTTAATGAAAAATATTTATCTAATAGAATAGGAATTATATAACAGGAAGATCAACAGTTCTATGTAAAAAATTTTGATTGGTATGTAATTCTATTACATCAATATCAAAAATATGCAATTTGCTCCCCCAGTTTTGATAGTAATGTAATGGAGTTGGAATGCTGCCATTTATCTTTCTTAAAGAATACTTCCAAACCCATTAAATATTAGGACAAAGAAGTATTTTCAGTATTCACGTAATCGTTTTTTATCATAAATAACGATTCCTTAGTGTGTTTCCCAGAACACAGGTAAATAGATTGACGCTGTAATAATCATAAAATATGAATGCATTTAGTCTTAGAATTACAGAAAAAGAAGTTTCATTTATAATTAACATATAAAAATATAACTCGGTATCATTTTAATACAGACTGAGCTATACAATTTTTTAACTACAAATTAACCAAGAAAAAAATCATAGCGGTGTACTTATCTGCTATGCCTTGCTTAGGACCTCATACATAATAGCCTTCCAGTTAGGAGAAACCTACGTCAAAGGTGACTATGATATATACAAGTATTTACAAGGAGATGCATATATACAAGTATTTGCATTTGTGACCCATCCTACTAGAGGATTGCCATGTGTTAGGGAGCGTACTCACACATTTTCAATTTGAAGATCGTTGCTTTTAAAACGGCGAGTTAAAGGTTAAAGAAAACGGGGATTAAACGCCGCACACTGGGGCCATGCGCTGGTTTGGCATGAGACGGTCTAGCATTACGCATGAATCAGTAGACACGATCGAGTGGCCGTGATGATCAGCCTGTGAGTACCTATTCCCTCTTCTCTCTCTTTCCATTATTGTAAATAGATTTAAGGAGCTATGTCTCTACTTCAACTATAATCGATATAAGTTATATTGAATGTCTTTAATTGTTTATTGCCTAAGACCTGTTGAATTTAATAAAGTGTTGTTATTTAACCCTTCAGCGGGCGCACCAATTTTTGGAACACCAGCAGGCGCGCGTAGCACAAAGTGCAAGGTCTCTTTCAACCTTGATAGTTCCTTTTGTAATAATGTTTTTTTAAAATTGCAAATAATAATTCTGCGTTTTATAATACGATATAAAAGTTTGTTAATGTTGAGATATATTTATAACTAGCCGGGCTTCGCCCAGCTACGCTCAAGCCATCCGTGTAACATATTTATGTACTTCGGGCCCCACAAAAGGAAAAAAAAAGCCTACAAATGTATTAAATTCAAGTGAATAAATTCCTTTCAATGTTCATTCCCGTCGCTGCCGACAGATGGCAGCTCCACTGCACCAGATGATTTGGTTTCTCAGCAGTAAGTGATTTTAGAATGAAAATATCTCTAAAACTATTGAATTAACAGAATAAGTGTACGCAGAAAAAATTATCAGTTTTCGAAGCTCTTTCCAAATATGTAACATTTATGTACTTTCATGAGAAAAAAAATTACACCGTTTCCTGTATATTTGTCGGCCATTTTTTTTTCGAGGATTGGCCCGCCCGGATGAGTTACGGTCACGTGATCTCTCGACTTCCACTTGTCTCTTTATTAATATAGATTAAAGGCCAAATAATGCAGATATAATCGCCTTATTTCCAAACTTTCCGGTTTATTGGATCTAAGGACAACTTGCGAATGGATTCCTATTATGTCCAAAAACCTAAAAAAACAATAAAATTGTCCATCTACGTGATATGCGGGATACCGTAATGTAATACCGTATATATAATAGCTGCACATCGACTACATCAACTCCTGCTTTGGTCGTATTGTAATCCAGTATAATCGCTGTTTTACTACGGTTAAATCACGGCTAACAATGAATGGAAAGGAATACAAGGGTCAGAAAATCAGACTAGCATTAGAAAAGGTGTAGCTAAAACTAGAAACTGCTTAGAACATTCAAACCTTACATGCAAAAACAAACCATTCAAAATTACGAAAATGTTTCACTTTGTACACTGGTGAGCCCGCTGAAGGGTTATGTGTACCTAACGCTTCACCTGTATTATTCAGCACGTGCCTCGGATCCAGGGTTAACATCCACTATACGATGTAAGTTTGATAATTATGATAATTATTTATTAGGCAGCGTTGAATCACATGCATTTTTTTACATGTTTTTATTAACTCACTTTCTTGTTTGTTTGTTTGTGTGTGTGTGTTTACCCGGTACAAATCTTGCAATCGATTTTTAACTAACTTCCCGACTATCTAGACATTTGAAACTTTTAGATTAGCTCAGAACACGATGACAATGCATTATTTTAATACTTTTAGCCATCTTTAAACAGATTTGAATTCATTTTCAGTTAATTTTGTTTTATAGACTGGTGCAGCCATCTATGGAACGGGACGGGAACGAAAAGTTAAACGCAAGTTAACTTCCAATTAACTTCCTTTTCTTTCAAGTTGATGGGATAATTCATCAAAAAAAATTTTAAAAAGTATTTGTTAATACACAGAATTGTCAAGTTTATATTATTCAACAGAAAATTTAAAAACATGGTATATAAAAAGTCCTTTTTATCTTGTAATTATTTCATCTTCAAGTACTCAAAATTTTCTACAGTAACTATTCACGGTGACCGACATTTTTTTAAATGTAGGTTGGGTAACTATACTGTGTCAGTAAAAATTAAGATAAATTCCTCATATGGAATTCTTTTAGGACCAAGCCATACTTATAGGCTCTTCCTCACTGATGAGCTTGTAATACGAGCAAAACCGACGTCCGTAAGTAACGAAACCTCTATCATATCATTCGTACAGCGTTCACTTACATGTGGCGTAGCCATGACAGTTCACAAACTATACTTGGTTTTTTAAATCATAAACCTAACATTTTAGTCATAAGCGTTACATCATACACCTTATGACTAAAATGTTAGGTTTATGATTTAGGTAGGTAGTTAGGTTAGGGTCAAGGTAGTTAGGTTAGGGATCAAGGTAGTTAGGTTAGGGTTATTTTTTACATCATAAACTATACTGAATTATTTTGGTTACAGTTCTTTCACCCGGGTCACCATTGTCGACTTCTGTGGATTACGAATTCAGATATCTTCAGTGGCAGAAAACAAAACACATTTATATGAACCACTTCTAAAGCTCCTGTGTACTAACCCTATCGGATTCGCTCACCTCAATGTTAAACCTATGGAAAAAAAAATTGTCTACTATTTACAGCTACATAAATGCTGATAATCCAATAAGAATGATATTTTCAGACAGCTTAAACTTTTCTGCACCCTGCAACATGATTCATTTTATAAATTTCGTCCACCAAAGGAATTGATGAGTTTTTAAAACACACTACACCAGATTTTTTCCCCGAATAATTTAAATTTTATAATATTACTAGTTGGTACCGATCAAAACATGACGGCTACATAGCAAATAAATGTACTAATGCACAAATTATTCTCAACACATCATTGACAAATGCAGTGGCGTAGTGACGGAGGCGCAAGGGGATCTATCATGCCCCGGGCGCAACTCGCAGAGGGACGTCAAATGGTCCTTTTAACTAATTCTACATATTATATTGCTATATGTTTTTCGGGGGAGGGGGGAGCGCCAAAAAGGTGTGCCCCGGGCGCCAGTTATGCTCGCTATGTCACTGGCCAAATGTTGAAAATCATAATAATGCGCAAGAACAACTTAATGTGTTTAAACGGCCTCGTGCTTAGGGAGTATCTAAAGCTAGATTTAAAAATGTCACTGATCATGCGCAGAAAGTATTTTAATTGTAAATTATAGCTAATTAAACAGCGTGAAATAAACAATTTCAGCCAGGTTTAATCTTATATTTCACAAACATAATAGTCATAAAAATAAAAATGGCAGAGAGAGAGACTCCTCGGAATAAACGTGTTAATCATTAAAACATGTCACTGAGCCTGCGCGGAAAGAGTTTCTAAAGCCAGATTGAAACATGCCACCGAGCATGCGCAGAAATCAATTTTTAATTGTAAATTATCGTTAATTAATAGAAATGGCGGTTACAAAAACCAAATTTGACAAATCTACAGATTACAATCTTTCGTTTAAGACCAAAATTTAGTAAATGGATGCAGTAGTTTTCTCTCACTGACTGCCCAAAAGTTGGCTTAGCAACTTAAATATATAGATTTGCATTTAGAAAAAACCAAAAAATGCCCCAAAGTATAAAATTTCTTTCTATATTACGGAGTACAAGTTTAAAAAAAATATCTTTAAATCCATACCGGCAATCCATGGACAAATTTCCACCATAGGTTAACCTTGAGGTTTGCGAAACAATAAAGGGTTAGTACACAGTTGCCTTAAAAACGCATTTGGAAAACATAACAAGTAGGCAAAAAAGGAACCGAGCACGAATGCTCTTTCATCCTATAGCATTATGAACAGGTCGTGCACAGAGCAGCCCGATTTTAAGGGACTACGCATCGCGTCAAGATGCATCAATACAAGTCCAAAGCAGTTTGGGTACGCAGGGAATGAAAATGATAACAAATGAGCTATTTAAACATATGAAACTTTTATAGGTAATTTGTCTGCATGAAAATGATTTATATAATTGTATAATGTTTATTAAAGTATTCAGACACATTAATAGACATTAAATTCCCTAGGTGGATTATACTACGTAGGAGGCAATAACTAATTGTGAATATTGTATCATTTGAATACATTACTCTCAATTATTATACTACGTATGTTTAAACTCAGATTTAATAGTATAGTTTAATTCATTACTAACCATTTACGCTTTTCAACAATCATAGCAAACTAATTTGATAATAGAACATATTATTGCAATGATATAACTAACTGTCACCTTAACTGTAAAAGCAACTTATACAGAAATTTAAGGTATTTTTACTACGGCACGATCTCCAGTCCCAAGAATTTCGCTTCGCTACCGTTAAATATTCAGGTGCTCTCTTTTAACACGTTTTTGTATAACGATGAACCTGGAAGTAACTTTGCCGAGTAGATAAATGTACACTGCAAAGAAATAACCTGAATTAAGAGTGATTTTTCCAAGGGGAGAGGGGCACAAATATTGTATTTTTTAAATTAAACTTTGATTCAGTAGGTGAAGCAATCTCAATTATTCAAGAAAGTGAAACATAGAAGCTTTCTTTGCCACAAAATATAAACAGCTATAACAAAAGCTTCTGAGAATATATATATATATATATATATATATATATGTATATATATATATATATATATATAGAGAGAGAGAGAGAGAGAGACAGAGAGATAGACAGGAATATACAACCTCTTAAAATCCACAATATAAACAAAGGGATGCCGCACACATATAACAATCTCAAATATCACATCTGATAAACTGTTAATTAGTTCAAAACGTTAAGTCATCCCTTTGTTTATGTTGTGGATTTTAAGATATGTGTTCGTGTTTGTATTTTTCTCAAGTATCCTGTAAAACTTAAGTTATATATATATATATATATATATATATATATATATATATCCAGGCGCACACAACCTTTTAAAATCGGCAATAAAAACAAAGGGAAGTTACCAATTTCAATATACCAATGTCCAAGTGATAATCACACCCAATATTCCATGGCATGACGGTGAAGTATTCATTTGTTCCAACCATTAAGCCATCCCTTTATTTATATTGTGGATTTTACGAAGAAGTGTGTTCGTGTTCGAATTTTCCACATGTTTCCTCTATGTCGTAATATATATATATATATATATATATATATATATATATATATATATATATATATATATATATATATATATATATATATATATATATATATATATATATATATATGGGGCGGTGAAAGGCAAATTGGCGTTAAGTCACATTTTCAACTTTTTTTATTTGAGGGCAAAAATGTAATCTCCATGTTCAATTTATAGTGGAATTGCAAATAATTATTATTTGCAATATTATAATAATTATTACGAATTATAATTTGTTCCATTTATAGTGGAATTTTTTGTAGTTTTTGCAGCAAAACGCTTTGGACTTTACCACTTTGCCTTTCACAGCGGCATGTGTGTGATGGATTGTGTGTGTGTAGTCACTTTTGCCTTTCAAAAAATTGTTGATCAGTGTCGAAGGCAGTTCGAAGGGATAAAAAGTAACATGCTTTCCATTGCTTACATCCACGGAAGAGGATTAATTACATTGCATAAGGTGTATAGGTGTCATAAGCATAGTGTCATGTAACCAATCACCTCCCAAATCATCACATTTGAAATGAAGCGAAGCTATTCCTCACTTTCTCTGCTTATATTTAAGCGACAGTTTGAATGCGAGAGGTAGAAGACGCCAGGGAGTGCTTGAGCGGATTACCTTTTAGTGAAGTAGACCGACTTCCTCCGAGGTCTAAAGTTTTAAACTTCTGAAGTGGCGTGTTTTTTTATTTGTAATCTAGATCTAATGTGTTGATGTGCATTTTGTCCTCACTTGATGGAATAAAGCCGCTTTTAGTTTTTAGTAGTAAAGCCGCTTTAGCCGCTTTTGTTAGTTTAGTTGTTAGTTTAGCTAGCCGCGTTAGTAGCCGCGTTAGTAGCCGCGTTTAGAATACGTCATCGATTGAAACCATGACATTACACATAGTAAAAACTTTTTTTATCGATATATTGTTATTTTGAACGGACAGTTACAATGTCCTTTAGACATTTGCCCATCTCTATTGCGAGTTTCTTAACTACTTCATTAATGGAGCATTATATAGATTAACCTATGCAAGAAACCGGCAACACAGAAACACCTGCATCCCAACCACGATTCGAACCTGAGCCCTTTCTTTGTAAACTCGTGAAGACAATTGATGCGATATATGTGGTTGTTTCGATATTCATATCGAGACATATATTTATATACTTTCATAGTTTACTATCTAACACAACCCTATAATTTCATCGAATAACAAATTACAATCTTTCAGTAGCTACAAGACGCACGCGACGTCAAGTTGATAACATAACAGCTAAGTATAATACTTGTATTCAGCTATCTACCAAATCTCCCCTATTATAAATGGTGTCCGAGTTAAAGGTATCCAAAAGTCATGACTTATTTTTACGGATATATATATATATATATATATATATTTGATTTGTGTATGTATGTTTGTAGAAATACGGCTTCTGCACTAATAATAAGATCGTGCTCTCTTGGTTTACTAGCTAAACAACCCTATACTTTCATCGAATAACAGATTAAAATCTTTCAATCCCTACACGACGCACTCGACGTCAAGTTGATAACATAACAGCTAAGAAGTACTTGTATTCAACTATCTACAAAATCACCCCCATTATATATTGGCAGATGACACGACGCATCGATCGGAGTTGATACACACACAAGCTGTTCGTTCGGCCCCCCGAAGCAAAAACAAACAAAACGCAATTCCGCGACGGTGATGCCCGCTGTGTAACAAGGGTGACAAACGACAATTCCCAACTCTCTGTACACACGATTCTCATTAAACAGAAGGAATAAGATAAATCGACACGTGTCAAAGCAGTCCTCTCAAAGGGGAGCTCGCTGAACGATACGCCATTCTGTACCACACCGAAAGATCCTTAAGATCAATTAAAGGCGGTATATCAAAGTTCTTTAATAGTCTAAATGGTCAATAGTAAGGCGGGATTCCGCATGAAGCCTATTTTCCTTACTTAATGTCGACAGGCCAAAAACCGTATCGGTTTTTAAATTTCCCAAGGACAAAAATCGTTGAAAAAGCAAATTGTAAATCAGTTCAAGCGATGAGAAAAACTGCAAATAACGAAGGACACAAAGCAGAGCCGGGAAAGTTATGTTAAAACATACTAATTTGAATTGCATTCTTAAAAAAACTTCCATCTCAGTTCGTCTAGTGGTTAAATTTTATCTTTTACCGTATTTTAATATTCCTTTTGTCAATTTATTTCGTTTATGCACGTGACGCGAAATCAATTTAAAGTATCACAAAAAGAAAAGAAACAACGTGATCAGCAATTCATAAATTAAATTCTGAAAATTAATTTTTAAAAATACATTAAAAATCAGAAAATGGAGGTAAATATTCGAAAAAGGCTTCGTTTTAAAGGAATTTTTATGATCTTCTTCGTGATATAAATTTTATAACCCTCGGATTATCATTTTAAATGCAAACTTTAAAAAATTACAAAAACAGCCTAAAAATTTAATTTAAAGAAATCTAATAAGAATTTTCCAAAAATCTTTCTTAGTGCACCCCTACACTATAAGAAGAATCGCCATGCAAAATTTGAGCACTTTATCTCCAACGGTTTGGTCTGTGCGATACCTGCCAGTCAGACAGTCAGTTAGGCAGGTCCAAAGGTTATTGTACCAGCCTTCTTCTCCCCCGCGCATCGTGATTTCACTGGTAACGTGTTGTGGTAAAGGGGCTGTATCCACATATAAGTGGTACGCGCACCTCTTAGGGGTACAAAAAATCATTAAAAAATTAATTTAAAAAACTAATTGAGCCCCAAATTTCGTTTTTGCTGCGTTAACTTTCTCGGGTCCTAAACATTAATTGTGCCGAATTTGGTCCCGGTGGGTGAACCACTCCATGATTCTATAGCGGACAAACAAACAAACAGACGAGCTCTTATATATATATATATATATATATATATATATATATATATATATATATATATATATATATATATATATATGAGCTATATTAATACTCAGTCTGATGATATTATTATTCCATCATAGCAAGTTTTTTTTACAGCTGTTAGGGAATTTCCTGGGAAAAACTATTTTATCCTGAAAAATAAAAATGCTTAAAACTATCGGAATCTCAGGAGTGAAATAAATAAATATATATATATATATATATATATATATATATATATATATATATATATATAATATACGTACACAGTAATATATTTTCTGCACTGAAACTTCGATCAGGAGAGTTTCTCCCGAGATCCCGATCTTTTTAAGAAATTTTTTTTCCTGGAATAAAACAACATTTCTTGGGGAAATCCTGGGAAATTTTTTTAAAATGTTGTTTTTCACTTCTTGCTCTAATGGAGAAATAATTCCATTAAAATAGAGCCTTGGATATATATAAAATTCTGTTCTTTAATGGAAACTTGCAGAAGAATGTTGCAATGTTTCAGATTTATTGGATCACATATTTATGTGAATATCGTATAAATTGAAAATAAATGTTAGGACTCTCATAAGGATAAAAACTGTTGTTGCTAAGTCATCGGACATATGTAGTTAAATCAAATTTAAACATTAAAAAAGAATTTAGATCTCAAAATTTTCTTCAATAATCAATTGGTGTTCCCTTAGGTTTTAAAACACGAATTTTAAAGCTAAAATAACGAAACTACATATATATATATATATATATATATATATATAGATAGATAGATATATATATATATATATGTGTGTGCGTGTGTGTGTGTGTGTGTGTGTGTGTGTATACAGTATGCCCGCTAAAGTCCTTTCCCACCCTCTTAACTTCGGAACGGCTGATGTTATATTCATAAAAGATATGTCTAGGTATAGTAAAGTAGCCATGCGCTACTGAATGAAACCATCTACCGCGCCACCTAGTGGAAAACTGCTGAGTTAGCATTCCTATCTCAAAAACGGAACGAGATAGGGAAAGAAAGTGATTTACAAAATTGTAGTAAATCATCGATTTAGTACGAAAAGATACCTCGTAGACATTAATGAGAAAACTACAATGGTTAAAACGCGCATTTGTTTTTTCGTGATTTCCTACACTGTGGCGTGACAAAAGGATCTGAGAAAGAAAAAACAACTAATTTTAACAATATACCTTTATTTGACATGTTCAAACTTCTCACCGTCAGCTGCAATACACATTTGGATCCTCGTTTGAATCTCACGTTGCACACGTTGGAGCATAGAGCGTGGCACGTTGGCACAAGCGTCCGTAATGCGTCGTTTAAGGTCCTGCAATGTTTGTGGAGGGGTCGCATACACCTGCTGTTTCAGGTATCCCCACAGGAAAAAGTCCATGGGAGTCAGATCAGGGGAACGTGGAAGCCACTCTTCGAAACTGCCATACCCAATTATTTGGTCCCTGAATTCCTTGATGACGTACTGCTTCACTGGAGATCTCAGCTTTGGAATACTCAGCCATGACCACGAGCATCAACATACTGCAACCCCAAGAAGACGTCTCTTTTATAGATGTCTCAGGTGAACAGGCGTGACGTTTCTTACGTATTTGCATACTGCAAAAATTTAAAACACCAAGCGCAAGTTGCGTTGAGTTGATGCGACACTATTTTACACGATCTACGTATTGTCTACTCTGTTTATAAAGACAATCAGTACAAGGATGAAACACTCGAGGTTTGAACCGCGGTCCTTTTGATTGGGGATCAAAAGCGATATACCACTGTGCACATTGCAGTGTCGTGTTTTGCCCGAAAGATAATCATTTCTTCTTTCGTTCAAGTTTCGTGACGTCACAGTGTAGGAAATCACGAAAAAACAAATGCGCGTTTTAACAGTTCTATTCTTTGCATTAATGTCCACAAGGTATCTTTTCGTACTAAATCGATGATTTTCTACAACTTTGTAAATCACTTTTTTTTCCTATCTCGTTCCGTTTTTGAGATAGGAATGCTAACTCCGCAGTTTTCTACCAGGTGGCGTGGTAGGGGGTTTCATTCAGTAGCGCATGGCTATTTTACTATACCTAGACACCACTTTTATGAATATAGCAGCAGCCGTTCCGAAGTTAAGAGGGTGGGAAGGGACTTATGTGGGAATACTGTGTATATATATATATATATATATATATATATATATATATATATATTGATTGTCACGTAGACGGATCGAGTGATTAACACAGAGAGCACAATTTAGATAAACGAGACTTTTATTCACAGCAAGCGAGTTAACATGCACCCAGCTGGAACCTAACTGACTTCCCACCAGCTTGAGGGAAACCTTTTTATACACTAAAGAACTTTCTAGAATTATTTAAATTAAGATGATAATCATATTTGGTACTTTCCCGAAGCTTCGAGAAAGCGAACATAAATTAACTTAAAAATAACATGAAATACTTTCGACAGTCCGTCTCGGGGCTCGAACCGACGACCTTCTGAATTGAAGCCCAGTGCTTTAGCCGTTCGGCCACGCCGTTGCTCGTGAACGGTTGTAAATATGACATTATCCCACCTTTAAAAGAACAGCGACTCACTGTTAGATGACTTCTTATTTTTTTTTTCTAGAACGCGTTACTGCACCCGAATATTCCTCGTTCTGGTCAGCATCACCAAGCTTATTATCAGCATTCCCTGGTTCCTCCTGAAGAGTAGTTGGATCTTCCTGTAAGGCTGTTTCTTGCACATCCGGATCATAGTAGGGTTTCATGCGTAACACATGCACAACATCTCGTGTTTTTCGTCTTTTTGACTTAGGATCAAAATCTTGAACTTCATAGGTAACGTCGGATAGCTGAACTTAATATTTGATATGGACCAAAATACCTTTTGAGGAGCTTTTCTGATAGGCCTACTTTACGAACGGGGGTAAAAATCCCTACGAGGGTTCCAGGCAAATATTTTACTATTCGGTGCTTTGCGTCATAGATCCGACAATCTTTTTCTTGAGCTTCCAGTGTCCGTACTCTAGCTAGCTGCCTTGATTCTTCTGCTTGGGTGATTGCTCGATCGAGGCAACCCGGCACTGTTCCATCAGGGTTATACGGGAATATAGTATCCAGTGTTGTTTTGGCTTCTCGACCATACACTAAGCAGAAAGGTGCGAATCCAGTGGTATCTTGTCGAGCGATATTGTAAGCAAACTTGACAAATGGTAGTATTGAGTCCCAGTTTTCTGTTTTATGCCCACATACATAGACAACATATCGGCTAAAGTTTTGTTAAGTAGCTCAGTCAGACCATTTGTTTGAGGATGGTATGAGGTCGTCATTCGGTGGACAACATTGCAGGTTCTGTTAAGTTCGGAAATTAGCTTCGACTGGAAGAATTGTCCTCTATCGGTGATGATACTCCGTGGCGCCCCATGCTTCAAAATGATTTCTTCGACAGTGAATTTTGCAACTTCGGGTGCTTCAGCAGTTGGCTGAGCTTTTGTTATGGCGTAACGAGTCAAATAATCGGTACATACGATGATCCATTTGTTACCAGCCTTAGATCTTGGGAATTTTCCTAATAAATCCATACCTACCCGCTGGAAAGGTACCTCTGCGAGAGGTATAGGAATTAGACGACCAGGCGGTTTTTGAGGAACGGATTTTCTTCTTTTACATTCTTTACAATGCATTACATAGCGACGTACGCTTCGATAAAGCCTAGGCCAATAAAATCTCTTACTATTCTATCATAGATCTTGACAAATTCCAAGTGGCCGGCAGTTGGTTCGTCGTGCAAATGTCGAAGAATATCCAGCAGCAAATGCTTAGGAATAACTGGTAACCATCTCTTTCCCGAAGGGTCAACATTTATCTTGCACGGGATCCCGTCGATTACCTCGAGGTCTACTTTGCCAGACTTTTTTGGCTTCGTGGAAGACTCGGACTCAAAGTACAGCTCATATACAAAATATTAGAATAATTACATTTTTATGTAATTTAATGTCTTTTAATGCAAATATGCATACGATATTTTTATTAAGAACTTATTGTTGATTAAACTTATTTATTATCTTAAAAATAATATCATTTTTGAAAAGATTAATTGAAAAATAAATTATTTTGAAAAGTCAAAATATTCGAACATTTATTCAAGTGGTTCAAAATATTAGAATATTTCACATTAATTCTCCTTTAATTATCACCAATTCGTAACTGGTGGCATCATTGATTAAATTGTCAAGTAGCAGTAATGAACCTAATGGCAACGTTCTTTTTTGGGGAAAAGCGCAAAATTTCAAACCTTGCAGACTTTGCAAAAAGGACAAATAGTTTGAGCGCGTTTAAATTGGAGTGTGTGTTACTGCAATCTCAGGCTAATGGGTGTTTTTCAAGCTATGGTATCGAAAGTCATGACAGCATACAGAGTGCACGGTAAAACGTCCTTTGCTAAACAGAATAGTGGACGAAAGAGAAAGCTCGGTGAAAGAGACGGAGGAGGTATTGAAGCGGATTGTCGGATGAAGAAAAAAAAAACTGTAACCAAAATGACCGAAGAGCTCAATCGGCATCTGCATGTTCCGGTATCAACCATTAGAGGTAGATGGGAACTTCACAAACAAAGAATTTGCAGAAGAGTAGCTATTCCCAAACCATTTGTAATAGATGCCAATACAAAATATCGTCTCCATAATGGTACCACGAGCGAAATTCCTGGTCGAGTAATATGTCGGAAAACGGCATTTGCTCCGACAAATCATTGTTCTCATTGTTCCTCGCAACAGGATGTGAGTATGTCGGGAGAACAGCTACACAAGTGTAAGATCCTGGCTGTCTCATCTCAACTGTCAATCATGGAGGTAGATCTATCAGGGTTTGGAATGGCATCTCATGGTTTTCTTCAGGCCTTATTGTAACGCTAAAAGGAATATTGAATGGGAAGGACTATGTCGAAATTTTAGCTCACTAGTCCATCCTATGATGCAAACATTGTCTCTTGCAGGAGATGGCGTTCTCCAGAATGATAATCCCCCTATACATACAGCTAAATCTATCAAGTATTGATTTGAATAGCATTAAAAAGAAGTCAAATATCTTATCTTGCCCTGTACAATCCCCTCCCTGACTATATATCATCCAACTACTGTGATCTGTATAAGCGGATAGAGCTAGATATCGATATCCACCACAGCATCTCCACAGGAACTTTCATGATTTTCCCCTGAAGAATAGTATAATATATTCTTAACCACTATTCATGACTTGTATAATCCAAGGTGAATCAGGTGGTATTGCAAAGGTGATTCTGTGCCGTATTAATAAAGGTTTTTTATGATGTTTCTTAGTGTTTCCATTATTTTGGTAACCACCTGTATATATGTATATATATATATATATATATATATATATTTATTTATTTATTTATTTCTCCTAAGCGAAAGTTTGGCTTTCGGCTTTTTGAGCAGCCACTAACTTCTTTGCACTGATGAAGAAGCTTCTTTGCAGCTTCGAAACGGCCTTATGCAAAATTGCACCTTACTGCTATTTGTGCTTTATTTAAGTTGGATTTCCTGTTTATTCCAGGTGTGACATCTGGAGGGGGGGGGATCGTATTCTCTCCCACCATCTCTGACCTCATAGAGAGACTTTGCGATCTACGAATTTAACGGGCCCATATTCGGACACGGATGTATTTAATTCCACTTGTCGGGATTCGATCCGAGCACTCTCGATCCCGAGAGCCAACGCGATGCGCTACCATTAGGCTACCTCAAACCCTCAATTTCAAAATTATGAACTTTGGAGTCGGTTGCCTCCACCTCCTCGTGGTTCCTGTAGGTAACTGGACTTCTCCAGGATAAGCGGGGCAGGGATTGGTGACCTAGTCTAACTCCTTATGGAGTAAGTACTAACAGGTCACAAGGGGCCAGATGTAGCCTAGTGGTAGCATGTTGGCTCTCGGTACTGAGGTTGCTCGAATCGAATCCAGACAAGCGCCATTAAAAACCTCCGTGTCTAGGCCTGATATGGTCGTGTTAAATCCATAGATTGGAAAGTCCTTATATGAAGTCAGTGTGGGGGAAAGGTACGATGCAATCCAGATGTCACCCTTGGGGTCGCTCTATCAAAATTGAGGTGCCATCTGGCTAAGTCGGACTCTGACCCTTGTGGTGACTTTATAAGCTGGAGTCACACCCCTCAACCCACAAGCCTGTATGGACCTGTTCTGGAATACATTCTGGCCAGGGGACTTAAGCAACAACAACAACAGGTTACAAGACCCTAAATAAATTTCTGAACAAGCGGAACTGCACGCACCGACCACAGGTTTTCAGCCAGTTACCGCGGGCCTTCGGGTAGGTCGGATTAACTTTAGGATTAAAATTCACAGATTTTACAAGATACCACACTGTAAAACCGAAATTCTGTTTCAGGTTAAAAAAAAGCTACATGTTTCAGAGTGTAATGTTCCTGGCTAATGGACTGACCTTTTTTTAAGTATCCCACTATTGCATCTTTAACATATTTCCTTACCCATTATATATATTTCCATTTTTGTAATGTGACCAAAACAGCATTTCAATTTTACAGTGTATGGAGTTTACATTTCGATAAATTTACTTAATCAAATCTAAAAAAGGATAATGCATGCGTTAAACACGACCATTATTAAATTTTGGTGTTAGTGTGAAAATATTTTCAGTAATTAAAATTTTAATATTGCAAACTGGCTCATTGTTAGATTAATTTTTAAGTATTCTTTGAGAATTTTTTGTCGTGCAATGATATAGTTTGCCTTTATAAATCGTGTACCATTCTCTGGAACCCAATTTAAGGTATCAGTGTACTAACACTATTGGATTAGCTCACCTCAATATAAACCTATAGAGAAAATGTGTCCAAGTATTTCGACGTATTTTTTCTATAGGTTTATATTGAGAATAAACCTATAGAGAAAATATAGGTGATTGAAGTAAATATAGGTATTGGTGAGAGAAAATTTGGATTCAAAAATCCAAGTCGCTGGAAAAAACAGTGACTTGGATTTTTGAAAAAATTAAATTTCACTCCGTAACAGAGAAAGAAATTTTACACCTGAGGGCATTTTTCATTTTTTTAAAAATGCAATTAATTTTTAAATCTAAAATATTCGGGGGCAAATCTAGTATAGTGGGTTTTAAACGCTCATAAATTTCTTTGGTGGATGAAATTTATAAAATGAATCCTGTTGCAAGGTGCAGAAAAGTTCAGGCTATCTGAGAATACCAATTTTATTCGATTTTCAGCATTTATGTAGCTGTAAATAGCAGACAATTTTTCTCCATAGGTTATCATTGAGGTGAACGCATCCGATAGGGTTAGTACTTAACAATTCCTGCAGCCTTAACATTTCCTGTAAATAAATAATTGCATTAAGAGGAATATTTTCCTTAAAATTACCCCTCTTTCTATCGAAGATGCCTACAGCTATCAAAAATTTTAAACTTTTGGCTCCAGTTTTACAATTGTACTATCTGGCATTTCTAATATCACATTCTCAGTATGAAATACTAATTTCAAATAAATTTCATTTTATGAAACATTTAAAACATAGAGTACGTGATATTTTCAGAATTCAAAATAGTTTGATTGAAACAAGCGAATGCATGGATTTGTTTGCGATTTAATGCTTACATCTCAGCTCACAAGCATGAAGAGTAGTTAATGAAGAGTAGTAACGTCTGGTTTCATATTTTACTAAAATTGAAAAATCGATTTTTTAAGTCGATTTTTAATGTTTTGAATATCTACCGTTCTTTTGAATCACAATAAAACGCTTTTTAAAATCAAATAGTTTAAACCACTTGTTTCTATGTCTATTGCATTGTCAGATTTACCATTTTTATGCTGCACCGTGAATACGTAACTTGCTGTAGATCTGTTACTTTACATCTAGTGATCTCGGAACAGAATTTTTCATGATTTCCCATTCTTAAAAGGGTTATACCTGAAATTCCTAACTCTGTATTTCTCTGATAACCGGTATAGTTTTCTTCTGACTTCTTTTAACTCCTTATACTGTTTTAGATTTATATAAAAAATTTCTAAAAACATTGTCCTGCACCAAAACTTATTATGAAAATAATTTTTTTCTCCCTTTACAATGATTTAAAAAAATTTTATGAAGTTTTATATTTTATTTTACTAGGGGCTTCGCCCCTAGCTACGCTACGCTCGCTCCTCTGTTATGGCTAATAGCGAGATACATAGGGGTGATTCTCGGGCAATGTAACAGCTTCCATCCATTTACTGCTGTCACCCTTAATGTGAAGGGCTTTCATCACTGTTGAATTATCAGCTTTAAAATTCAATTAAAAATCGAAAAATTAAGATATAGACTTGAAAAGAGGTTTATTTGAATAACAAAGCTTTCAGCTTCCAGATTATGTAAATATTTTCTTTGTAAGATAAAAATTCGAGGAGCATCAATATTACGTCCACCTAGGGGACGATATTTCTCGAAAAACTGTGTTTCATTTTTTGATGAAAATATTAGTCTGTTTTAAAATATTTTTAAACAAATGAGGTCTAGTTTGAAAGAGAAATGTCTGTAGTCTTAGATTGTAAAAAGATCAAAATTCTACGATCATTTTTTTTGGCGAGTTATCGTAATCTGAAGATGAAAAAATCAATATTTTCCCACAAAACATAAAATAAAAACACAACTTAAAGTCCGACGAAGATGAGACAAGTCTAACTTTGGTCCCCCCATTTTTCTGCATCCATTGGTATCGCTCTCGACCCCATACCCCTAGCGGTTTCGGAGGAGATAGCTTGACAAGATTTTGACAGCGGCAGCGGGAGTTACTTTTTTTAAGAATAGAGAAATAAACAAAATGTTTTGAGGAAGATATCATTTTGAAACCATTCCAATCAACAAAAATCTGATATAAGGCTTATAATATTGGTTCTGTATATATAAACATATATATATATATATATATATATATATATATATATATATATATATATATATATATATATATATCTGTGACTTCGTACAAGAAGTGCCTAAGTCAGTTTTCTCCAAGATGACTTTGTTTGCTTATGTCTGCTTAAAAAATTTTTTTTTTCCATGTAAGAAGTACCCAAGTCTGTCCGGTGCTTTAAAAGTGTTTTTTAAACCATTGTACAGACTTGGGTACTTCTTAGATTGAAAATAATCTTTTTTTCAAAAACCATAAGCAAACAAAGTCATCTTGGAGAAAACTGACTTAGGTATTTCCTGTACCAACCCACACACACACACACATACAATATTTCCTTGGGATAAATATTAAATAGTGGATATAATTCGAAACGTTCTGGTTCATGCTGATAAAGAACTAACGTATCCCCAAAATTAGAAATTATCCTGAGAATACTGTTCGACTGGGATTGGTGTTATTCAATTATCCCACCACATGATAACACCATTCTTCAGGTGGTGGACAAACATGGAGGTAAAGTGAGGCCGAGCCGTAAGCTCCTTGAATCTTTTGTTCGATAAATCGAATTCTTGACAACGTAACATCCTTCGAGACTTCATTGATTGTAATAGTCACTTTTACTTGATACTTTGGGTAAGAACGAAAATGAGATGAATATAGAGCAGGAATAAAGCGTAAAAATATGGGATATCTGGAAGGAAACATTGTGCGTGGCGTTGACATATATTGATGATAGCGATTCCTTTATCCCGCACGCATGCACGTTTTCGGCGATTCTTTTTTTCATTCCGGGAGAACCGGATATTATGATAGGGCTTCCCAAGCCGTGAAGATATGGGTTGGCTATTTCTGAATTTTTATTTCCAAAAAACTGCTCGAAGGACATTTATGTGTCATGCTTTCAAGAAATTCGGGAAAAAGTTAAATAAATAACCTTACACGTTTTGGGCAGAAGGTAGGCAAGTGGTAACGCGTTGGTCTTTGCTCAGTTCGAATCCTGACGAACGCCTTTCAATACCTTCGTATATGGACAGGATATGGGCATCATAAATCCGTAGACCGGCAAGACCTATGAGGTCAGAGAGGGTTGGAGAAGGTACTATCCCTCCCAGATATCGCCTCCAGGTTTGCTCAATAAGAATTGAAGTGGATGGTGTTGGTTAATATATATGATTCCCCCCATTAAAAAAACAACCGATGATTCTCACGCATTATGTCTGGATTGACAAGTGCCCCTTATTAAAACAACAACAAGATTATAATATAAAATAAATTTTACTGCTTTCAGTTGATTGTAGCTTATTTTAGGCACCAAAAATCATATAGGCCACGGGAAGTATATTTAAACACTCATATTTACTTACGCGCCGATGTGTGGTCAGGCCAGAGGATCGTTATCATGCTTGTAAATAAGATTTAAGGCCCGTGTGGAGCAATTAAAGCCAATAGATGTCGCTATGGTACAGCATGGGGGGGGGGCAGCATCCAGAGAAGTAACGAATTATGAATGTAGAAATATCACAAGTGATGCTTCTTTTAATATTTTAACCTAAAATCTTATAAACGGGTAGAAATGGTTAAAACACTATTCTGTAGCGTCACGACAAATGGTTAAGGCGATTCTCTGAGGCGTTGCTAAAAATCACTACTATGGGATCCATAACAAAGAAGACAGGGTCCAAATTAAAAAGCGAAAGCCAATTTTTTAAAACAAAAACTCAACAATTTATTAACAAAAAATTAAACAAAATTAAACATTAGACACTTTCGGCATATTTACTTAAATTTACGTGCAGATTCACAAGGCGCGCTCCAGGACCCATTCCCGGCCCAAAAAACACAGGACCCTAAAAAAACACGTCTACACAGGACGCATTCTAACCAGCGTCCCTCCCCCAGAGAGGGGGTCGGCAATCGTTGGTGACAGTTTCTTCGTAACGCTGAACTTTATCGACAGCCCAATGTCACTTGCAAGAAGCTATCGCTAAGAGAAGACAGCTTTATGACGGGGTTGAAATCATTTTCTGTTTTCCAAACAGTTACCCGCACCACTTGTTAGGGAAACCGCCCGATAAACACACAGCTGTGTTTCGTGCACTCTGTGAGATTTTGGGAAAAAATAACTCCATACTGGTAGTACGCTACAATTCAAAGAATGTTGTTCAAATACACTGAAGTGCCACTGAATTAGGGATAGCAAAGCCTATGCAAATTGTGTAGCGCTACGCATCATGTATGCGCAAGTGAGGGCGCTGTGGTAACTGCATATATAGCAAGTACTGTGGTTGTTCTGAATTGGTTGTTGGAATTGCCAGTTTGGGTAAACTGCCTGATTTAGAAGTCTTCGATTGCGGACAAATCGTAGGTGCGTGACGCATGGGCCATTCAATTTCCGAAATCGTCAGACAGCTAGGATTTTCAAGGTCGACAGTGTCAAGAGTATACCAAGAATGCATGGATGGTGGAAAAAAACTAGCGATTGGGCAAACTGCAAAGGACAATTAGCCTTGACAGTGCGTGGTGAGAGACGGCTCAGGCGTATTGTACGTAGCCAGCGAAGCCAAACATTAGCTCAAATTACCACCCAGTTTAATGACGGTGCCAGTCGTACAGTCAGTAAACGGACTGTGCAACGCTCGCTTCATCGTATGGGTTTCGGGAGCCGTCGACCTACGAGAGTACCATTGCTCTATACTCGCCATCGGGCTGCGCGTCTTGCCTGGGCAAGAGAGCACAGAGACTGGAGTGTAGAGGACTTGAAACGAGTAGCATGGAGTGATGAGTCTCGATTCCGACTACTTAACGCCGACTGGGGGCTGAGAATATAGCGTCAGGCTCATGAAGCCATGGACCCTGCATGCCTGGCTGGAACTGTACAAGGGCATGGTGGCTTAATCATGGTCTGGGGTATTTTTTCGTGGCACTCTTTGGGATCTTATCTCTTAGGTTGGTGCGTGTACCAACCTCCCTCAATGCAATTCGGTACGTAGAGTTGCTGGGTGATCACCTCCATCCGTTTATGCTGTTCTGTTATCCGCACGGTAATGGAGTTTTCCAGCAAGACAACTGTACCTCTCACAAGTCCCGGTTGGCTACTGGCTGGTTGGATGAGCATTCCTCTGACTTCTCTGTCATGAATTGGCCACCTAGAAGCCCAGACTTAAATCCTATTGAGCATCTTTGGGATGTTTTGGAACAAGGCGTCAAAGGCCATCACACAGCACCAAAGAACCTTACTGAATTATGGCCAGCTTTAGCCAATATTTGGCAAGCCATTCCCGTGGAACGTTTCCAGAAACTTGTTGAATCTATGCCTCGTCGTGTGGCAGCCGTTATCAAGGCCAGAGGAAGCCCAACTCGTTACTAGGTAGGTATCCCTAATTCAGTGGCACTTCAGTGTAAATTAGCAGCTTCTTTGTGTCAGTATAACGTACATGATGCTTTCTGTTGTTGTTGTTGTTGTTGTTGTTATTGTTGTTGCCTCTAATGCTCTCTGGCCGGAATTCATTCCAGACCAGGTCCATATAGGCTAGCGGGCAGAGGGGTGCAGCTCCGGTTTTATAATGGCACCACAAGGGTCGGTGTCCGATTTAGCTAGATACCCCCGCAGTTTTGACCGAGCACCCCCAGGGGCAGCATGAGGGGTTGTTTGTACCCTCTCCCCCTCTATGACCTCATAGAGTAGTTTCTTCTCAACTTGTGATCCGCAAGAGAGGGTGGTCCGGGGTTGACAAATAAATGGGGATTTAAAGCAATGTTCATTGAACTAGATGGGCCGAATATATCCGATGACTATCAGGCGTTGAATTAAAATTTCTTAAAAAGTTTAACGTAATTATTTTATTATTAGAATATGATACGTTAGAATGTTAGTACGTTAATCCGATATCCCTTTTTCCTTAGGGATATTCTATACCCCCATACCCCACGGAAGGTCCCTACCCTCAAGTCGGTGAGGGGTGGTGATGGTCCGCACATGATTCAATTTCTGGCTTAGTGGTCCGCAGACTTCCACGGCTTGGGGACCACTGTCATACAGGGACTTTTCAGAACAGGACTTTACAAAATATCCATATTTAAATGCATTGTTTGCTCATTATGGCATAACTCTGGCGTTCAATGCATTTATATTCTATGGGAACACGATCTCATAACCATAGCTGTGTTACAACCAGATTGTTCTATAACCAGATTCATAATGACAAAACCAACCTTGGCAATGTCTGCTTACACAAATATTTTTTAGCCGATAAACAATAATATCGATTAAAATTCAATGACCGCTTCCTATATATACCATACGTTTATAACAAACATCATTTCGAGAAAGAAGTACGTGTTATATTAACTACAAGTTATCAGAATTTGAAATATAGTGTTCGCTCAATCATGGCATATCTCTGACATTCCTTGTATTTCTGTTCTGTGATAAGAGAATCTCATATAACTAGAATTGTTCTATAACCAGAGAATCATAATGATCAAGCCAAGCTCAGTGATGTCTTCTTACATATTTTCAGGGTGATAAATAATAATATCAATTGATATTCAACTTCCTCTTTCTTTGTCATTCGCATATAACAACATGGTTTCTAAAAAGAATTATGTGTTATGTTTCATACACGTTATCAGTATTTAAGTATAATGTTTGCTCATTAGTCATAACTCTGGCATTCATTCTATTTATATTCTATGGTAACACGATCTCGTAACGAGATTTGTGTTACAACGATATTGTTCTATAACCAGAGATTCATAATGATCAAACCAATCTCAGTAATATCTGCTTACATCGATACTTTTAGGGCGATAAACAATAATATCGATTAAAATTCTACCTCCGCTTTCTCTATATACCATACGCATATAACAAACATCGTTTCTTCTAAAAGAAAATTACGTATTTTGTTTCATACAAGTTATCACTATTTAAGTATATTTTTGCTCATTAGGCATTTCTCTGGCATTCATTCCATTTATATTCTATGGTAACACGATCTTGTAACGAGATTTGTGTTACAACCAGATTGTTTTGTAACCTGAGATTCATAATGATGAAACCAATCTCGGTAGTGTCTAGGTAAACAAATATTTGTTGGTCGATAAAAGTGTATACCTATAAAATTATATAATTATATTTTAATCGGTAAAAGAATATTCGTGTAAATAGACACTACCGAGGTTGGTTTGGTCATTATGAATCTCTGGTTATAGGATAACCAGAGATTTATAATGATCAAACAGATCTCAGTAATGTCTGCTTACACTAATACTTTTAAGGCGATAAACAATAACATCAATTAAAATTCTACTTCCGCGTTCTCGATATACCATACGCATACAACAAACATCGTTTCTATAAAAATAAGTACGTGTGTAAAAGCCGTATAGAACTTTCGATGTATTGACGAACCCAAAACTATAGGATCTTAAAATTTCATTCGCTCCGGCAATATCAATAAATAATGCTGGAAAACATTGAGAGAGAAGGCTGCCAGAAGAGAGGGAAACATAGTCCTCTCTAGAGACTGCACTAAATCCCTATGAAGGGAATTTATTTTATAAGAGGAAAGCAATTTTTCCCTGCAACGATGGAAACAATTCCGGCTGTCAGAAGAATAAGAGCTACAAGAAACTATGGAAACATAAAAGACGTAAGGGTGAAACAATAAGATTACAAAGCAGCGATTTTTTTTTGTTGTTCGAAAGCGAAAGAGAAAGGACACATAATAATGGACTAAAAGTTTTGATTTTGAAATATGAGTTTCATATCAAGTCTTTTCAGATCTATCTCTTTTTAATATTTATTTCCTTGGATCAGTAAAACCATGACCTAACAAAAGTTAAAAAAAGAAGCACTTTAGTTTTTCCCTTTATATAAACTAAAGGAAATTAGTCAAGTATTTTATTGCATTTCCTAACTCCAGGGTCGTATAAACCCACGTCTTGGGAGATATATACCCTGAGAAAAGAAATACGGGATTTGGCTTTAAGAGATCCTAGCTCAAATCTTACTTTAAAGTGTGTAAGATTGATGTGCGATTTTACACCACGGTCCATTTTCATCTCTTTATTATTATTATTATTATTATTATTATTATCATTATTATTATTATTATTATTATTATTATTATTATTGCCCCTGACCAGAACAATGATCCTCATAAGGTAGCGGGAAGAGTAATGCGTCTCTGGTCTATAAAGGCACCACAGGTGTCGGAGTCCGGCTTGGCCAGGAGCAACCACAATATTGACAGAGGTACGACATATGGGGGGGGGCTCGTACCTTCTCCCACCTTCTCTCACCTTCTCTGACTTCATAGAACTTTAGTGTCTACATATTCAATTGTTCCAATATTTGAACTAGACTCGAACGTATTTAATGATGTTCGCCGGGATTTGAACCTAGCTTTCCCCCCCAGTTCTAAGCCAAACGCGCTATCACCAGGCTACCTAGGACCCATTTTCATCACAACTGTCTTGGAAGAAGGGAGATTGTACAGATTTCTTTGTAGATTGCTCATTTCTTCATTGTTCCTCCAAGTTGTTGAAATATACAGTATTCATGCTCGGAATTGTTTGTTTGTTTACACGTGTAAAAAATAACGATTAATGTATTTTGTTTAGCAGCAAATCTTCTTTTAAATGCATCTCAAATATAATTTATACACAGATTTTGGCAAAGCTTAAAACTCCAGAAATAATGTTTACGCTGTCACAGCATTTACTGTTTTTTGTTTTTTTTTTCCCAAATGTATGTTCCATATCTATGATGTTTCGCAGCGAGTCTTTGCTGTGACACTCCCCGCCCGATCACATCTGATTCCATGTGTTCTTGCTGACTATACGGGCTGATTGTAAATATACATTATGAAGAAGTCTAAATGTATATTTAAGGGGGAATCATATAGGGAATCAAAAGTAAGGAATCCAATTTGGTAAATAACAAAAGAGTAAAGATCGTTTCCCGTAAGTAAAAATCCATGATCCGGCTGATATCCAATGCACGATATGGGACCCTCCATGGCTTCGTAGAGGCCTTCCGAGTATAGATTCCCATCCGTGAGGATAGACCGCAGACGATGGCTGTTCCACGGAAGCACCCAGGCCCAGATTTCCGCATGGGCAAGTGGGGCACTTGCCCAGGGCCCCCAAAATTATGGGCCCCCTAATTTAGTATAAAGTTGTACATAGTTTTGAGAATTTGTTTTTTGGTTAATATAGTAAAGGGGTGCAGTGGCGGATACAGAAAAAAATCCTGGGTGGAGCACAGTGCACCCACTATAGTGAAAGCATGCTTACGTCTATAAGCGTTTCTGGTTAAATTTTTTTCTTTTGGGGGGGGGGGGGAGGGGGAGTTGTAATAACTCAAGGCTGTGATTTATTTTTAATTTCAAAAGAAAATTTCATGAATTTATTTATTAACATTAAAAAGTAAATTAATTAACACTTCTTATTAATATTCATTATTTTCTTCAAATTTTTGACTTGTCGGTCGAAATTTTTTTTTGAATTTCTGTTCCCGATTTAAGGGAGGCCTGGGTGAGTGTTCCACATGTTCATGTGGAAATCTGGTCCTGAGGAGGGGGGATATGCCCCCCTCTGGATCTGTCCTTGAAGGGGGCCCCCAAAGTCTGCTTTGCCCAGGGCCCCATTGTGTCAAAGTCGGGCCCTGGAAGCACCAAAACAAGTCCTCGGCGCCTACACGTCAGGGCCACAGAGACAACGAGGCAGAAGCGTGAACCGCCCAGATCAGGTGGCTGAAGGTCCATTTAAGATGGCAAGAAAAGAAATAGGAATAACACAAATTTGGAAGACAAAGCCTAAAATTGCTCTAGAGTCCAACAGAAACATGAAAGAATGTCTGGATTGGTAAGTGCCTCGCATTGGTAAACGACTACAGCAGGTTTATAATATGAAAAAAATATACTGCTTGCTGTTGATTTTAGTTTTTAGGCAACATAAATAATATAGGCCTTACGAGGCGTATTAAAACAGTCATATTTTACTTATATGACGGTGGTTGTTTTGGCCATCATATTGTTATTCTGCTTGTAAATAAAATTTAAGACCCATGTGGAGCAAATAAAGCTAATTTGATGTCCCTATCGTACAGGATGGTAGCAACATCCATCAAGAAGCAACATCCAACGAAGTAAGGAAATTGTGAATGTAAGAAAACCACAAGCGATGCCACTTTTAATATTTTCCCTTAAAATCCCATAAATAGATAGCAGAGGCTCTCAGACTATTAAACAAAATTCTTAAACTGAAAACAAAAGTTGTCGACAAGTAATCGAACAGCTCCTTTGTGTTAGTATTAGGTACATGGTGCGTTGTGTTAGAACTCATGCAAGCACAATTTTTATAGAATTTCCCATGGTAAGACAGCAAAGCATTCTACTTCAATTTTATTGGTTAGCTCCGGTGTGTATTGTTGATAATTTTCTGTCTGCAGCATTGCCTTGTTTGAATTTTCACTGCCGTGTTTAGAGAAGACAAGCGCCATTAAATACCTCCGTGTCTAGGCCGGATATGGGCACGTTAAATCCGTAGACCGGAAAGTCCCTCTATGAGGTCAGAGAGGGTGGGAGAAGTTGCGATCCCCCAGATGTCATCCCATGGGGGGTGTTTGGTAAAAATTGAGGTGGCAACTAGCTAAGAAGGATTCCGATCCTTGTATGTGCTATATAAAAACCAGAGCCGCACACTTCAGACCAAACCTTATATGGACCTGGTCTGGAATTGCCAACCAGGGGGCATTAGATGCAACAATAACAACAGACAAGATTCTAAATCCAATGACATGATGTTGCCATTTTGTTTTTCAGGAGAAAAAACTTGGATGTGACTGAACATCCCTGGTAGGCCCATGATGAGAACTGAGAAATCCACATGCATAATTGAAGTTTTACAACGGGGTCCAGGTGGACTCCTCGGGGGTCGATGGAAGCTTAAAAAGGGTCTATAGTATTCCAGGTGTCTATTGGGGGTCGATGATAAATTTTTCTGCTTTAAAATTTAATTTAATTGTTAGGAATGTAATTATTAAATAATAATATCAGTTTTAATATGTATAAATGCAGATATACGAGTATATATATAAATAATTTAATATATATCTTATTGTTTTTAAAAAATCTTCACGCAATGCATTGACATAAGATTCATTATTCATAAAATATTATTTTTTACATAAAATAATTACTAATAATCTCCCAACAGTTCTGCTATTGTGTTCTATTAGATAAAGATTTGTACAATGCACCCTGTTCATATTCTTTGTCAAATTGTTATCTTAAGTGTTTTATGTGCAATTATTAGTATTATAATTATGTTGTATGCGGTATATTATAGATAAAAAGTGAGGGGCGTCGATGAAATAAATCATTCTTTGAAAAGTTGTCGATGTAGGAAAAAGTTTGGGAACCCCTGTTTTAGATGAAAGAATTTCTTGTGAATTTAAGCTCCTTAAATAAGACAAAAATTCTGGTGACTCTAAAAAGGGCAACAATTCAGTAGTTATTAAAATTTAATCACTTCAAATTTTACAAATATTAAAAAAAATTGTTGCCAATAAATCCTGGATTATTTTCGAGGAGACGGGATTTTTAAAGTATATTTTTCTCCATAAATTCTGTCTGACAAATAGAGATCAGATTTATCCGGAATTTGGAAATAAAAAGCGTTAAGCACAGTTACGCGATTTATATCCACTCTCTCATGGATTTCTTAATAGCCTCTCTAGTGAATACATATAAATAGTTTAGAAGACTGTAAAAAGGGACAAACATGGCTTAATATACATTTATTCATGGGAAACACATATCGCGAAAATCCTGTCTAGACGGGTCGAAAGAGCGGATATAAATTGCTGAAAAAACTACAAGTAGGTTTTAAAAATTTAAATCTTCTTATTAAAGTGAAACAGATTTCTTGAAAACCTGTATAACGCGTATTTTTTTTGGAAACTTGTTCCTCCTGATTATAAGCCTCTCAAGTTTAGGGAATGATATAAAAAATACTGTCAATTTCAAATTTCGTATACAGCTCGCGACTTCCCATCCCTATTATTGAACTAAATATAAAATGAGCTATAGAGTTAGTGCTTGCTCATGTTCATCCCATTCATTAAAATTTAAAAGGAAACTTGTCTGTATAAAATTTTATTCAAGTTCTATTTTCCATTCGTTACTATTTCTTTCCATTCACGTCGAAAGCTAAATTTGATTATGCCAGATTTTACACTTTTTTTTCCATCCTAAGCATGTGTAAGGAGTTACATTTCCCCCTAATCAATTTTAAATCATTACGAGGAGCGGAAAGTTAAAAATTGCGAATTACAAAATAAGACAATTAACGGCTTTATGAATTCCGCCGCGAGACAGTGCCTAATTACATTATTTGTCTCTTAATTAATCCTCTTGGATTTAATTTATGAGTTAAATTTGACTCTGGAAATACCCACTGGTAACGGAGTTGCTGCGCTGTTTCTTGAACAAGAATTAAATTATCCTCTAATTGCTAAATAATCTTAAATTACTCTAAAAGTGAAATATTTCCTTCTTAACTCTTAAAAAGGATATAAATGTATTAGATCAACTGGAGAGAGACATTATTCCGCTTGATCGGATAACAGTCCCGGGTTTAATATCTGGGACATCCAAGTTGCTTTCAGGAGTCAGCTAAAAATGTTTTAAATCGTGTACGTGTTTCTTTTTATGATAATATGCAATTTATGTGCCCTTTATTTTTTATTTACAGTACTTGTTGTTTGCCCGGCGTTGCGCAGGTATTTGGGACATCACGGTTTATCTCGATCCTTTGGGACATTTTATTTTCACCTCCCATGCCGATGGAGGCTGAACTTGGACTTAGGCCTCTTTCAGACGAGGCGGTTAGTTGATTCAACTAGTTGAACGGATGGTTGTCAAGGAGTGTAGCCAGATAAAAAATGGTGGGTAATCGCCCGAACCCCTTTATACGCAGTCAACTGGTCCGCCCAAGCAGTTTGCCAGCAGACACAAGTGCCGCTAACGTTCCCATCCCCACTAGTTGACTCAACTCAAAAGACGCTACTGGATATTCGTCCTTCACACCAGTCGCCAAGTGGAATCAATTCAGTTCAGTCTTCACACGACAGTCAACCAGGTCACGACCCGCAACTTAGTTGAATCAACTAAACCGCCTCGTCTGAAAGAGGTCTTAAACAGCATCGCAGGTGTCACCATTCATCTCCACTACCCCAAAACCTATGGATCGCCACTAATCTTGGTTTTTTCAAATGTCATCCCGTTCCCACCTCCACACCTACGGGTGCACTAAACTTGGACTTAAATGTCATCGGAGCTGTCACTAATCAGCTGAGCGACCCCCAAAACGATTAATTCGACACTGCTCTCGGTCCTTTTGAAGATTTTATTTTTCCCCTTTTCACCCCCCCCCCCATGCCGAAGTGGACTAAGCTTGCACTTAAACGGTATCGGGAGTGTCACTATTCATATCAGCGACCCCGAAAACTATAGATTTGACACTAATAGAATTCCATCATTTTTACAAGTTACCCCTTTCCTACCCCACCTCTAGGGGTGCTAAGGGTGTCTTACCCCCCCCCCCCAAGTATTTTTTTACAGATTAATTGTCATATGTGTAACAAGTTTGGTTTAATTGCTCCAGGTGTTCCAGAGTTATGCTGGAACATACATACATACGTACATACATACATACATATATATATATATATATATATATATAATATATGTTTATATATACGGGGTCTGTCCATAAAGTTTCCGAATTTAATTTATAACTAAAAAAATATAATGGATATACATATTTCAGTTTAATCCCCTTCAAAGTATCGTCCTTGAGAAGCAACACACTTAGCCCAACGTAGCTGCCACTCTTGGAAGCAGGATTGGAAGTCATTCTTTGGAATGGTCAACAGCTGTTCGATCGCTTTTTGTTTGATGGTCGTCACATCCTCAAACCGTCGTCCTTTAAGCATTTTCTTTAGCTTTGGAAATGCGAAAAAGTCGCACGGAGCGAGGTCTGGTGAGTAGAGAGGTTGCGGGACTTAATGGTGCCATGTTTGGCTAAAAATTTTTTAACCACATGTGAGGAGTGAGCAGGGGCATTATCGTGGAGAAGCATCCATGTCCCTGATTTCCACTTTGCTGGTCGTTTCCTCCTCACGGAATCACGAAGTCGCCTGAGCACATCACGGTAGAACTCATTATTAATGGTTTGTCCGTCAGGGGCAAATTCGTAATGCACAACTCAATCACGGTCGAAGAAAATAATTAACATCACTTCGATTTTGCTTCGAACTTGCTGAGCTTTCTTTGGTCGGGGAGAACTCGGACTCTTCCACTCAGATGATTGTTGTTTGGTTTCCGGACCGTATCCATACACCCATGTCTCGTCCCCTGTTATGATGTTATTCAGAAATTCTGGATCGTCACACGACCGTTCGAATAACTCGGAAGCCATTTTCATGCGAAGTTCTCGTTGATCTTCGGTAAGCAAACGTGGGACAAACTTAGCCGATACACACCGCATGCCCAAATCTTCGGTTAAAATTTCGTGGCAAACAATTTTTGCTATTCCCACCTCGTCCGCAATTTCTCGAACTGTCATTCGTCGATCTGATCTCAACACAGTACGAACCTGTTCCACTTTGACATCATTTCTCGATGTTGATGTACGCCCTGATCGTGCATCACTTTCCACAGATTCCCTTCCATCTTTAAGACGTCTAAACCCTTGAAACACTTGAGTTTGGCCCATAACATCATCACCGTATGCTTTCTTGAGCAAATCGAACGTTTCGGTTGCCGTTTTTCCAATTTTACTACAAAATTTGATGCAAACACGTTGCTCAGTAGATTCCGTCATGATCCAACCCGACACGAGACTTCCACCGCGTTCACTTTTCGTTATTGCTACAAGAGAACCGCGCTTTGCAGTGCTTGGCTAATTGCCAACATAACAAGTTTACATTTGTTTAAACATACTAATTAGCGTGCGCACGCAGAGCGGTGTCTGTATTATGTTTTATACATTCAGTTCGGATACTTTACGGACAGCCCTCGTATATATATATATATATATATATATATATATATATATATATATATATATATATATATATATATATATATATATATATATACATACATACATACATACATATAAACTAAACTCATGGCGTAACAGTCCGCCTTGAACCAAGCCCGGCGATGCCCATCTCCGCTTCCTTGATCGTGGGCTTGTGGTGCCATACAGCATATGTCTAAGTCTGGTGGTCAACATGACGTAGGACCTCCAGTGTTTAGTTCCCAAGCATGCTTGGTCCTCATTTTGTCGACCCACTCAAGGGATGAAAGGCTGAGTCGACCTTGCCCAGTCGCAGGATCGAATCCTGGACCTGTGGTTATATATATATATATATATATATATATATATATATATATATATATATATTGATTGAGAGATAGATTATTATATAGAGTCCATAACTTTTAACACATTGTTTACCGGTACCGTGTTTTTTCACGCAATTGTTGAAGACAATTTAGTATAAAGGAAAGTCATATTAGAGACATTTTTGATAAACTGAACATTGCTTTTCTTAAAAACTACCTTTACTATGACGTAAATGAATTTCAGGCAAATCCATATATTTTATCATTTAAATTGTGAATCTCAGACCCCCCCCCATATAAAGAAAACAGATTTCAGAAAAAAAACGCCTTACTGTGTTCTAAAATTTCAGTCTTTTCCGGTGACTTGCGTATATATTTAAATAAAATTGCTAGTCAACAATGTATTAACATTCGACTCACGAGCTGTCAAAAATATAAATTTGTGTGCTTTATAAAAAAACGACCAGGATATGTCCCGTGATGGCTTTGCGGTGGGGAAGAGGGACCATTTATTTTGTAGTTATAATTTGTTTTTGAGTATCAAGTGTAACACAAACCCATTTAGCGATCGTGATTGTGGTAAAACTAAGCCAAACAAGCGGTCTTATCTTCACTTAAATTATAGCACACTCATACACGCACGCACATATGTGTGTACTTCACAAAAATTAAATGTTCAGCAGCGCTATGATTGCTTTAAAATGGCATTTATTAATAGTGAAACAATGAGGATTACAATTTCAACAAGAATCTTTCCGTTACGAGAAAGATTCGAATGGATTTCATTCGATTCGATGTGTTCATTTCAAACTAACCTTCTCATTCTAAACCCAACTATTTTCTAAAAAGTACAACACTGACATATTTAGCGTTTCATCATGCAATTATGTTCTTTTCATTGGTGGTAGTTAAAAAAGAATCGTTGACTATTTAGGAATAATTTCAGGTTTTGTTCACTCTCAAAAAGACTTATTCGCCCTGGTTCGATGCTCGTCGCTACAAATCTACCGCCGTGTTCACTAATGGTGGCCGGGGCACGTAAAATAGGGCGTGGCTACAATGTCCTCCAAGTTCTCAAATTTACCTCTGGAGATACGGGGTCAAGTGTTCCGGTCTCGTCACTTGACTCGGTTCAAAATTACGGGACCGGTCATTTAGCCAAGTCGGACTCCAACCCTTGTGGTTCTATTCAAAACAGGAGCCGCACCTTCATCGCCCACAGCCTTCGGCACTTGATCTGATATACTGTCGGTCAAGGGTCATAAGCCACAACAGAACAGCACAAGACTTATTCGCACATACATACATACAAACAGGGCATTTTTTCTGGGGGTACGTGGGGATACAGCGTAGCCCCACATTTTTAAAAGCATTATTTTGGCTTAAATTAATCGAAATTTTAAGAAACTTAAGAATCAATTGTTAATATATAACAAAAGTATTTTTTAATTGAGAATTTTTGGTTCCCCTGTGACATGACGTGTGAAAACACGGTAATAAAAATACCCCCCCCCCTTTATTTCAGAAAACACAGTTTACCCACCTACTCGAGTCACTCGTTTTTAATACACAGCAACCACAACTGATTAAAGTTAAATTATTCATTATAATGGTATTGGGACTTACACAATGTAACAAAATTGTAACAAATATAAAATATTTTAACTTATTTTTACCCTATGTTTTCAAACATGGTATCTCATTTTAGATTTATTTTTACCTTCCATTCTTTAATACTCCCGTGACTGTAACTTTGGAGGTTCACTTTGAGCATTAAGTTAAATGCAGTATTAATGACTCCCTAGAATAATTAATATCCCTTTGGGAACAAAACATTTGTCATGCATTTTCGTCTTCTCTATTACTTTCAATCGAATAATTTCGGTAGTTTAAGCCTTACTTCCACGACTAAGGTTTTTTTCTGGTTGTAGTTTCGGTTTTCATTTCTAATTATTTAATAGGTTCTTTCGACTATAAAAACACAATTCCATTGTGTGTTTTTCAACTATCTCCTTTGGCTGAAACATCTTCAGGCCAGGTCCCTAGATGCCAGCAGGCAGAGGAATGCGGCTCTAATTTACAAATGTTCCATAAGATTCCAACTTGGCCAGATGCCGACACAATTTTGACCGGACACCCCTCCAGGGATGACATCTAGAGGGCTCGTACCATCTCTCAACTTCTCTCACCTCCTCGAAGGACTCTCCAGTCTACAGATTTAATGTGCCCATATCCGGTCTAGACACGAAGGTATTTACTGGCGTTCGTCAGGATTCGAACCGAGCACCTCCAGTTCGAAATCCAACGCGCTACTACTGGACTACCTGGGGCCCCTGTCTTTCCCCTATAAACACAACTCCACTGCACTTTCTTAGTAGTCCTTGTAGTCAGTACTTTTTTAAAAAGAATTTCGGCGTATTCTTATGCATAACCTGATACCGTGCTCTTTGCTTCTAACGGCTAATTTGTTCGTTTACTAGAGTGACCTTAAATGCACACTTAACTTACTAACTTCTTATAAATAGGTATCGTTTTGTCGTCTATGAGGTCACGTGATTAGTATACTATCATACGTATCTATCTCAGCTATGGTTCCGTTATTTGCATTCACATTTTCCTGACTTTACTAAATTTTAGATGAAAATTTTTTTTAATTTCTTTTCTTTACAGCACGATAAACATGAAATATATTTTAAGCATCTCTTCATCACTTTCAAATTTGGCATTGCTGATAGCAATTTTTACAGCACACGCACTTAGCGTTTATATATATATATTTATCTCACTTGCATCACCATATGTAATTGAATGGCGTGGTCTCCCTGAAAGAATGTCTCTATTTTGTTGTTGTGTTGTGGCTTATGCCCCTTGACCGACAGTATATCAGGTCAAGTCCATATAGGCTGTTGGGCAGAGTGGTGTGGCTCCGGTTTCCAATAGAACCACAAGGGTAGGAGTCCGACTTGGGAAAAGGACCAGTCCCGTAATTTTGAACCGAGTCAAGTGACGAAACCGGTACACTTGACCCCGCACCTCCTGAGGTAAATTTGAGAACTTGGAGGACATTACAACCACGATAGATTTTTCGTGCACCAGCCGCTATTTGCGTACACGGCGGTGGATTTGTCAGCGCCCGGCATCGAAACAGAGACATTCAGATCTCTGGCTCGCTGCTTTTGCCAACTGGGCCACCGCGCCCTAAAAAGAGCTGCCAACAGCACGCGGTGTTCCCAGGTGGTCACCCTCCCAAGTACTGACCCCGCCCGATGCTGCTTGACTTCGGTGATCTGACGAGAACCGCTGTTTTTAGCATGGTATATGGTCGTTTACTGTTTTGTGATTCAGTAATTGGTAGAGTCGCTAGGTCAGTCGAGAAGTAGTTACAACTACTTGAAAATGACGGTATTTTAATTTCAAGTTGGATTTACATGTTCTCTGGAAACTACGTTTTTTTAATCATAATATAAAAAAGGGCTCATTATAGAACTTCCTTTAGTATATAGGCCTAAATTTTGAGGTTAATTGAATTCTTGTTAATTTTGTAAGAATAAAATTTTAAAGGGGCAATTTAAGCATGCAAATGTTTATGTCATCAAGTGGTGAAGAGGGTGCATTCAAAGTATTACACCATATTCTCTGCTTTACGAACCAGTTTTTAGTCATTTCGCTTGCTTATCTTCCAATTCCAATTCTACGGTAAACCTTGCACTGTACTTTAAGGTCCTAAAGAGATGACAAAAATAAATTAAAGACAGGAATAATTACATTAGCATGGGAATATTACATTACACAAGAAATATTACATTGCACAGGAAATATAACATTAGCAAGCTATCTATAGTTATAGTTCTTCTAGTAAGCCTGTCAAGCAGGAAAGGAAATAGAACCAGGGAATATAAAGTCTTAAGGTCCCTTGGGTCCAGTTTGTAGAAGTCACAGATAGAGTAGGCATACTTACAGACATATCACACAGACACTCCCGCACACGTATATATATATACACATAAAATATATGCATCAAAGAATATGAGAGAAATCTTTCAGAAGAATATATGAATATATGTAAAAAGAAAAAGATATGATGTGATCATCTTTTGCGGCAGAATGATCCAGATTTTTCTCCTCTTACATAGACTATTCTGTTTCCTATTTGACAGCTTGTCGTCTTAAATAACCGCCATAACACCCGATTATCACTCGATCAGGCAATTATATATAATGTAGGATATTGTAGGCGGCTAATAATTCATTTGTCATATTCGTTTTTTATAATGGGCAATTCCTATGACGCTTTTTCGTTGTGTGTTCTTGTCGTCGTATATGCATCACTGCCATAGCCATTTCTGCTTAAACTAAAAAGTAGGGGGGGGGGGTCTGCACTAACACGGGAGTTCATGATTTCATTTATTAGCCTCGAAAGTTGATACCATAAACTTTTATTTTAATCTCATTAAAGATTAAACGCTACATACTCTTCTATTGTTGGAGTTCTAGTATTCTAGCACCAATGATTTTAAGAATTCTGGAACGTTGTTTAAAGTTTTACAGTCATACCTCAGTGCTCGTCTTCTTTGGTACGCGACGCATTTCGACATGAAAAAAATAACTCCGGCACACGACGCTTGCTCGGTACTCGCCACTCTTGCTTATAGCTGCAACCGTCTTTCTGGACCAAACAAAGACCGACGCATTAAGGTCCGTTCACACTTCATCCGAAGCGTTGCATTACATTTCTACGTTGGCTCCGAGATTTTTGACATGACCCTCGATTGTTTTGACATATCACGTGGTTAATGAATCGAGCTCTGTCATTGCTTAAATTTTTTAACGCTGACGCTACCGTAACGCTCTGGATTCAGCGTGAACAGGCCGTTGCGGCGTCATGGGGCTAATTCTGGGGCGTTTGTATTAAATGCGTGGCAAGATAAATCCTAATTTCCGAGTGGTAAAAATTAAGGCCAAAATTTTACTAAAACACAACAAAAATTTAATGAAACAGAACAAATTCAATTTAAACTAGTACAGAAGAACAAAAAGGAATTTAACCATTACAGTGTAGAAGGACTTCGGTGCAGTAGTAATTTAACACTTACGCTCCGAGACTAGTTTAGACTCTTACAGGATCTTAAAACATGCGACCGTCTCGCCTGGATGTTACAATGGGCTCTCCCAAAAAAAACGCAAAGTCTCTCACTAATATATCGCGGTCCTTTCTTTATCGGCGTCCATCCGATTCCTAGAAATGTGCCTGTTTTCCAGAGAGGGGCCCGGACGATTAGCTGGTGACAGTTCTTCTCATCGTCGAATATTTCGACCAACTTTATTGCCGCTATAGTGACAAAATTACTAAGATATCACCACGAAACAGATAGGTTTACGAGTTGTTGGAAGATCGCGAATGTTTTTTCACAGTTTTTGTCCCGCATATTCTCAGCAATCGTTATGCGTGGGGTTTAACCTTCCAGGCTAGGAATTTGGCTGGGCGCTGGATAGCTTTTTGATCCGGCACGAGTTCAATATTTCGGTGGGAACTTGAAATGGAATTTCCGATCAACATGCAGCTGGTCCGTGAACACTGCGGGGTGTGAGAAAGCACCCCTGTACTGGCGTGACGTCACACCATCAGTCTTGCGTTCAGAGTAGAACCTGTAGAAATGTATTCTAAATAGGTCGAATTACAAAATTTTGTTGAAAAGTACCCCCCTCACAAAGCTCTAGCAAGCCGAAATGTGGACTTTAAAAACATTCTGAAACGTAGGCAGAACAAAGTTTATCTAGATAGGTTTATATTGAAACTCCCTTAATCTAGGTCTACAGCAGATTAAGAGGTAGACAGAAAAGGCAAAGAACTTCTACTCGAGTGCCCTTTGTTTTATTGGTAAGGGACTCCCCTTTTAAGTAATAACCTTTCACCATCATCCTATTAGGTCATGAACTGTTCTCAGTACTTACTGAGTGTTTGGCCCATCGATAGCTCAATATTCTTTAATTAAATGTCTCAACTCAAAATTAAACATGTTGGACTGTATGGGTTTTCTCGTAAATTTTATTGTTACATCTCAGAACTACGCTCACTCCGTTCTCCACTCGGAGCTCGTCTCATCTGCTCATCACACGTCACATAGTACATATACAGCGACAGCTTCGCTCTTTTTAAATGCGGCAGGCGTTGCACTCAACATACCGCCCGCCTTGACAATTTTTTTAAAATTTTCAACATATAAATCAAGCAAGTTACAAATAACTGATGACACTCGTTACAATACACTGGAAACCATAGTACACAATGAATTTACAGTAAAAATGTGCTCAAATAGTAAAATATTTAAAATAATACACTAAAATTACAAAACAATACAATTAAATTGATGCACATACACAAATAAATCAAAATCATATACTTCAATTAGATTCAAAGGGTAATTTAACAACCTTATGAACAGGTCGCTTATAGATACCTTTACTTGTTTTTAATGTAACTACTCTGGTTATATTATCCTTTCCTGGATGAACCTTAACTATTTTGGCAAGATTCCAGCTCAGAAATTTTGAATCATCATCTTTAACCAAAACTACTTCATTTTCCTTAAACTCTTTTTCTCCTTTATACCATTTAGGTCGTGCTTGAAGGCGATTTAAATTGTCTAAGGTCCATTTACTCCAAAATGTTTGAGATAATTTTTGCACTAACTGCCACCTACTGAGCTTATTCATTGGAATCTCCCTAAAATCTGGTTCGGGCAATGATGTTAACGATGAGCCAACTAAAAAATGGGCTGGAGTAAGAGCTAAATCATCATTGGGATCCTCGGAGAGAGGGCAAAGAGGTCGTGAGTTTAATACCGCCTCCACTTGTGTAACAAGTGTAAAAAATTCTTCAGGAGTAAGGACCGTATTTCCCACAACCCTTTTAAGGTGACCTTTCAAAGATTTAACCCCAGCCTCCCACAAACCTCCAAAGTGAGGTGTCGCAGGGGGATTAAAATGCCACTTAATGCTCTCAGAAGCAAGAAAATCCTCAAATTTTTGTGTACTTTCCTTTTTAAACAGCACCTTTAAAATTTTACGAAACTCATTGTTGGCTCCTACAAAGTTAGTTCCGTTATCACTAAAAATCTCACTAGGCCTACCTCTACGAGAAATAAATCTTTCCAAGGCACCAATAAAGGCTTCAGTACTTAAACTATTTACAATTTCTAAGTGTATGGCTCTGACAACAAAACATACAAAAATACAAATGTAACACTTATATACTCTTTTCACTCTACCTGGGATTAATTTGATACTAAAGGGACCACAGAAATCCAGTCCTACTTTAGTGAATACTCTTGAAATGTTAACTCTGGCACTAGGCAAATCCACCATCATTTGGTTTTTACCTTTAGCACTTACCTTAAGGCATTTTAAACATTTCTTAATTACTCTTTTGACTGTTGATCTGCCATTAATTATCAAAAATTGGGTACGAACGTTGGCTAAAGTAGCCTCAGTTCCTGTATGAAAATAAAAGACATGATAGTGATTAATAACCAAATCCCAAATAGGATTGTTACTAGGAATTAACATAGGAAGTTTTTGTTCTGCAGGTAGTTTAGAATGTCTCAGTCTACCTCCAACACGAAGTATGTTCTTCTCGTCTAAAAACGGAGACAAATTCAATAAGTTACTGGAATTCGGTAACAATTGTCCTCTTTGAATACACTGAATTTCTTTTGAAAAATATACAGATTGCAACTAACAAAGACTAAACAAAATAAAGATGCTGATAATTCAGGTGCAGTTAAACTGCCAGTGATTTTCGACGATGTATTTCTTGTATTTTCTTTGAAACGCACACACCATGCAATTATTCTTTGCAGTTTCAGTAATGAAGAACACTTATAAATGATGGGGAGTATCTCAGATTCTTGTACCAAGAGACAAACTGAATCCCCTTTATTATCTCTTAGCTCACTTTCGTATAAATCACTATTATGGATGTCCTTGCAGTCACCAGGGAAGTTCACTACGCGCTCTCTTAGAAAGGATGGCCCTAACCACCACATGTCACTTTGATGATTTTTCTCTGTATCAAGTCCTCTCGATATGTCAGCAGGATTTTGTTCCGAGGGAACATGATGCCACTGATTTATCTCTGTAAACTCTTGGGTAACCACCACTCGAGCACCGTTCAATATTGATGTCACTTAAACTCATTAAAGACCGCACAAATTCTTGCCATTCATAAGCTTCTTTTTCAGGAAGCCTTTCATTTCAATTAATTTTGAGCAACCCCAATTGTTGCATGAAAAGTTTTGTTTTAGTGGTCACTGGACCAAGCAATCCAAGTGGATCAAAGAGTCTGGCGATAATTGATAAGACCGACCTTTTAGTAGGATGAGCATTTTGCTCCACTTCTACCTTGAAGGTAAAAAAGTCAGTTCTAGCCTTCCAGGCAATACCTAAAGTTTTAATCTCATCTGTAGAGGAAACTTCATACTCATTTTCTGTGGTTGGGATAAGCTCGGAAGTATTCCCACACCACTTGTGTAATGACATCTGAGCAGTTTTTAGAATGTCAATAAGTTGGTGTTGCAAAGTTCTTGCAGCCTCCAATGTGTTTGCTCCACTTAAGACATCATCCATGTAAAAGTCATCACACAGGACTGATGCAGCCATAGGAAAGTTTTTCCCCTCGTCAATGGAAATCTGTTTTAAAGTTCTCATTGCTAGGTACGGAGCACTAACCGTTCCGTACGTCACGGTATTCAGTTCGTACACCTTAACGGGCTTTAACCTCCTCCTTCCACAAAATTCTTTGGAGGTTTCGTTGATTCTCATCTATATTAATTATGCGGTACATTTGACGAATATCTGCAGTGAATGCAAAGATGTGTTTACGGAATCTCACTAACAAAGAAAAAGGTCGTCTTGAATAACTCCATCGTTGTATTGAATAGAGTTCAGCAATTTTCCACTAGTAGTCAAGGTGGACGCGTTAAACACAGTTCACAGTTTTGTTGTGCTTTTTTGAGGCCTATAGACGCCATGGTGAGGCATATAATATGTGAACTCAGGTTCCTCACTCTCCTTGATTTCAGTCATGTGACCTGAATTCTCATAATCTCTCAGAAAGTCACAATACAATTTTAGATACTCCTGGTCTCTAGACAAGCGAGTCCATAGCGAATCGAGTCGCTTTAAAGCAATGTTCCTCGAATTCCCTAAACATGACCATTGCTCTTAAAATGGCATAGTCACGACATATTTTCCTGTCTTGTCTCTCCTATGCGTCCGCGCATAATGTTCCTCACATATAGAATTTTCTTTATTTTTAGGTAATTCGTTTCCTATTTTCTCGATCTCCCAAAATTTTCTCAAATTCGAATTTAATTCTTCTGTCTCACATATTAAACCGCAATATTTGGAATTTAATTTATCTGAACTCAAAGTAGTACTACCTCCTACTATATAACCAAATACAGAGTCCTGAAGCGTCAGGATCGCACATTTTGCTTTTATTTTTCCCGGCTTTATTATGTCATAGAAGTATTCCGCACCAATTAAAATATCAATTTTTCCCGGAACATTATAATTAATATCCGCAAGTTTAACTGTCTCTGGAATCTGTAAACGCGCATCGATCATTTGATTTGGTATTAGGTCAGTTATTTTTCGTACTACTAACATAGAAATATTTCTCTCAAAACTCCTGTCTTTGTTCGCAAGAGTAGCCATAACTCTACGATTAACCACCAGCGAGGCATCATTAATGCAAGAAATAGACTGATTTATTTTTTCACTCTTTAGTTGTAATCGCTGTAAACACTCATTACTTATCAAGCAAATTTGGGATCCCACATCTAATAAACATCTCACTTCCTGCCATTGCGAGTATCTATCTCTAATTAAACACTGTACCGTAGACAAAATAACGTTCTTTTTATTTTCAACTAAATTAGTTGCTACGAAAGGCGGCTGACTCCACTTGGTGCTGGGAGGAACAGCAAAACCGTAGTCATCGTTTTTTTCCTCCGACTGCGAATTGTTTACGATTTCCGTGACGCCTGGCATACTACTGTTTATTCCATTCGTAGACGAAACATAATTCATTTCTTTCGGAAAATAGATTAATTTGTTATGTGGTTTACCGCAAAAGCAATTACTAAATGAGCATTTTTTAACGCTGCAGTTAGGCGATAAACACTTAAAACACACGTTTTTATTTTTTACTATCTCAACTCGCTCAGGAACCGAAAGTCTTCTAAACTGAGAGCAAGCGAATAGTGGGTGATTTTCATTCCTTAGACATAAATCACAATTTTTATTTTTAATCTCATTGAAAAATACTCTTGAAGCGGGTTTATATTTATTGTTATAAATTTTTTGCTCCTTTTTCGTCTCATTTATGGGCTTACCTATCGAAGTAAAATACAAATCGATCTCCTTAGATAGTTCAACAGGTTGAAACCAGTCCTTTGCCTGTCTAATATTAATATGAGTGGTTGTTTCTCTATCTAATGTCTGAAACAATTTATCAGACACAATCAGTTGTTTTAAGGTTTCAAAGTCCGTTACACCTCTTAGTTTTAAATAGTACTCGAAACTCGTAGTTAAGCGCGAAGCGAATTGCACATATGTTTCGTTTTGTCTGGATGCATTTCTAAAATTCTCTAACACTGCTTGCGCTGTTGGTTCTAATTCTCTCAAAACAATTGATTTAATTTCCTCATAATTGTTTAGATCTTTCTCATTAATATAAGTTAGAATATTAGAAGCTCTTTCTCCTAATAAATTCAACAGAATCTCTGCTTTAAGTTTCTCAGGTACCTTTTTAGTACTAATGCTCTCTCTAACGAAGTAAAAAAGAATCCCCATCCTTCTGATTTACTCGGCACTTTAATTGTTAATGTTCTAACACTTTTTATTAAAACATCAATTGACTCTTCAGTTTCGTTTTTACATTTGTGATCAAAAGAAGTATCGGAATTTTTTTCATTAGCCTTTAATTGCGCTAATTGTAATTCTGCTTTAATCCTCTCTAATCTAAGTCGCTCTAATTCAATTTGAGCGTTCTGATCGGCTTTTTGGTTTTTCTTCTCCTTTAACACTTGATCCATAACGTTTTCTACGAATTTGATGTCTTTTTTAAATACACCACTCCCCTCAATTAAACGTTTTAAATCAATATTTTTAGCACCTTCTGGTACTGATAAACCAATCTCCTCATCAACGTATTTTAACTCATCTTTATTTAATTCGGCTATTCTCGACATTTTGAACTTATAAACCAAAAGTACACTAATTCAAGAAAACAATATTAACACACAAACAAAAATTTGCTTTAAACTTAAAAAATTAACTTCGACTCGAGAAATTAATTAGTTTTTCTTAACTCAAGAGGGCAAGAGGATATTATTGCCCTTACCGCTATGCTGGGACTGCTGTCACACGAGACCAGGATCCATTACTCCGAATACTCAAATTTCCGGTTCACTAAATATATCCAAAAGGTCACTAAATATATCCATCTCCGGCTCGACGGACCAATGTTTGGCCCATCGATAGCTCAATATTCTTTAATTAAATGACTCAACTCAAAATTAAACATGTTGGACTGTATTGGTTTTCTCGTAAATTTTATTGTTACATCTCAGAACTACGCTCACTCCGTTCTCCACTCGGAGCTCGTCTCATCTGCTCATCACACGTCACATAGTACATATACAGCGACAGCAGCGCTCTTTTTAAATGCGGCAGGCGTTGCACTCAACACTGAGTGAAGATAAATTTTATTTCCTTTTACCTAATTGTTGTTTTATATTTATGTTTCTCTAGTTTTGAGATTTTTTATTACAAAACAGTTATAAATTCAGAAGTAAAATGTGAAATTTGTAGGGTTCATTAACGGATTGTTTCAGCTTACCTTACCCTTTATGGGGAAAAATTTGTCCTGTACTCGTCGTGCATTCTGGAACCAATTAAGGTCGAGTACTGATGTGCCACTGTATATAAAAAAGGATAAGCTCCTTTACTTAATATTAGTGTCTAAATTTTATGTGGTTGTGGGTATCTTCAGAACTAATGAATGGGAAGATCTGTTAACACGTCCTTGACACCAAAATCTTCTGACGCAAAACAAATTATGTGAAAGTTGTGTTAAAGGGAGTGAATGTTGTGTTAAAGTTTTTTATAGTCACTTTCAGCGAGTGACAACAACTGAGCTTTGTGAACATAAATGTGATTCTCCTGAAAGGAAAACGAATTATAGATAAATGAAAAGAAAGGAAACGAAAAGAGATTTCAGTCGTAAAAAAACTTAGGGTCACGAATAAAGAATGTTTGACAGTGTGATTTAAAAGGTGATTTAAAGGACAAAGTTCCGTTGCCCTTTATTTTATAAGACAATTTACTCCTTTTACTCTAGTAGTATATTTCTTTCCTCTAGCTTTTTTGAATGAAATAAATACTGTGTAATATAAATCCAGTTCTCTTACTTGCGTTAGAAGTTCGAAATTTACCATTATACTCGCGCATGTACATATATATATATATATGATTTATTATGGGTGGCAAACCTTAAAAAACTTTAAAAAGGGGTTTTTCTAGAGAAAATGGGAATTATCAATTTTTTACTACTAATTTACGACGTATCGGAAAAGAAGCACTGCGGGGAGAGCAAATAATAGGTTCGTATTTGATTGACAGCTAGGCTCCACCCTAGCCTCATCTTCGGTGGTGACGTGTAAGATAGTATTCTAGAAGCTTGAGACAAAGAGTTGAAACGTCAGAGGCAATGTGATTACCGATTGAGAAAGATGTGCTGCGCTTGGCGGGCACGCATTTTGGAAAGGGTTGGGGTTAAATTTAATTAAATGGAGCTGAGCACTTGAATTTGAATTAATAAATATATTTCGGAAGATTAATTGGTTTGGTGTTTGTTCCACTCACGCCACATCTGACTGCAAATTGAAGACGATGGAGGATTATTGGGAATCAACTGCTGTTTTGTGGAATAACATGATCAACTAGAATCGTACTACAATAATTAAAAATATGGGCGTGACAGCCAAGTTCGACATATATATATATATAAATATATATAAATAAATATATATATATATATATATATATATATATATATATATATATATATATATATATATATATAAATATATATATAAATAAATAAATATATATGTGTGTGTGTGTGTGTGTGTGTGTGGGATGGAGCACTCCATCCTTTAGAAGTGAATTATTAGACGTTAATCATTTTAAATATTTAATGAAACGAGACAATATTTACAGAACAGGACTAACACTTAAGAACATTTGGATGAAATAAAAAACACACACGAAAAGCATCAACAGAGCTATTATGCTCAACATCGGAAGCTTGCGGAACATATCCGCTCAGTGTTCTTTCTCTGTCAACAACGTTCACGCGTAAAGTCCTTCGTGCCGGGGTAGTGAGGAATGAAAGTGGAAGTTACAGTTAAGTCCACTGGTGTTGCCAACGCAAACTCACACGGCCTTCCTGACGTTCCAGACGTCCGCGGCTGGGTTGGAGTAAACAATAAGTCTGATAAGGATTCTTTGTCCAAGTCTCAAGTGCTTAGGGGGCACAAAGTCTTCAAAGACGGAAGAGAGGATGTCGATGACGAACAACGCGCTAGGCGTCCATCAAGTTCTCGAACTTCAGACAATTTGGCTAAATTTAAAGCGCTTTTGAACTCTGATCGTCGGATGAGTGTCCGAATGATTTCGGAGACGTTGGGACTTACAAAATCGATTGTGGATCAAAATGTCACGGAAGAACTTCAAATGCAGAAAATTTGTGCCAAACTGGTTCCAAGGATTTTGAACGATGGACAGAAAGAAAATTTTGAAACAGGTTTGACAGATCACAGGCTTGACAGAACGGCTTGACAGATCACAGGCTTTAAACAGGCTTGACAGATCAAGCCTCCCGACGCTGGATTAGAGGACCGTTAGTCCATTTCGCGTGAATTGTTGGCGTGTGTAACAAGTGACCCTAATTTTTTGAAGCGAGTGATTACCGGTGACGAAACATGGGTTTTTCAGTATGATACCGAAACAAAGATACAGAGTGCAGAGTGGCACACGCCCCAATCTCCTCGTCAAATGAAGAATCGAGTGAGCAAATCAAAACTGAAGTCCATGCTCATTGCCTTCTTTGACACCAAGGGAATAGTGCACAAAGAGTTCGTGCCACCCGGACAGACAGTTAATGCAGATTTTTACAAGGAATTGCTTCAAAGGTTGAGGAATCGAATCGCGCGAGTCCGCCCGGAGCTCACAAACAATTGGATTCTGCTCCACGATGATGCGCCGGTCCACACATCCTTCAAAGTGACTCAGTTCCTGACAAAACATAACGTCGCAACGCTGCCCCAGCCCCGATCTGTTATTGCCGGACTTTTTTCTGTTCCCTCGGTTAAAATCCAGCTTAAAATGTCATCGTTTTGACAATCTGGAGAACTTGCAGAAAAACGTAACGCGCGTTCTGAACAGCATTCCAGATGAAAACTTCCAGGTGGGCATCAATGGGTGGCAGAGTCGTTGGCAACGGTGTATTAAAGCAGGAGGAGGCTATTTTAAAGAATATTAAGTATCTGTAAAATTATCTTCAAAGAAACGAATTTTATGGAATCAGTCTCATTTCTTTCTGGACATACCCTGTATATATATATATATATATATATATATATATATATATACATACACTGAAGTGCCACTGAACTAGGGATACCTACATAGTAACGAGTTGGGCCTCCTCTGGCCTTGATAACGGCTGCCACACGACGAGGCATAGATTCAACAAGTTTCTGGAAACATTCCACGGGAATGGCTTGCCAAATATTGGCTAAAGCTGTCCATAATTCAGTAAGGTTCTTTGGTGCTGTGTGATGGCCTTTCACGCCTTGTTCCAAAACATCCCAAAGATGCTCAATAGGATTTAAGTCTGGGCTTCTAGGTGGCCAATTCATGACACAGAAGTCAGAGGAATGCTCATCCAACCAGCCAGTAGCCAACCGGGACTTGTGAGAGGTACAATTGTCTTGCTGGAAAACTCCATTACCGTGCGGATAACAGAACAGCATAAACGGATGGAGGTGATCACCCAGCAACCCTAGGTACCGAATTGCATTGAGGGAGGTTGGTACACGCACCAAAGATCCCAAACTGTGCCACGAAAAAACACCCCAGCGTTGCACAGTCCGTTTACTGACTGTACGACTGGCACCGTCATTAAACTGGGTGGTAATTTGAGCTAATGTTTGGCTTCGCTGGCTACGTACAATACACCTGAACCGTCTCTCACCACGCACTGTCAAGGCTAATTGTCCTTTGCAGTTTGCCCGATCGCTAGTTTTTTTTCCACCATCCATGTATTCTTGGTATACTCTTGACACTGTCGACCTTGAAAATCCTAGCTGTCTGACGATTTCGGAAATTGAATGGCCCATGCGTCGCGCACCTACGATTTGTTCGCGATCGAAGGCGTCTCAATCAGGCAGTTTACCCATACTGGCAATTCCAACAACTAATTCAGAACAACCACAGTACGCGCTATATATGCAGTTACCACAGCGCCTTCACTTCTGCATACATGATGCTCAGCGCTACACGATTTCCATAGGCTTTGCTATCCCTAATTCAGTGGTACTTCAGTGTCTATATATATTGATTGTAACCCTTTTTCATGCTATATCTTCTTAATAAAACGGTCTGTTGTTCTGAATTTGTAATAATTTGCTTATCTCCTCATACACTACATACATGTTAAGTTTCGTGATAGTAGTTCGTTTCCTTCTGGGTGCATATATTTTTTGTGACAGAGTGTATTTCCTGTGCAATGTAATATTTCTTGTGTAATGTAATACTCCTATTTTAATGTAATATTTCCTGTCTTAAATTTATTTTCGTCATCTCCTTAGGATCTTAAAGTACAGTGCAAAGTTTACCGTAGAATTGGAATTGGAAGAATTTGAATGATAAGCAAGCGAAATGACTAAAAATTGGTTCGTTAAGTAGATAAAAAATGATCTAATACTTTGAATCCACCCTTTTCACCACTTGATGAAATAAACATTTCCATGCTTAAATTTTCCCTTTAAATTTTATTCTTACAAAATTAATAAGAATTTCTGTTAACCTCAAAATTTAGGCTTATATACTATGATCCCTTAGTTATAATGTTAGTTAATACATAAAAGACATTTTGTATATAGTAGAAAGTACGAGGACTTGAGAACATATTTAAAGTACGCTTTTAACGTTTTATATAGAAAAAATACAACGTTTGTAGTAGAAATTATAGAAGAAATACCCCTTTATATTCGTAAATATCCGTTAAATACAATTTTCTGTTTGTAAGCTATATTTTTATTCTCTCCAAGGCAGTGATTCCCAACCGTTGTGCTACGGCACTTTAGAGAGCAGTGAGATTTTAGAGGGGGAAGAACAGGAAAATATTGCTAGGACTCTCTTAAAATAAATATCGATATCAAACATTCGTTCCCTGCAGACCAATAGTAAGCCTCATATTAATAAAAATAAAATTATTCTGAGGGATTTTTGTGTATTCCACCAGAGCAGTGGTAGTCAATATGTTTCCCACCGCCCACTAGTGGACGATTCAAGCTTTCATGATGGGCGGTGGGAATTTTTCTCCGTTGTTACAAATTTTGTTCTTCCTCCATATATTGAATACGTTTCAAACACATTCACGAGTTTGACTTTTTAAAATATGCTTTTGCAATTTATTTTTGAATTACTCTAAACTTTGCTTTTGAATTACTCTAAATTTTACTCTAAACTTTGATTACAGGTAATAATTCACCGGACACTTCTCGAAGTATACTCGAGAACAAGGAAGCAACGGATTAGCTCTGCAGCCATCAGTAGCTGTTTGTGCATGTATATATACATAAAGAATAAATAAAAATGATAAATTTAATTACATGTTTTCTGCAAACCCTTCCCTCTAAAATTCACTTGGTGGGCGGTAAAGAAATTTTGCCATCAACAAAGATACAAATTGGACGGTAGGTATTAAAAGGTTGAAGATCCCTGGTCTAGAGTAATGCTACGTTCAATCCCATAGTTATTTTTGAAACAGTAATAATATATTCTGGGGTTTGTTTAAAATCAGCATTTATTTTAACTTAAATTTGGCAGATTCCTGATATAAATTCCGCTTTAATTTAATATTTTTAAAAAATTGAAAAATCTAAATTTCTAACAACGGTGTTCCGAGTTTCTAATCTCATTCCGAAAGGGTGACGCAAGCATTAAAAAGGTTGGGAATCCCTGCTCTAAAGTTTACTTCGAACATCAATAGATAGCTCACAATATTCATTAACTCCCTCTTCATTTATTATCTTTAATTGACATAAATAAAGATCTATCGATTATCGTTCTTATTGACCATTCCAAACCGAATATCGACAGCCCTGCATTACAGATATAAGTGTAATTGCCTGGAAATCGGGACGAACAAAGAGGTGGAAAAGGGAAAAGAAAAGAAAGCAAAACGAAATCTTCGGAAAATACGAAAACCGATGGTCGAAAATAGAGGTAGTATGACAATGTGAGGTGAAAAGGAAAAAGATATGTTGCACTTTTGTGACAAGATGATCCACCTTTTGACCCTCTAATGTCGGATTTCTTTGCTCTATCTTTGTTTGATCGAGCTCATGCTGTTTGATTTCTTTCCTTTTTTCGGTGTTTATTTTCTTCTAACTTCATAATATCTCAAGGTAAACATTTACTCTGGCGCTGAGCGGCGTGTTTGTTTCATTCCGGCAGTTCTGTCGATGCTGTTTTTCTTGAAATGTTTACTTCATATTATTCTGAATGTCAAACTGTATGATACGAAAATGTTAAATCTTTCATTTAAGGCTGCTGTGTACTAACGCTATTGGATTAACTCACCTCAGTGTTAACCTATGGAGAAAATGTGTCCACGGATTACCGACTTGTATTTAAAGATTTCTTCTTAAATTTTACTCCTTAATAGAGAAAGAAATTTTACACCTTGGAGAATGTTTCGTTTCTTTAAAAAAAATGCAAATAATATTTTAAAATTAAAATTATTCGGGGGGAAAATCTGGTATAGTGTGTTTTAAACTCTCATAAATTCCTTTTCTGGAAGAAATTTATGAAATGAATCCTGTTGTAAGGACAAGAAAAGTTCAGTCTACTTGAAAATGCAATTTTTATTGGATTACCAGCATTTATGTAGCTGTAAATAGTAGACAAATTTTCTCCATAGGTTAACATTGAGGTGAGCGAATCCAGTAAGGTTAGTAGACAGCAGCTTTAAGGAAAGAGATATACTTAATGATATACATGTTACAATCAGTGTTTCTATATATTTCATACGTAAATTCACAAATCCGGCTTATTGCAAAGAGCACCGTCATTTTGCAATGAGCCAGGCTGTTTGGAAAATTATCGACAACTTTCTAATGAGCCTGATATGTTTTAGGCTTATTGTAATAAGCCCATACACGTTTAGGCTAGTTAAAAATTCGGAATAGTTTGCGCAAACAGTCTGGTTTCATCCAGGCTGACTGCAATAAGCCCAAAGTTGTATTATCTTATTAAAAATGAGAGATAAAGAGATTGCTACTTAAGTACTTCCTTTAGTGAACATATGAATTAGTTAAGAGTTAATTGGGTTAAAAAAGGGTAACTTAAAAACTGAACAACAATCATCATTCTTTGAATGAAATTTAATTAATATTCGATCAAATGAATTTCATATAAGGGAAAATGAATTCATAATGAATACAATAGGTTGACGAAATAAATATTTCACACAAAATGTAGATCTGTTAAACTTCCTTCTATGCATTAGTTGAAAATGAATAAGATGCGAATATTTTGCATATAAATTCCAAATATGAAACAACACTTTTTCAATAATAATGACTGTTTCCGAAATTTTAAGCATGACAAGCTCCAAAATTTTTCATGCTTCGCATTCCATGCGCATTCTTAAAGCGTAAAAGAATTCCTTAATTCTGCTTTTTACAGGTTAATTAGTAAATTTTTTTGTCATAAAAATGTTCATTAACTTGTAAAATATCGTAGTACTTTATCTGCGAAGTTTTTTTTAAAACAGTAATCCCAACAACAGTAATAGAAATTTTATGACTCTCATTAAAAAAACACCCTGTTATGTATACGTTTTTCATTGAATCTTTTTTTTCATAACTATATCCAAATATTTTTTAAGATCAACCACTTTATCTAGAACTGTTTCTTGAAGATATATGTTTCGTGTTCCATATACATTCCTAAACAATTTTTAAAAAAACCTGGTAAGTAATTTGCAAGTTAAGATCATTTTTTTTCATAAATATCTTCACATATTTTGTAATAATAAAAGACTCTATATGTTAAAGTTTCTTGAAGCAATAATTTTAAAATTTACATGTTCCGAAATCCATATACATTTCCAAACTACGAATGAAAAATCCGTAATTATGCTCTGGTTGCATATTAAATGCTTTTCATTCATCAATTTACATACCGTAAAATGGGGTGAGATTGTGCCAACACGGAATTCAGCAAATCCGTGCTCTCTGGTGGCGTGTTATTAAAGCTATTAGTTTACCCGTTTACCACGGGGCAGTGGTATGTTGTTACAAATCAACAAGTGTTATCACGCTCCTCTGATACAATCTTTGTGACTCCCGCAATTTTTTTAACAGTTCACTATTTTATCACTTTGTTGCAACCTGTGAAAAGTGTTGGTTCTCGTGGTATGAAGAATCAGTTTTATGCACTGGTAAGTAACATATTTTTATTCATCTACTACTAACTGAAGTTTTTATCTGTGGAGTTTCATTACTGTACCTTTCTTTAGTTGTCATGTTATCACATTATCATTAAAATAAAATCACTCGATGGGGTGAGATTGTGCCACCCTTTTTTGGTTATTTTGTGTATTGTAATCGCTTTTTCGTAAACTGAGAAATTATTAACACAACTCTAATTACTAGAATGGCTAGAATTATCTATATATATAAAACGCGTAGGTATGCGGCAGAAAAATCGAGGATATTTATACACTCCGAATGACAACGGCTGCAACTACCAGATGTAAACATTAGCGGCCGTCCGCAATTTGCAACCTCGTGTCAACATAGATTTAACGCGCTGAAATCAGGAATGCTCGAAAGCGAGCTACACGATCAAGTTAAAATTGGGAATGGTCTCAATAAAGAAAGCGAAGAAGAAATAATTCATTAAGAGAGAGGCGTGAAAGAGAGAGCATAAATGATCGCGAGGTTAGGCTTAATCGTCACCGACACAGCAAACGACAGCCAGTAATAGTTAATTTTCTACACTTTTTTCAGTACTTGCTGAATGTTTATTCCATTTTACAAGTGAAGAAATTTTCCAAACAATTTATTATTTGATATGATTAAGTGGAGATATCTGAATTGTGAACAATATTGCATACAGAGAGTGATGTAATCCACACTATATTTTAGTACCTGCTGAATTTTTACTCCATTTTTTAAGTGAAAAAAATTTTCCCCAAAATTTTCTTATTTGATGTAATGATAAATTTTAGATATATTAATTTTCAAAAATATTAGATGCAGAGAGGGATGCAATTTTTAAAATCATCGTTTGTTGGGTTTCTTAGTTTTATCTTTAACTCTGTTCTGAAATAATGGAAATTCAAATTTTTTTATCACGATGTTTTAGAATCAGCCTTACAGAGAATACCCCTTAACAACATATATTTATGATGACAGGTAATGGTAACATTCCTTACATATGTTACTTTCAGTTGAGTTGTTTTGCAAAAGAAAATATAAAACTAAAGGTGGCCATGCTGGTCGCGCAGCGGCTAGTTGCAATAATTTCTCTATTTAAAAATTTTTAAGAAACTTTAACTATCTGTATCAAAAATGTTTTAACAAAGTAACATGTTTTAAAAATAAAGAAGAACCAAGACGAAAATATCACGATCATTCTCCAGAGGACGAAGAGGAATCCAATACAGACAATACATTTGCTAAAAGGGCCACTGCAACCACAGCAGATTTCAGAGTAAATGACTTAGTGCTGTTTCATGTTAAGGAGGGTCTATCCGGGTCAAATGCTCAACAACTTTGATGAAAGTGGGGAAGATCATGTTTCCTGTATAGTAAAGAAAGGTAAATTTTGGATTTGGGCCAAAAAAGGCTAATGAAATTTGTTAATTTTTGAGAAAAAATAATTTTTTATAAAAAAAATTAACTGGGAGTGTACTTGCTTCAAAGTAAGAGGTGTGTGAATGTGCCATGACTGAATCCATGGCAACTATAAAGGTGAAAAGGAGATGGCCTAATCTCACTCCACCGAGTGGGGCGAGGTTGTGCCAGAAAGAAAATCACTCTCACAATCCCCAACCACTTAAAATTATTTTCTGCTACGAAATAGAGAGCTGAAATGTGTATCTATCTTTCTGCTGTAAATTCATCACATTATGTTGGTAAATAAAGAAATTGCATAAAAAAAACCTCAAAACCTGGCACAATCTCACCTTATTTTATGAAAATTCTGAAGATTGCTCGACTTTATTAAACGAACGTATTATGCTACTCATTATTAAAACGGTAAACCCTTGAGATAAGGCAAACTACATTAATCCAGCCTCCAACTACAATTTCTGCACCTTTTTCTAGCAAAAACTTTATAAAGTTTTCTAAAAAAACTTCCGAAAAGGGCTTAGAAAAAGAAAGTTCAGAGCATCTGTCCGGAGAGAATAAAGATTCTATGTTTATATTCTGAACTAGCAAAGCTGTTTTGAAGGGTGCGATGAAAATATTTGAAAATGCCTAATACATGTGTCCACGCTTCTTTGAAAGCAAGTAAGCTTTCACTTCCCTTTGCACAGTTAAAATTTCCTGAATATAGTGTTCTTTAGGAGCGTACCAATAGAGGATAGGATGGAACAATAGTTTAGGAAAGTAACAATAGATTGCGAGGGAGTGAACCTCCAAAAAATTCTCCATGTAGCGTTTCCTATCAGTAGATGCTTTCTCAACCACTTCTAGTCACCTCCAGTTCAGGGCTTGAAAAATACTATGCATCACAGGGAAAAAAATTATTGGGCATGTGTCTTTTCTCTTTACATAGTCGACTTTTTACATGTATGTATTTCGAGCATGTATCATTTCTTTTTGCATGCTCGTCTGTTTACGTACATTATATCGGGAATGTATCCGTTCTTTTTTGCATTCCCGTGATTTTCGTACACATATTTCGGGCGTGTATTTTTTTTTTACGTTCAAGTATTTCGTCCATGTATCTTTCCTTTTAACATACTCGTCTTTTTACGTGCATGTAAATCGGACATCTGTCCTTTCTTTTTACATGTCCGTCTTTTTCCGCACTTTTATTTCGAGCATGCATTTTTTCTTTTTACGTGCTTACGTTTTTACATGTATGTATTTCAGGAATATACCTTTTCTTTTTACATGTCCGACCAAGCATAAACAAAAAAAGGTGAAGGTGTTCCGAAGTTTAATTAACCTTTAGCCTACTGGGCCCATTTTTCAGATTCCCTGTTTAGAACGGGATATTTCGTAACCCCTTTGTAAGAACGGACATTGAGGGGATTATATATATATATATATATATATATATATATATATATAAATATATGTATGTATATATATATGTATGTATATGTATGTATATATATATATAAATATATATATATATATATATATATATATGTATGTATATATATATATATGTATATGTATGTATGTATGTATGTATGTAAGTATATATATATATATATATATATATATATATATATATATACATATATAAATATGTATATATATATATATATATGTATATATATATATATATATATATATATATATATATATATATATATATATATATATATATATATATACATACATATATATATATATACATACATACATATATATATATATATATATATACATACATATATATATATATATATATATATATATACATACATACATATATATAAATATATATATATATATATATATATATATATATATATATATATATATATATATATATATATATATTCATTCTTGGGATACATGCTATCCCACCCCCCGTAAGGAAAAGGTTAACACTTATATCGGTAGTAGTTCGTGACAAATAAAGATTTCGATGGAAAATTTAGAATACTCCTAGACAAAAGGTATATTTTAATGCTTTCACTTTTTTTCTGCATACATACGACTAGTTATTGAGGTAATTAGTATATCTTAATTTAAGACCTTCCTTTCTATACACATTTGGCAAGCTACAACAAAGACCTCAAGTCGGCGTGCACTACAAATTTTCCATTCTTCTTTTGATGGTTATAAATAGGAATTCCTAATTGCCTGATAAATAAGAATAAACCGTTGTATGATTTAATTAGCTATAATTGGGTTGTAATTAAATAATTATCATTTCTTTATGTTGAACCATATAGATACTGCTTATTTACTTCTTTAAATAAGCACTATCTATATGGTTATTTAAAACGTATGCAATTCAAAAAATTTTACAATAATTGTTTTGTAAAAAATATCTTTTAAGGTTTAGGGATAGTAGCTGCATTGGATTTACTCAGTTCAATGTTAACCTACGTAAAAAAAATTTTCCACTGATTGCCGACAAGGATTTAATATTTGTTTTAAACTGTACTAAGTAATAGGAAAATAATTTTATTTTATTCTGCTCTCTAATGCCTTTTATAAATTTCTTCCACCAAAGGAAATTATGAACATTATAAACACAGTGTACCACATTTATCCCGTGTATGCTATAAATTTGAGGCTATTATTTGCGTTTCTTTTAAAGAATTAAAAAGATATGAGCGTTTAAAACATACTATACCTGATTCCCCCCCCCTGAATAATCTAAATTTAAAAATATTATTTGCATTGTTTTTAAAAAAGAAAAATGTACCAAGGTGACAAAGTTCTTTCTCAGTTAAGGAGTACAATTATTTGTTTTTAAATCTTTAAATACCAGTCGACAATCCTTAGACAAATTTTCTCGCCAAGCTCAACGAAATGACTATAAATATGGCCTAATTCTAACCCCAAAATTTCAAATAATATTAGAAAAAGAAATTTTCTTTCTTTATATATATAAAGTACATATCTTTAAATATGTCATATATAAAAATGGAAATTATAAATCTATAAATAATTTTCAAATTAGCAGTTTAGAAATTTATACGATTAAATGGTGATTAAAAATCATAAAATGCTGTGCGCATCATAAAATTGAGATATATGCTTACAGAAAATAATTAATGGTCAGAATACACTTCTAATAAATTTGCCTATCATGTAAAACCGAACAAATTGTAATAAATATTACTTAAATTAAAAATAATCACAATTATTTGAATAATGTTCCCACAAAAGAATTAAAGTATTCCAGAATTGTGCATTTTTCTGGTTCTAAAACGTAGAGTACCATGAAATAAACATATGAGTGTAGTTTTATCAGTTTACTATTGATAGTTTGAAAGTAATGCTGCACAGAAACTCAAAATTAGCAGTTAATCATATAAAATTTTAAACTGCTAATTTGAAAATTATTTATCTATATATATATATATATATATATATATATATAACAGATCCGTAATTGACTGACTCACTGACTGAATCACTCACTGACATTCAACGTACAGTCCAAACCGCTGGACCTAAAGGGTTGAAATTATGCATGGCGATTCTTCTTATGGTGTAGGGGTGCACTAAGAAAGATTTTTGAAAATTTCTTCTTAGATTCTTTTACATTAAATTTTTAAGCTGTTTTAGTAACTTTTTTTAAGTTTGCATTTAAAATAATAATTTGAGGGTTATAAAATTTATACCACGAGAAAGATTGTAATAGTTCCTTTAAAATGAGATCTTTTTCGAATGTTTACCTCCATTTCCTGATTTTCAGTGAATTTTTAAAGATTAATTTTTAGAATTTAATTTATTAAATGCTGATCACGTGATTTCTTTTTCTGGTACTTTAAATAAATTTATCGTCACGTGCATAACAACTAAATAGACAAAAAAAATTTCTTGCTAATGCGGCAGACGATTGGACATTATCAAAAAAATATCAAAATGCAGTACAAGATATTATGTCCCTCAAACTGTACTATATTCTTTAGTATGTCCTATTAGATTTAATTTGAATATTTTCTTCTACATTATTTTGTCTATAAAAATATCACTTACGATATTTTTATAAATATATTTTTTTTTTGTTTTTTTTTACATCAATTGTATACATTGATCGTCGTAATTTTTATATATATATATATATATATATATATATTTGGCATTAATTGCATACATTGACCGTTGTATTTAATTTGAATGTACTCCGTAGCGAAGTGCGGGTTTTCAGCTAGTCTATATATATAAAACAGTTCTGTAACTGACTGACTCACTGACATACAACGCACAGACCAAACCGCTGGACCTAAAGGGCTGAAATTTTGCATGGCGATTCTTCTTATAGTGTAGGGGTGCACTAAAATTTTTGAAAAGGTTTTCTTAGATTTTTTAAAATTAAATTTTTAAGCTGTTTTAGTAACTTTTTTTAAGTTTGCAATTAAAATAATAATCTGAAGGTTATAAAATTTATATCACGAGAAAGATCATAAAAATTCCTTTAAAATGAGATCTTTTTCGAAAATTCACCTCCATTTTCTGATTTCTGGTGAATTTTTAAAGATTAATTTTTAGAATTTAATTTATTAAATGCTGATCAAAATATTAAAACAGAATATTAAAATCTCAACAGAATAAAAGATATTATGTTCCTCAAACTGTACTATATTAACTGTACTATATTCTTTAGTATATCCTATTAAATTTTATTTGAATATTTTCTTCTACATTATTTTGTCTATAAAAATATCCCTTACGATTTTTTATAAATATATTTTTTTGTTTTTTTTACATGAATTGTATACATTGATAGTCGCATTTATTATAAATATATATATTTGTTTTTTTTGCCATTAATTGCATACATTGACCGTTGTATTTAATTTGAATTTACTCCGTAGCGAAGTGCGGGAAGCTAGTAGATTTATAATTTCCATTTTTATATATGACATATTTAAAGTTATGTACTTTGTATGTAAAAATAAAGAATCTTTTTCTAGTAGTATCTGAGATTTTGTGGTTAGAATTAGACCGTATTAATAGTCCTTTAGTCGAGTTTCAAGGTCCTGTACACCCTTAACATTGAGGTGAGCGAATCCAATAGGGTTAGTACACAGCAGCCTTAATACATATCTATTGAATACTGAGACACTGTTTTGATGTGATTCTGAATAAGTCTATGTGTGTGATATAATCTATACAAACTTATGTTAACTAACGACGTAAGTTTAAATCCCGCGGCAGTCAAAAACATGAAATTCGATTTACGAGACAGCCATAAATTTTTTTCCATGTTTTTATTAACTCGCTTTCTTGTTTGTTTGTGTGTGTGTTTGTGTGTTTGTCTAGTACAAATCTTGCAATCGATTTTTAACTAGCTTCCCGACTAGCTAGACATTTGAAACTTTTAGACTAGCTCAGAACACGATGACAATGCATTTTTTTTATACTTTTAGCCATCTTTAAGCAGAATTTAATTAACTTTCAGTTATTTTCAGTTAATTTTGCTTTATAGACTGGTGCAGCCATCTATCATCCAGAACGGGAATGAAAAGTTAAACGCAAGTTAACTTCCAATTAACTTCTTTTTCTTTCAATTTGATGGGATAATTCATCAAAAAATTTTTTTTAAAGTATTTATTAATACATAGAATTGTCAAGTTTATATGATTCAACAGAAAATTTAAAAACATGGTATATAAAAAGTTCTTTATATCTTGCAATTATTTAAAAAGAGTTCAAACGACCATCCACAAAGATGGAGCATGTATCACCATTTTCTTCGAGATATTATCTGGAATTTTATACTTTCGTTCTACGTTATTTAAAAATGTGATTTTCGTGGCCTTAATATATTTGCTTCCAAAACATTTCTACATCTAGTGCCTTAAAAATTTAGCGTACATCTTCAAATCTACTTTTTATTCTTTTGGTTTCCTTTTGATGTGAAGTAACAAAAACCATCAGTTCCCTAAAAGGTTAGGTAAACCGCTTGGAATAAAAAGAGTTTTTTTCAAATTTCAAAGACACCAGAAAAACCCCGAGAACAACCTAAGTAAATAAATATCAGAGGAGGGGGGAGGGGAGTAAACGAATTTTCAAAATCGACATGAAGTTCGAGAGGCTCTTATCGACTTTTAAACAGGAAAAAGAAAAAGACAAAAGTACTGATAAAAAATAAATAAATAAATAAATAAAAATACAAACTTTTACAAGGGAGGTACACGTGAGCCGAAAACAAATTCTTTACTATGTATGAAACGAACGGAATACTTAAAAGCATGTTTTATCTCGGGCCTCGAAAAGGGTTTTTGCTTATGTAATGGATATGGGTAATAGAACGTATTTAGTTTAGAAAAAAAATATCTCTCTCTCTTCAAAAACAAAACGTAATGCTTTAAATCAGAAAATTTCTAGTTCAAAAGATTTTTCTAAAAGTATCACAATTGCAGGTTCATTAATTAAAGGAGAATACGCATTTTTTTTTTGTACTCAAAAAGTGATTTTTAACACTGAGTTTGGTATCAAACATGTTGATTCTCTTTGTGGAAAATTCAGATTTAAAAAAAATCTAAGTGTAAAAAAAAGACTCAAAATTATTTTGTATTCTTTAGTTTTATTTGTGATGAAATGGACTAAAGAATATGATTAATATGATCTCAGAATACTAGACTGAATTGTGAGGAGTTTATCATAAATTTATATATTTTTTCTGCTGGGTTCCAGTTAAATGATGTGTGTAACATTTCCCATGCTTTTTTTATTCTATGTTATTTATGCTGTGTTTAATTTTTGAATTGATTTTGGTAGACACACATTAAAATCCCAGGCATCGGCGGGTACTCCTGCTAATTAATAAATATACGTATCTTCTGGCAGAATCTACTCTTCTAATTCCAGTACAAGCGTAAACATTTATAATAAAGACGATTTGACCATCCTCACAGTCTTTCTTTCACAAAATTGTACAACTAGGTTGACTCGGGCTTCGAACCTGAATATCCTGATTTCTTTCAGGTGTGTTTACTATTAACACATCTGCCATGTGGTAATCTTCTTGAACGAGCTAACTGTGTCAGAGTCGGATATAGACACGTTAAATCTATGGGTCGGAAAGTCAGTGCCCTTGTGTGGTTTGTACAGGTGGGAAGAAGGTACGAGCCCACTATATGTAGCCACTGGTGGTGCTTGATCGAAATTGGGATGACACCGTGCAATTTTGCTGTGTAATGTAAATGCTTGTAATTACATTATTTAAATAATGATTTTTGCAAAAATTATGCTTCGAAACAGTGTTTTAATTACTTTTTTTATTCCTTTCCATATAGCAGAGAATGGAGTAAAATTCTTAACTATATCAGATGTTACAACCTATTGTAATTTGTTTGTAATTACATTATTCAGATGATTTTTTTAAATGGTGTGTTAGATCAGTGTTTTAATCACTTGCTCATCACTTTACATCTAGTAGATAATAAAGTAATTTTCTTTACTATAAGAGATTTTACACCCTAATGTAAATATTTGTAATTACATTATAGCGATAATAATTTTTCAAATACTTAATTATTCAAATAATGCTGCGTCAAATCAGTTCTTTAATCACTTCATTACTTTTTATCTAGTAATGTATTTTTCTTTACTGTATGGCATTTCACCATTTAATATATATGTTTGTAATTACATTATTCAGATAATATTTTTTAAATGGTGCTCTAGATCAGTGTTTTAATCACTTTCTCATCAATTTACATCTAATAGAAAATGAAGTAATTTTCTTTTCTATATGAGATTTTACAGCCTAATGTAAATATTTGTAATTGCATTATAGAGATAATAATTTTTCAAATACTTAATCATGCAAATAATGCTGCATCATATCAGTTCCTTAATCACTTGTTCATCCCTTTTTACCTAGTAATGAATTTTTCTTTACTGTATGGAATTTCCCTGTTTAATATATATGCTTGTAATTACATTATTTAACCAATATTTTTTTTAAATGGTGCGTCAACTCTGTGTTTTAATCACTTGCTCATTCTTTTCCCTCTAGTAGAGAATAAAGTATATTTCTTTACTATACGAGATTTTACAGTCTAATGTAAATGCTTATAATTACATTATTCAGATAATAACTTTTTAAAATACATAATTACTCAAATAATGCTGAGTCAAATCAATGTTTTGATAACTTGCTCGTCACTTGCCACATAATGTACAAGTTCTCCCTCCGTATTATAAGGATATTGATACGAAAAGTTTCATACTTATAATGAGTCATGCATAATTAAAAAATATATGTGCTAAATCGGCGGAGAAAATGTCATGTAAGAGACTGGAGTATTAGGGTAATGCATGAAAGGACCTGTAACATTTTTTGATTACTTTGATGCACTGAAAAAAAAATCAATGCTTAGCTACAAAAACAAAAAAATGGCGTAAATGGAGTTAAAAATGATTCTTACACATCAAAGGAACACAAAAAAAAGTTGTGCAAACAAATACTATGAACACAAAAGGTAAATTAATTTGTCTGAACTCACTACGAAATTCTTCTAACCAACTTAAAAAGAGGGATAAAAAGACAAAAGTATTGACTGTAAAGAATAAGATGAACTTTGCAAAGAAGTACGCGTTCGTCGAAAACAAACATGGTTTTAAAAAAGTATAAAAAAGTATGATAAGATGAGAATACTTTGAAGTACGTTTCATCCGGCACTTCAAAAGGAGTTTTTTCTGGAAGGATGAATATACAAGTGCAAAAAAACAAACTAGTTGGAAATTTATAAAAGTGATTCTATTCATGAAAACCAAAGGATTGTAATGCTTAATATCTATTTCCTTTTTACATCTGAAGAATTCTCGTAAAGAGTGCACTTTTCGATGCATTAAAGTAAAAAAAAACACATACTTTCAAAAAAAAAGAATTAATGAACGTAAAAAAATACTTGAAATTATTTGCTAACTTTTAAGGCAGGTAAAAGCTATAACTACCAAATTATTAAAAATAATTGGGGACAGAGAATTGTTGTATTGCCTTTTATAAAATCGAGGGAATCCTAAATTACTCTAAAAGTTGGAGAAATACAAACCGATCAAATATATAATCTTAATTTTTTGTAAATAAATTATTACACACAAGGCTTATAAAATCGTAATTCCACATTTCCAACTGATTGAAAACACGGAAGAAATCATAAACACAATGAACTAAAAAATGCCAGACCAGAGGTAGCCTAGTAGCAGCGTGTTGGCTTTCGGTACTGAGGGTGCTCGGATGGAATCCCGACAAGCGCCATTAAATACCTCCGTGTATAGACCGAATATGGGCCCGATGAATCTTTAGACCAGAATGTTCTCTTTTGAGGTCAGTAGGTATGGAAGGTACGATCCCCCAGATGTCACCCCTGGAGGTGATTGGTCAAAACTGAGGTGGTACCAGGTTAAGTCAGACTTCGACCCTTGTGGTGCAGTTATAAACCGGACCCCTCAGCCTGCAAGCTTATAAAGACTTGTAAGCTTATAAGGACCTGATCTGGATTACATTCCGGCCAGGGGGCATAAGGAACAACAACAACAGCTAAGGATAACTTTTAAAAACAATTTTTTTAAAATAATGATATCATTTGAAGGCCTTATTTGAATAGTGGTCCAACTTCATTCTTGTTCACTTTGAGATACAGAGCCTTAAAGTCTAATGAGTGCTGAGAAATGACTGCTGAAGTCTGATTTGTAATGCCCTCTGTTGGCAGCAGAAATAAGCTGGAGGTGTACCAGTTTAAAAATAAGATAGAAAAGACTTGTATGAACATGAATGTAAGGCTAACTCCATTTTTAAAAAAAGTGGAGTTGGACAACTATTAAAATAAGGCCTTCATTTCAAACATAAATACCAGAACAAACAAATCGTTTCGGCTCAAACAGTAAGAAACAGAACACATGCTGATTTCTTCGCTTATTTTACATGAAATAATTTCGAACGTATCAAATGCAAATTCAGAACAAGGACTTTGTAGGTATTATTAGGTCTATGAATTTGTTATAATATTCTTGTCAGCTCCTTCATCGTTCAGAATAAATAAAACCATGGAACATATTCAGAGCAGTCTATAACTCAATAGTCCTGATAATAAAAAAAACAAACTTTAAATCTTTATCTGAACGGTATTCGGCTTTAGAAAGTCTGTCAATCATAGTAAACTTCATCTCTTGTTATTCCAACCCATGTGCACAAAGCATTTTCTTTTGAATGAAAGATCATGTGAAAAGATTTATAGCAATCAAATAACTCAAGAAATCTCCTAAACAATTCTTTTATAAAGGTCTTGAAATAACATTCAGCCTTTTAATTTTAAATTTTACGCATAGATTCGACGATGTCATTGAAAAGAAAAATTTTTAAAACCCTTTAAGCGTTTGGAGATTTTTTTCTGTTTATATCGTTCAGTTGGATAAAGCATTTCTGACGCAAGTTACCTCTTCTACTTTGGAATTCAAAAGCATCAAAATCGTACCACCTGAGGCAATAATGAACACCAAATTAAAGGAATTAATTGAACACCAAAGATACTTTACTGCAAATCAATACAAAGTTAAAACTTTACTGCAATACACGTTTTCACGTTCCTTTGCTATCATTAGCTTCTATGAAAACGAAACTGGTTAGCTAAAAAATGTAACCTCTGACCATTTGCTTTATAAACAAATGTGAACCACACTTAAACCACATAATTATCTTCCCTTATGAGTACCACATAATATTCAATTTTTTTTAATTGTGTATATATATATATATATATATATATATATATATATATATATATATATATATATATATATATATATACATAAAAGTCACGGCATCTCGCGTACCCATCATCTAATTAATTAATCAAATAGCAGTTATTAAATTAGTCATAACAGTAAGCCAGTGGCAAAGAAAGACAATTTAAGTAAAATTTAAACACTTCTTTATTAATTAAGATTAGTTAATTACCAATTAACCCAGCTAAGTCGCCAATTTCAATCATCTCTCAAGCCCACCACAGGCGCGCGTCCTACCTCTCCAAAAAATATCCCTCATCTCATGCCTTGTTATCCAAAAACGCGCTCCACTTTTCGCGAGCGAAAAACACCTTGTGATGTTTGCATATAGTCAGGCGCTTTCCGCCTGTACCTTTGTCGAGGAACTTGCGAGCGCATGGGAGCAATTAAATATCAGTGACCATGAACTCTCCGCTTCGAAAAACAACCTACTTCCTGAATTGGAAAACACACTAGAATCTCTAAAAGAAAATTACCGTTTAACGCTAATTAATATAGTTAAATATAGTTTATGCGTCTAAATATTGCACACACATATATATATATATATATATATATATATATATATATATATATATATATATATATATATATATATATATATATATATATATATATATATATATATATATACAGTGGAATCTCGATCTATCGTATTTCAAGGGACCGATTAAAATGAACGATAAATGCGGGAAAACGATAGATGCGGAAACATAACAAAGCAATATGATCGTTGGGAATGGATAAAAGGAGCGACACATACGGATAAACGATGGATCCGAAAACGATCGATCGGGATTCCACTGTATATATATATATATATATATATATATATATAAGAACATTCTCTATCTCTTCCATTTCTGAGCACTTAATTAAAAAGATAATTCAAAACAAAAGCAAATAATAAAATAATAACTACAAGCCGAATGTAAAAATATTCAACGATATCATTTTCAATACACGTCTACTTTCTATTAAATCCTTTGATGCAATATAACAAAAAGTATCGTCGTATAATATAATTTGTAAACACAGTTGTATAAAAAGAGTTTTCCAACTTCAAAGACGGAAGGTACTAAGAAACAACATAAGAAAATCAACGCCAAAAAAAATTTTAAAAAATAGAAGGAAAGAATTAAGTGAATTTTTCTAAAATCGACGTAGTGTTCTAGGGGTTCTTATCGACTTTAAAATAGGGAAGAAAGACAAAAGTATTGACATTAAAAAAAGACAAACGTAACAGACAAGTGCACGTTAGTTGTAAAAAATTCTTTTTCCAAATAAAAATTTTAAAAAAGAAGAAAATACTTTGATGTGTGTTTCATGCAGTCGTTTGAGAGGAGGTTTTGTTTAAAAGATGAATGTGTAAATACAACATTTTTCTTCAAAATTTAGAAAAGTTATCTACCCAGAAAAAAGAAAAATAAAGCTTTATATTCTGTCTTTTTTCTTGTATCTAAGAAAATTCCCTTAGGAATGGGTTATCAGATGTATCAAGGGCAAAAACAGTTTACTCTCTAAGAAGATTTTTTAAAAGCAAAATCAGGTATGGCATTGAACCTCTCAACACAGATATTCTGCCGTAATATGAAAGAATAGATAAATGTCTCTTTCATATAAAAAAAAAATCTTATTTATTTTAGAAACGGTTTTGTGAAAGGTTGTGTAATTTATTTCTCATTAGGAATCATGCAATTTAAATAATTTCTTTAATTTGCTGTTGATTTTGATGCATCTGAAATATTTTGATGCATCTGAAAAAGGAAACTCAAAAGCAAACCTTCACTTTGTATGATCCTGTCATGAAATTCCCCTGTTTGTTTTCTACGATTGCTTAATTAAGATAATTAGTTATAGTCGAATCTTTATCTATAATACCTTAGACTAGTGATTCTCAATTTCACGGTACATTTTTAATAAGTTTAAAATTTAGCGGCACGTTAACAATAAGATAAATTTAAAAGATTTTGCTTGGATAATTGATTGATGTACCTATAATATATTATGCAAAAATAGCATACGAAATAATTTTCATTACAGTATAAAATGAAATCGTATTACAAAGTAAACAAAATATTTATTTATCCCCAAATTACATTTAATGCCAAATTTGAGCTTGTTGTTTTTTTGATAACTTCATTTATAATTGGGCGTAAAAACGATAATGCTGCTCTCATTTCGTGATACAGATTTAAAATTCCAGAACTGTAATAGTCCAGAGTTACCAGTTATCAGTCCAGAACTGTAATAGTCGTACGTATTGGTAAGGCCAGTCCCCGCTAGGAAGGTAGAACTGATTGAACTACTTGTGTGACGTCGCTTATGTATGTGTATTCGCAGTGCGGCACAGTTCAAGAATCTTGAGGCACACTAAAGTGCCGTGGCACGTTCGTTGAGAATCGCGCTCTATGAGGTCAGAGAGGGTGGAAGAGGGTACGATCCCCCAGATGTCGCTCTTTGGTAGTGCTCGGTTAAAATTCCGGTGGCACCTGGATAAATCGGATTCCGACCCTTAGACATTCTCAGCAAACGATACTTTTAGCAATTTTGCATACTGACCAAAAGAAGCGACTAAATTGGAAAGCAATCTATATATTTAAGTTGCTAAGCCGATTTTTTGGGCAGTCCGTGAGAGAAAACTACTGCATCAATTTATTTCATTTTGATCTTAAACGAAAGATTGCAATATGTAGATTTGTCGAATTTGGTTTTTGTAACCGCAATTTCTATTAATTAGCGATAATTTACAATTAAAAAATAATTTCTGCGCATGATCAGTGACATGTTTTAATGATAAACACGCTTATTCCGAGGAGTCTCTCTAGATCTCTCTCTGCCATTTTTATTTTATGATAATTACGTTTGTGAAATATAAGATTAAACCTATTGGAAACTGTTTATTTCACGCTGATTAGCGATAATTTAAAATTTAAAAAATTGCTTTCTGCGCATGCTCAGGGACACTTTTAAATCTGGCTTTAGATACTCACTAAGCACAAGGCCGCTTAAACACTTTAATTTGTTTCTGCGCATTATTATGATTTTCAACATTTGTCAATGATGTGTTGAGTATAATTTGTCTATTAGACATTTATTTACTTTCTAGCCGTTATGTTTTGACGGGCACCAACTAGTTATACATAAAATCTGAAATTTTGTTCCCTTAACAGGGAGGAGTTATCACAATATTGGAACACAATGACCGCTTAAGCAGAACTTATTATTAATGCACTGTAGGCCCTGCTTTGTAAAACAGCGTAAATTCGACGTTGAATAGAGTGATATTAACCCTGCACATAACATATTAAAATTAAATGTCAATCATCCTACCACGCATCTGTTAACAGTACCATTGATGCTAAAGGGGGAGAGCGTGATCAAACCTTTCCCTCCAAATATTCCAAAAAAAAATGCAATTACCTTGAGATCAGGTTGTTGGTTCTAATTCTCCCTGGAAGTATACCAGACCAGTCCGTATAGGGTAGCAGGCTCAGGGGTGCGAATCCGGTTTATAATGGCGCCACAAGGGTCGGGGTCCGATTTAGCCAGGTACCACCTGAATTTTTACCGAGAACCCTCAACGAGCAACATCTGGAGGTATCGTACCCGCTTCCACCCTTTCTGACCTCATAAGCTGCGTTTACATGGACAACAATAATATAATATTTCATATATTTAAGTCTAGAATCTTAATTGTGAGCAATAGTACATACAGAGAGTGGTGTAATCCACACTATATTTTAGTACTTGCTAAATTTTTATTCCATTTTATACGTCAAGAAATTTTTCCAACAATTTATTATTTCATATTCTGAATTGTGAGCAATAGTACATACAGAGAGTGATGGAATCCACACTATATTTTAGTACTTGCTAACTTTTTATTCCATTTTATACGTCAAGAAATTTTTCCAACAATTTATTATTTCATATATTTAAGTCTAGAATCTGAATTGTGAGCAATAGTACATACAGAGAGTGGTGTAATCCACACTATATTTTAGTACTTGCTAAATTTTTATTCCATTTTATAAAACGCGTAGGTATGCGGCACAAAAAACGACGATATTTATACACTCCGAATGGCAACGGCTGCAACTACTGGATGTAAACATTAGCTGCAATCCGCAATTTGAAACCGTGTGTGTGTACTGGCGACATTTGTTACAACCGTTGATTTACGCAACATGGATTTATACGGATTAATCAGTAATTCTCGAAAGCGAGCTGCAAGATTAAGCGAAAATTCTGAACAGTCTCAAGAAAGAAAGAGAATCAGAAATCTTTCATTAAGAGACAGGCGTGAAAGGGAGAGCATTAACGATCGCGAGGTTAGGCTTAACCGTCGCCGGCATAATAGCAACCGACAGCCAGTTATGGGTGACGTTGATGAGCATGATTGTGGAAGCCTAACGGAAAGATGCGTTTTTTGTCAAGCTCTTTATTGGAAAGGCGAAGAAAACAGCAGAAAAAAATTTACGGCATGCTGTCATGATGGTAAAGTGTCTCTGCCATCGCTTTCTGAAGTTCCCGATGTTTTGAGGGATTTACTGTGCAGTGATTCAGCTGAAGCGAAGAACTTTAGACAGCATATTAGATCCTATAATGCTGCTTTAGCATTCGCATCAATGGGGGCTGAAATAAAATTGCCACCTGGAAGTGGGCCATTTTGCTTCCGAATTCATGGGCAAATATATCACAGGGTTTTGTCACTTTATTCAAACGAACACAATAAACCTGGGTATGGACAACTGTACATATATGATTCCAGTGAAGCAAACGCTTATCGTATGAAAAATAATGAAGGCTGCTTGCCAACTCTGATGGAAAAATTAGATGCATTATTACGAGCTATTAATCCATTTGCTGAGTCATACTTACAGATGCATGAGTTAATACAAAGTAATCAAACTGCAAATGTAAAAATGGTTTTCATGGAACATCCGGACTTAGACCTGCGAAGATATAATGCACCTACATCAAAAACTGAAGTTGCTGCCATATTTGTTGGAGATGATGGTGAACCTCCTGCTAATCGAGACATTTGTATCTATCCAAAGGCAGATCACTGTATAAATATTTCTCCCATGAACCAATGTTGTGATCCTATGGTATACCCTTTGCTGTTCCCAAGAGGAGAAAGTGGGTGGTATGATGGAATGCAGCATGTTGAAGAAAGACGCTCAGCTAAACGGTTCCGAGTAACACAACTGCAATACTATGCATACAGACTTTCCATCCGTAGTGGTTTTAGCATTTTGCACAGTAGTGGAAAACTATTCCAACAGTACATTGTTGATGCATATGTTAAAACTGAAGGATCACGACTAAACTACATTCGAATGAACCAAAAGAATTTGAGAGTTGAATTGTATAGTGGCCTTTTAGATGCCTTAGAATCCCGTGCTCGAAATGCAAATTTGCGAACAGGCAAATTAATGATTCTGCCATCTACATTTCAAGGAAGTGCAAGATATATGCAGCAAAATTACCAAGATGCAATGGCAATGGTACGGAAATTTGGATGACCAGATTTATTTATAACTTTCACCTGCAACCCTGCATGGCCCGAAATCCTAAACGCAATTGAACATCCTCAGTGACCTGAGAACAGACCAGATATGGTTGTTCGTGTTTTCAAAATGAAACTATCAGAATTATTAGATGATATTTTGAAACGCAACATTTTCGGCATTGTTACTGCTTACATATACGTAATTGAATTTCAGAAACGAGGGTTACCTCATGCACACATTTTATTAACATTAGACTCAAACTCAAAAATACGTACAAATGATGATATCGACAAATATGTAAGTGCAGAGTTACCTGATATCGTTACTAATGCAAGATTATTTGAAATTGTAACAAAATGCATGATACATGGGCCTTGCGGTACATTAAATCCGAATTCTCCATGCATGAGAGATTCAAATACATGCTGCAAAAATTATGGCCCACATGCCACATTATCTAAGAGTGCTTTTTTGTATTATTTGTGCATTTGGAGAAGTAGAAAATGTTCCTGAACTTTGGACTCAACATAAAGACTCTCTGTGTGAAGATTTTATACACAGATATTCTGAAGAGACTGGGCCTCAATATGCTTTAGCTGAAATGAATATACTTCTGAAAGCTCAAGGTTTGAGTCTGGAAAAACTTAAACTTCCAATTTTAAATTCAGATATAGGTATTCTTTGTCCATTTCGCTACGATGTAGTACAAGAGCAAACCAAAGCCCATATTAACACACAAAAACTGAACGTAGAGCAAAGATTTGTAGTTGATAGTGTTCTTGCTGCAATATATGGCAATCAAAATAATGGCCCAAAGCATTTCTTTTTATATGGACCTGCAGGTACTGGAAAAACTTTTGTTTACATAACATTATTGCATACAATTAGAGGAAGAGGTGATCATGCTACTCCTGTTGCATCAACAGGGATAGCTGCAACTTTATTACCGGGTGGAAGAACCGCTCACTCCATCTTCAAAATACCATTAATTCTGAATGCAACCTCTACATGCAGTTTGAAACCTAATACAGCCGAAGCAAAACTATTATTGGAAACAAAATTAATATTGTGGGATGAAGCTCCAATGACCCATATTCATGCCTTTCTAGCAGTAGACAGACTACTTCAAGATCTCACAAAATGTAAAAAACCTTTTGGTGGAAAAGTTGTTCTCCTTGGTGGGGATTTCAGACAAGTGCTGCCTGTTATATTAAGAGGCTCAAGATCTCTTACAATTGCCAGCTGTTTAAAGAAGCACAGATTTTGGTCTGTATTTCAAGTGATGAGCCTCAAAGAAAATATGCGCACTCTGGAAACTGAAAGAGAATTTGCAGCTTGGCTTTTAGATGTTGGGGAAGCCAAAAATGGAGAAAAAGTTGCACTTCCATCTCTATGTTATCCTCCCATTCAAGATCCAGTAAAACTACTGTATAATGACATAGATTTTGCAGCTGTGACTCCTCAACAGCTTAAAATGCGTGCCATTCTCACAGTTACAAATGAACTGTCAATGGAAATTAATCAGAGAGTACTAAATTGTTTACCAGGATCTGAGGTTGTTTATGAAAGTGTGGATACAGTATTAAGTGAAGATCCCCAAGATACGCTTACATACCCCGAGGAATTTTTAAATAGCTTGACTCCAACAGGAATGCCACCTCATAAACTCAGCGTTAAGTGTGGAGCAATTATCATGCTTTTGAGAAATTTGGCTCCTTCAAAAGGTCTCTGCAATGGTACACGTCTAATAGTTACCAATTTGCAGCGTAACATCATAGAGACAAAGAAAATTGAAAATGATGACAGTGAAACTTTCTTCATACCTCGAATTTACCTAATTCCATCAGATACAAATATGCCCTTTAAATTTAAGCGTAAGCAGTTCCCTATCCGTTTAGCATTTTCTATCACTATAAATAAGTCACAAGGACAAACTTTTGACAAAATATGTTTGGACTTATCAAGTCCAGTTTTTAGTCATGGACAATTGTATGTAGGTCTATCTAGAGTCCGTTCTTTCAATTCTCTCACTGTGGTATCTCCAACTTCTGAAATATTCAACTGCGTTTATCAAGAAGTATTATGAATATAGTTGTAATCAACACTACATACAGAGAGTGATATAATCCACACTATTTTAGTACTTCCTGAATTTTTACTCCATTTTTATACGTCAAGAAATTTTTCCAACAACTTTTTATTTTCCACCAATTTTTTTTCAAACACTTTATTTCATATATTTAAATGTAGATCTCTGAATTGTGAGCAATAGTACATAGAGTGTGATGTAATCCACACTATATTTTAGTACTTGCTGAATTTTTATTCCATTTTATACGTCAAGAAATTTTTCCAACAATTTATTATTTCATATATTTAAGTCTAGAATCTGAATTGTGAGCAATAGTACATACAGAGAGTGGTGTAATCCACACTATATTTTAGTACTTGCTAAATTTTTATTCCATTTTATACGTCAAGAAATTTTTCCAACAATTTATTATTTCATATTCTGAATTGTGAGCAATAGTACATACAGAGAGTGATGGAATCCACACTATATTTTAGTACTTGCTAACTTTTTATTCCATTTTATACTTCAAGAAATTTTTCCAACAATTTATTATTTCATATATTTAAGTGTAGAATCTGAATTGTGAGCAACAGTACATACAGAGAGTGATGTAATCCACACTATATTTTAGTACTTGCTAAATTTTTATTCCATTTTATACGTCAAGAAATTTTTCCAACTATTTGTTATTTCATATTCTGAATTGTGCGCAATAGTACATACAGAGAGTGATGTAATCCACACTATATTTTAGTACTTGCTGAATATTTATTCCATTTTATAGGTCAAGAAATTTTTCCAACAATTTATTATTTCATATATTTAAGTCTAGAATCTGAATTGTGAGCAATAGTACATACAGAGAGTGGTGTAATCCACACTATATTTTAGTACTTGCTAAATTTTTATTCCATTTTATACGTCAAGAAATTTTTCCAACAATTTATTATTTCATATTCTGAATTGTGAGCAATAGTACATACAGAGAGTGATGGAATCCACACTATATTTTAGTACTTGCTAACTTTTTATTCCATTTTATACTTCAAGAAATTTTTCCAACAATTTATTATTTCATATATTTAAGTGTAGAATCTGAATTGTGAGCAACAGTACATACAGAGAGTGATGTAATCCAAACTATATTTTAGTACTTGCTAAATTTTTATTCCATTTTATACGTCAAGAAATTTTTCCAACTATTTGTTATTTCATATTCTGAATTGTGCGCAATAGTACATACAGAGAGTGATGTAATCCACACTATATTTTAGTACTTGCTGAATATTTATTCCATTTTATAGGTCAAGAAATTTTTCCAACAATTTATTATTTCATATATTTAAGTCTAGAATCTGAATTGTGAGCAATAGTACATACAGAGAGTGGTGTAATCCACACTATATTTTAGTACTTGCTAAATTTTTATTCCATTTTATACGTCAAGAAATTTTTCCAACAATTTATTATTTTATATTCTGAATTGTGAGCAATAGTACATACAGAGAGTGGTGTAATCCACACTATATTTTAGTACTTGCTAAATTTTTATTCCATTTTATACGTCAAGAAATTTTTCCAACAATTTATTATTTCATATTCTGAATTGTGAGCAATAGTACATACAGAGAGTGATGGAATCCACACTATATTTTAGTACTTGCTAACTTTTTATTCCATTTTATACTTTAAGAAATTTTTCCAACAATTTATTATTTCATATATTTAAGTGTAGAATCTGAATTGTGAGCAACAGTACATACAGAGAGTGATGTAATCCACACTATATTTTAGTACTTGCTGAATTTTTATTCCATTTTATACGTCAAGAAATTTTTCCAACAATTTATTATTTCATATTCTGAATTGTGAGCAATAGTACATACAAAGAGTGATGGAATCCACACTATATTTTAGTACTTGCTAACTTTTTATTCCATTTTATACGTCACGAAATTTTTCCAACAATTTATTATTTCATATATTTAAGTCTAGAATCTGAATTGTGAGCAATAGTACATACAGAGAGTGGTGTAATCCCCACTATATTTTAGTACTTGCTAAATTTTTATTCCATTTTATACGTCAAGAAATTTTTCCAACAATTTATTATTTCATATTCTGAATTGTGAGCAATAGTACATACAGAGAGTGATGGAATCCACACTATATTTTAGTACTTGCTAACTTTTTATTCCATTTTATACGTCACGAAATTTTTCCAACAATTTATTATTTCATATATTTAAGTCTAGAATCTGAATTGTGAGCAATAGTACATACAGAGAGTGGTGTAATCCACACTATATTTTAGTACTTGCTAAATTTTTATTCCATTTTATACGTCAAGAAATTTTTCCAACAATTTATTATTTCATATTCTGAATTGTGAGCAATAGTACATACAGAGAGTGATGGAATCCACACTATATTTTAGTACTTGCTAACTTTTTATTCCATTTTATACGTCACGAAATTTTTCCAACAATTTATTATTTCATATATTTAAGTCTAGAATCTGAATTGTGAGCAATAGTACATACAGAGAGTGGTGTAATCCACACTATATTTTAGTACTTGCTAAATTTTTATTCCATTTTATACGTCAAGAAATTTTTCCAACAATTTATTATTTCATATTCTGAATTGTGAGCAATAGTACATACAGAGAGTGATGGAATCCACACTATATTTTAGTACTTGCTAACTTTTTATTCCATTTTATACTTCAAGAAATTTTTCCAACAATTTATTATTTCATATTCTGAATTGTGAGCAATAGTACATACAGAGAGTGATGGAATCCACACTATATTTTAGTACTTGCTAACTTTTTATTCCATTTTATACTTTAAGAAATTTTTCCAACAATTTATTATTTCATATATTTAAGTGTAGAATCTGAATTGTGAGCAATAGTACATACAGAGAGTGATGTAATCCACACTATATTTTAGTACTTGCTGAATTTTTATTCCATTTTATACGTCAAGAAATTTTTCCAACAATTTATTATTTCATATTCTGAATTGTGAGCAATAGTACATACAAAGAGTGATGGAATCCACACTATATTTTAGTACTTGCTAACTTTTTATTCCATTTTATACGTCACGAAATTTTTCCAACAATTTATTATTTCATATATTTAAGTCTAGAATCTGAATTGTGAGCAATAGTACATACAGAGAGTGGTGTAATCCACACTATATTTTAGTACTTGCTAAATTTTTATTCCATTTTATACGTCAAGAAATTTTTCCAACAATTTATTATTTCATATTCTGAATTGTGAGCAATAGTACATACAGAGAGTGATGGAATCCACACTATATTTTAGTACTTGCTAACTTTTTATTCCATTTTATACGTCACGAAATTTTTCCAACAATTTATTATTTCATATATTTAAGTCTAGAATCTGAATTGTGAGCAATAGTACATACAGAGAGTGGTGTAATCCACACTATATTTTAGTACTTGCTAAATTTTTATTCCATTTTATACGTCAAGAAATTTTTCCAACAATTTATTATTTCATATTCTGAATTGTGAGCAATAGTACATACAGAGAGTGATGGAATCCACACTATATTTTAGTACTTGCTAACTTTTTATTCCATTTTATACTTCAAGAAATTTTTCCAACAATTTATTATTTCATATATTTAAGTGTAGAATCTGAATTGTGAGCAACAGTACATACAGAGAGTGATGTAATCCAAACTATATTTTAGTACTTGCTAAATTTTTATTCCATTTTATACGTCAAGAAATTTTTCCAACTATTTGTTATTTCATATTCTGAATTGTGCGCAATAGTACATACAGAGAGTGATGTAATCCACACTATATTTTAGTACTTGCTAAATTTTTATTCCATTTTATACGTCAAGAAATTTTTCCAACAATTTATTATTTTATATTCTGAATTGTGAGCAATAGTACATACAGAGAGTGGTGTAATCCACACTATATTTTAGTACTTGCTAAATTTTTATTCCATTTTATACGTCAAGAAATTTTTCCAACAATTTATTATTTTATATTCTGAATTGTGAGCAATAGTACATACAGAGAGTGGTGTAATCCACACTATATTTTAGTACTTGCTAAATTTTTATTCCATTTTATACGTCAAGAAATTTTTCCAACAATTTATTATTTCATATTCTGAATTGTGAGCAATAGTACATACAGAGAGTGATGGAATCCACACTATATTTTAGTACTTGCTAACTTTTTATTCCATTTTATACTTTAAGAAATTTTTCCAACAATTTATTATTTCATATATTTAAGTGTAGAATCTGAATTGTGAGCAACAGTACATACAGAGAGTGATGTAATCCACACTATATTTTAGTACTTGCTGAATTTTTATTCCATTTTATACGTCAAGAAATTTTTCCAACAATTTATTATTTTATATTCTGAATTGTGAGCAATAGTACATACAGAGAGTGGTGTAATCCACACTATATTTTAGTACTTGCTAAATTTTTATTCCATTTTATACGTCAAGAAATTTTTCCAACAATTTATTATTTCATATTCTGAATTGTGAGCAATAGTACATACAGAGAGTGATGGAATCCACACTATATTTTAGTACTTGCTAACTTTTTATTCCATTTTATACTTTAAGAAATTTTTCCAACAATTTATTATTTCATATATTTAAGTGTAGAATCTGAATTGTGAGCAACAGTACATACAGAGAGTGATGTAATCCACACTATATTTTAGTACTTGCTGAATTTTTATTCCATTTTATACGTCAAGAAATTTTTCCAACAATTTATTATTTCATATTCTGAATTGTGAGCAATAGTACATACAAAGAGTGATGGAATCCACACTATATTTTAGTACTTGCTAACTTTTTATTCCATTTTATACGTCACGAAATTTTTCCAACAATTTATTATTTCATATATTTAAGTCTAGAATCTGAATTGTGAGCAATAGTACATACAGAGAGTGGTGTAATCCCCACTATATTTTAGTACTTGCTAAATTTTTATTCCATTTTATACGTCAAGAAATTTTTCCAACAATTTATTATTTCATATTCTGAATTGTGAGCAATAGTACATACAGAGAGTGATGGAATCCACACTATATTTTAGTACTTGCTAACTTTTTATTCCATTTTATACGTCACGAAATTTTTCCAACAATTTATTATTTCATATATTTAAGTCTAGAATCTGAATTGTGAGCAATAGTACATACAGAGAGTGGTGTAATCCACACTATATTTTAGTACTTGCTAAATTTTTATTCCATTTTATACGTCAAGAAATTTTTCCAACAATTTATTATTTCATATTCTGAATTGTGAGCAATAGTACATACAGAGAGTGATGGAATCCACACTATATTTTAGTACTTGCTAACTTTTTATTCCATTTTATACGTCACGAAATTTTTCCAACAATTTATTATTTCATATATTTAAGTCTAGAATCTGAATTGTGAGCAATAGTACATACAGAGAGTGGTGTAATCCACACTATATTTTAGTACTTGCTAAATTTTTATTCCATTTTATACGTCAAGAAATTTTTCCAACAATTTATTATTTCATATTCTGAATTGTGAGCAATAGTACATACAGAGAGTGATGGAATCCACACTATATTTTAGTACTTGCTAACTTTTTATTCCATTTTATACTTCAAGAAATTTTTCCAACAATTTATTATTTCATATATTTAAGTGTAGAATCTGAATTGTGAGCAACAGTACATACAGAGAGTGATGTAATCCAAACTATATTTTAGTACTTGCTAAATTTTTATTCCATTTTATACGTCAAGAAATTTTTCCAACTATTTGTTATTTCATATTCTGAATTGTGCGCAATAGTACATACAGAGAGTGATGTAATCCACACTATATTTTAGTACTTGCTGAATATTTATTCCATTTTATAGGTCAAGAAATTTTTCCAACAATTTATTATTTCATATATTTAAGTCTAGAATCTGAATTGTGAGCAATAGTACATACAGAGAGTGGTGTAATCCACACTATATTTTAGTACTTGCTAAATTTTTATTCCATTTTATACGTCAAGAAATTTTTCCAACAATTTATTATTTTATATTCTGAATTGTGAGCAATAGTACATACAGAGAGTGGTGTAATCCACACTATATTTTAGTACTTGCTAAATTTTTATTCCATTTTATACGTCAAGAAATTTTTCCAACAATTTATTATTTCATATTCTGAATTGTGAGCAATAGTACATACAGAGAGTGATGGAATCCACACTATATTTTAGTACTTGCTAACTTTTTATTCCATTTTATACTTTAAGAAATTTTTCCAACAATTTATTATTTCATATATTTAAGTGTAGAATCTGAATTGTGAGCAACAGTACATACAGAGAGTGATGTAATCCACACTATATTTTAGTACTTGCTGAATTTTTATTCCATTTTATACGTCAAGAAATTTTTCCAACAATTTATTATTTCATATTCTGAATTGTGAGCAATAGTACATACAAAGAGTGATGGAATCCACACTATATTTTAGTACTTGCTAACTTTTTATTCCATTTTATACGTCACGAAATTTTTCCAACAATTTATTATTTCATATATTTAAGTCTAGAATCTGAATTGTGAGCAATAGTACATACAGAGAGTGGTGTAATCCCCACTATATTTTAGTACTTGCTAAATTTTTATTCCATTTTATACGTCAAGAAATTTTTCCAACAATTTATTATTTCATATTCTGAATTGTGAGCAATAGTACATACAGAGAGTGATGGAATCCACACTATATTTTAGTACTTGCTAACTTTTTATTCCATTTTATACGTCACGAAATTTTTCCAACAATTTATTATTTCATATATTTAAGTCTAGAATCTGAATTGTGAGCAATAGTACATACAGAGAGTGGTGTAATCCACACTATATTTTAGTACTTGCTAAATTTTTATTCCATTTTATACGTCAAGAAATTTTTCCAACAATTTATTATTTCATATTCTGAATTGTGAGCAATAGTACATACAGAGAGTGATGGAATCCACACTATATTTTAGTACTTGCTAACTTTTTATTCCATTTTATACGTCACGAAATTTTTCCAACAATTTATTATTTCATATATTTAAGTCTAGAATCTGAATTGTGAGCAATAGTACATACAGAGAGTGGTGTAATCCACACTATATTTTAGTACTTGCTAAATTTTTATTCCATTTTATACGTCAAGAAATTTTTCCAACAATTTATTATTTCATATTCTGAATTGTGAGCAATAGTACATACAGAGAGTGATGGAATCCACACTATATTTTAGTACTTGCTAACTTTTTATTCCATTTTATACTTCAAGAAATTTTTCCAACAATTTATTATTTCATATTCTGAATTGTGAGCAATAGTACATACAGAGAGTGATGGAATCCACACTATATTTTAGTACTTGCTAACTTTTTATTCCATTTTATACTTTAAGAAATTTTTCCAACAATTTATTATTTCATATATTTAAGTGTAGAATCTGAATTGTGAGCAACAGTACATACAGAGAGTGATGTAATCCACACTATATTTTAGTACTTGCTGAATTTTTATTCCATTTTATACGTCAAGAAATTTTTCCAACAATTTATTATTTCATATTCTGAATTGTGAGCAATAGTACATACAAAGAGTGATGGAATCCACACTATATTTTAGTACTTGCTAACTTTTTATTCCATTTTATACGTCACGAAATTTTTCCAACAATTTATTATTTCATATATTTAAGTCTAGAATCTGAATTGTGAGCAATAGTACATACAGAGAGTGGTGTAATCCACACTATATTTTAGTACTTGCTAAATTTTTATTCCATTTTATACGTCAAGAAATTTTTCCAACAATTTATTATTTCATATTCTGAATTGTGAGCAATAGTACATACAGAGAGTGATGGAATCCACACTATATTTTAGTACTTGCTAACTTTTTATTCCATTTTATACGTCACGAAATTTTTCCAACAATTTATTATTTCATATATTTAAGTCTAGAATCTGAATTGTGAGCAATAGTACATACAGAGAGTGGTGTAATCCACACTATATTTTAGTACTTGCTAAATTTTTATTCCATTTTATACGTCAAGAAATTTTTCCAACAATTTATTATTTCATATTCTGAATTGTGAGCAATAGTACATACAGAGAGTGATGGAATCCACACTATATTTTAGTACTTGCTAACTTTTTATTCCATTTTATACTTCAAGAAATTTTTCCAACAATTTATTATTTCATATATTTAAGTGTAGAATCTGAATTGTGAGCAACAGTACATACAGAGAGTGATGTAATCCAAACTATATTTTAGTACTTGCTAAATTTTTATTCCATTTTATACGTCAAGAAATTTTTCCAACTATTTGTTATTTCATATTCTGAATTGTGCGCAATAGTACATACAGAGAGTGATGTAATCCACACTATATTTTAGTACTTGCTAAATTTTTATTCCATTTTATACGTCAAGAAATTTTTCCAACAATTTATTATTTTATATTCTGAATTCTGAGCAATAGTACATACAGAGAGTGGTGTAATCCACACTATATTTTAGTACTTGCTAAATTTTTATTCCATTTTATACGTCAAGAAATTTTTCCAACAATTTATTATTTTATATTCTGAATTGTGAGCAATAGTACATACAGAGAGTGGTGTAATCCACACTATATTTTAGTACTTGCTAAATTTTTATTCCATTTTATACGTCAAGAAATTTTTCCAACAATTTATTATTTCATATTCTGAATTGTGAGCAATAGTACATACAGAGAGTGATGGAATCCACACTATATTTTAGTACTTGCTAACTTTTTATTCCATTTTATACTTTAAGAAATTTTTCCAACAATTTATTATTTCATATATTTAAGTGTAGAATCTGAATTGTGAGCAACAGTACATACAGAGAGTGATGTAATCCACACTATATTTTAGTACTTGCTGAATTTTTATTCCATTTTATACGTCAAGAAATTTTTCCAACAATTTATTATTTCATATTCTGAATTGTGAGCAATAGTACATACAAAGAGTGATGGAATCCACACTATATTTTAGTACTTGCTAACTTTTTATTCCATTTTATACGTCACGAAATTTTTCCAACAATTTATTATTTCATATATTTAAGTCTAGAATCTGAATTGTGAGCAATAGTACATACAGAGAGTGGTGTAATCCCCACTATATTTTAGTACTTGCTAAATTTTTATTCCATTTTATACGTCAAGAAATTTTTCCAACAATTTATTATTTCATATTCTGAATTGTGAGCAATAGTACATACAGAGAGTGATGGAATCCACACTATATTTTAGTACTTGCTAACTTTTTATTCCATTTTATACGTCACGAAATTTTTCCAACAATTTATTATTTCATATATTTAAGTCTAGAATCTGAATTGTGAGCAATAGTACATACAGAGAGTGGTGTAATCCACACTATATTTTAGTACTTGCTAAATTTTTATTCCATTTTATACGTCAAGAAATTTTTCCAACAATTTATTATTTCATATTCTGAATTGTGAGCAATAGTACATACAGAGAGTGATGGAATCCACACTATATTTTAGTACTTGCTAACTTTTTATTCCATTTTATACGTCACGAAATTTTTCCAACAATTTATTATTTCATATATTTAAGTCTAGAATCTGAATTGTGAGCAATAGTACATACAGAGAGTGGTGTAATCCACACTATATTTTAGTACTTGCTAAATTTTTATTCCATTTTATACGTCAAGAAATTTTTCCAACAATTTATTATTTCATATTCTGAATTGTGAGCAATAGTACATACAGAGAGTGATGGAATCCACACTATATTTTAGTACTTGCTAACTTTTTATTCCATTTTATACTTCAAGAAATTTTTCCAACAATTTATTATTTCATATATTTAAGTGTAGAATCTGAATTGTGAGCAACAGTACATACAGAGAGTGATGTAATCCAAACTATATTTTAGTACTTGCTAAATTTTTATTCCATTTTATACGTCAAGAAATTTTTCCAACTATTTGTTATTTCATATTCTGAATTGTGCGCAATAGTACATACAGAGAGTGATGTAATCCACACTATATTTTAGTACTTGCTGAATATTTATTCCATTTTATAGGTCAAGAAATTTTTCCAACAATTTATTATTTCATATATTTAAGTCTAGAATCTGAATTGTGAGCAATAGTACATACAGAGAGTGGTGTAATCCACACTATATTTTAGTACTTGCTAAATTTTTATTCCATTTTATACGTCAAGAAATTTTTCCAACAATTTATTATTTTATATTCTGAATTCTGAGCAATAGTACATACAGAGAGTGGTGTAATCCACACTATATTTTAGTACTTGCTAAATTTTTATTCCATTTTATACGTCAAGAAATTTTTCCAACAATTTATTATTTCATATTCTGAATTGTGAGCAATAGTACATACAGAGAGTGATGGAATCCACACTATATTTTAGTACTTGCTAACTTTTTATTCCATTTTATACTTTAAGAAATTTTTCCAACAATTTATTATTTCATATATTTAAGTGTAGAATCTGAATTGTGAGCAACAGTACATACAGAGAGTGATGTAATCCACACTATATTTTAGTACTTGCTGAATTTTTATTCCATTTTATACGTCAAGAAATTTTTCCAACAATTTATTATTTCATATTCTGAATTGTGAGCAATAGTACATACAAAGAGTGATGGAATCCACACTATATTTTAGTACTTGCTAACTTTTTATTCCATTTTATACGTCACGAAATTTTTCCAACAATTTATTATTTCATATATTTAAGTCTAGAATCTGAATTGTGAGCAATAGTACATACAGAGAGTGGTGTAATCCACACTATATTTTAGTACTTGCTAAATTTTTATTCCATTTTATACGTCAAGAAATTTTTCCAACAATTTATTATTTCATATTCTGAATTGTGAGCAATAGTACATACAGAGAGTGATGGAATCCACACTATATTTTAGTACTTGCTAACTTTTTATTCCATTTTATACGTCACGAAATTTTTCCAACAATTTATTATTTCATATATTTAAGTCTAGAAACTGAATTGTGAGCAATAGTACATACAGAGAGTGGTGTAATCCACACTATATTTTAGTACTTGCTAAATTTTTATTCCATTTTATACGTCAAGAAATTTTTCCAACAATTTATTATTTCATATTCTGAATTGTGAGCAATAGTACATACAGAGAGTGATGGAATCCACACTATATTTTAGTACTTGCTAACTTTTTATTCCATTTTATACTTCAAGAAATTTTTCCAACAATTTATTATTTCATATATTTAAGTGTAGAATCTGAATTGTGAGCAACAGTACATACAGAGAGTGATGTAATCCACACTATATTTTAGTACTTGCTAAATTTTTATTCCATTTTATACGTCAAGAAATTTTTCCAACTATTTGTTATTTCATATTCTGAATTGTGCGCAATAGTACATACAGAGAGTGATGTAATCCACACTATATTTTAGTACTTGCTAAATTTTTATTCCATTTTATACGTCAAGAAATTTTTCCAACAATTTATTATTTTATATTCTGAATTGTGAGCAATAGTACATACAGAGAGTGGTGTAATCCACACTATATTTTAGTACTTGCTAAATTTTTATTCCATTTTATACGTCAAGAAATTTTTCCAACAATTTATTATTTTATATTCTGAATTGTGAGCAATAGTACATACAGAGAGTGGTGTAATCCACACTATATTTTAGTACTTGCTAAATTTTTATTCCATTTTATACGTCAAGAAATTTTTCCAACAATTTATTATTTCATATTCTGAATTGTGAGCAATAGTACATACAGAGAGTGATGGAATCCACACTATATTTTAGTACTTGCTAACTTTTTATTCCATTTTATACTTTAAGAAATTTTTCCAACAATTTATTATTTCATATATTTAAGTGTAGAATCTGAATTGTGAGCAACAGTACATACAGAGAGTGATGTAATCCACACTATATTTTAGTACTTGCTGAATTTTTATTCCATTTTATACGTCAAGAAATTTTTCCAACAATTTATTATTTCATATTCTGAATTGTGAGCAATAGTACATACAAAGAGTGATGGAATCCACACTATATTTTAGTACTTGCTAACTTTTTATTCCATTTTATACGTCACGAAATTTTTCCAACAATTTATTATTTCATATATTTAAGTCTAGAATCTGAATTGTGAGCAATAGTACATACAGAGAGTGGTGTAATCCACACTATATTTTAGTACTTGCTAAATTTTTATTCCATTTTATACGTCAAGAAATTTTTCCAACAATTTATTATTTCATATTCTGAATTGTGAGCAATAGTACATACAGAGAGTGATGGAATCCACACTATATTTTAGTACTTGCTAACTTTTTATTCCATTTTATACGTCACGAAATTTTTCCAACAATTTATTATTTCATATATTTAAGTCTAGAATCTGAATTGTGAGCAATAGTACATACAGAGAGTGGTGTAATCCACACTATATTTTAGTACTTGCTAAATTTTTATTCCATTTTATACGTCAAGAAATTTTTCCAACAATTTATTATTTCATATTCTGAATTGTGAGCAATAGTACATACAGAGAGTGATGGAATCCACACTATATTTTAGTACTTGCTAACTTTTTATTCCATTTTATACTTCAAGAAATTTTTCCAACAATTTATTATTTCATATATTTAAGTGTAGAATCTGAATTGTGAGCAACAGTACATACAGAGAGTGATGTAATCCAAACTATATTTTAGTACTTGCTAAATTTTTATTCCATTTTATACGTCAAGAAATTTTTCCAACTATTTGTTATTTCATATTCTGAATTGTGCGCAATAGTACATACAGAGAGTGATGTAATCCACACTATATTTTAGTACTTGCTGAATATTTATTCCATTTTATAGGTCAAGAAATTTTTCCAACAATTCATTATTTCATATATTTAAGTCTAGAATCTGAATTCTGAGCAATAGTACATACAGAGAGTGGTGTAATCCACACTATATTTTAGTACTTGCTAACTTTTTATTCCATTTTATACGTCAAGAAATTTTTCCAACAATTTATTATTTTATATTCTGAATTGTGAGCAATAGTACATACAGAGAGTGGTGTAATCCACACTATATTTTAGTACTTGCTAAATTTTTATTCCATTTTATACGTCAAGAAATTTTTCCAACAATTTATTATTTCATATTCTGAATTGTGAGCAATAGTACATACAGAGAGTGATGGAATCCACACTATATTTTAGTACTTGCTAACTTTTTATTCCATTTTATACTTTAAGAAATTTTTCCAACAATTTATTATTTCATATATTTAAGTGTAGAATCTGAATTGTGAGCAACAGTACATACAGAGAGTGATGTAATCCACACTATATTTTAGTACTTGCTGAATTTTTATTCCATTTTATACGTCAAGAAATTTTTCCAACAATTTATTATTTCATATTCTGAATTGTGAGCAATAGTACATACAAAGAGTGATGGAATCCACACTATATTTTAGTACTTGCTAACTTTTTATTCCATTTTATACGTCACGAAATTTTTCCAACAATTTATTATTTCATATATTTAAGTCTAGAATCTGAATTGTGAGCAATAGTACATACAGAGAGTGGTGTAATCCACACTATATTTTAGTACTTGCTAAATTTTTATTCCATTTTATACGTCAAGAAATTTTTCCAACAATTTATTGTTTCATATGATAAAGTGTGACGTCCAGTGGCACAGTGGTGAAAAGCATCAAGCTGCCACCCCACAGGTCCAGGGTTCGACCCTGCGACTGAGTAAGGTCGACTCATGCCTTTCATCCCTTGAGTGGGTCGATAAAATGAGGACCAAGCATGCTTGGGAATTAACTGTGGGGGTCCCGTGTCGGGTTGACCACCTGGCCGAGACATGCTGTATGGCACCCCAAGCCCACGGTCTTGAAAGCGGAAATGGGCACCGCAGGCCTTCGTCCACAGTGCTGAAAAGCAGTTCGGACTGATGTGCCATAAGTGGTTAAAAGCATCAAGCTGACACCACACAGGTCCAGGGTTTGACCCTGCGACTGGGTAAGGTCGACTCATGCCTTTCATCCCTTGAGTGGGTCGATAAAATGAGGACCAAGCATGCTTAGGAATTAACTGTGGGGGTCACGTGTCGGGTTGACCACCTGACCGAGACATGCTGTATGGCACCCCAAGCCCACGGTCTTGAAAGCGGAAATGGGCACCGCAGGCCTTCGTCCACAGTGCTGAAAAGCAGTTCGGACTGATGTGTCATAAGTGGTTAAAAGCATCAAGCTGACACCACACAGGTCCAGGGTTTGACCCTGCGACTGGGTAAGGTCGACTCATGCCTTTCATCCCTTGAGTGGGTCGATAAAATGAGGACCAAGTATGCTTGGGAATTAACTGTGGGGGTTCCGTGTCGGGTTGACCACCTGACCGAGACATGCTGTATGGCACCCCAAGCCCACGGTCATGAAAGCGGAGATGGGCACCGCAGGCCTTCGTCCACAGTGCTGAAAAGCAATTCGGACTGATGTGCCATGAGTTGGTTATGATAAAGTCTAAATATCTTAATTTTGAAAAATTGTACATACATAGAGGGATGTAATTTTTAAAATCATTGGTGTTGGGTTTATCCGTCTTATATTTTACTCCGTTTTGAAGTAATGGAATTTCACATTTTTTAATCACTATGTTATAGAATCAGCCTTATAGTGAATTTTGAAACGATTAAAATTTTTTTGGCTGAGCTCCCACTACCCCTTAACAACATACTTTTATGATGGCAGGTAATGGTAACATTCCTTTCATATGTTACTTTTAGTTGAGTTGTTTTGCAAAAGAAAATATAAAACTAAAAGCGACCATGCTGGTCGCGCAGCGGCTAGTGTATGTGTATTCGCAGTGCGGCACAGTTCAAGAATCTTGAGGCACACTAAAGTGCCGTGGCACGTTCGTTGAGAATCGCGTTCTATGAGGTCAGAGAGGTTGGAAGAGGGTACGATCCCCCAGATGTCGCTCTTTGGTAGTGCTCGGTTAAAATTCCGGTGACACCTGGATAAATCGGATTCCGACCCTTAGACATTCTCAGCAAACGATACTTTTAGCAATTTTGCATACTGACCAAAAGAAGCGACTAAATTGGAAAGCAATCTATATATTTAAGTTGCTAAGCCGATTTTTTGGGCAGTCCGTGAGAGAAAACTACTGCATCAATTTATTTCATTTTGATCTTAAACGAAAGATTGCAATATGTAGATTTGTCGAATTTGGTTTTTGTAACCGCAATTTCTATTAATTAGCGATAATTTACAATTAAAAAATAATTTCTGCGCATGATCAGTGACATGTTTTAATGATAAACACGCTTATTCCGAGGAGTCTCTCTAGATCTCTCTCTGCCATTTTTATTTTATGATAATTACGTTTGTGAAATATAAGATTAAACCTGATGGAAATTGTTTATTTCATGCTGATTAGCGATAATTTAAAATTTAAAAAATTGCTTTCTGCGCATGCTCAGGGACACTTTTAAATCTGGCTTTAGATACTCACTAAGCACAAGGCCGCTTAAACACTTTAATTTGTTTCTGCGCATTATTATGATTTTCAACATTTGTCAATGATGTGTTGAGTATAATTTATCTATTAGTACATTTATTTACTTTCTAGCCGTTATGTTTTGACGGGCACCAACTAGTTATACATAAAATCTGAAATTTTGTTCCCTTAACAGGGAGGAGTTATCACAATATTGGAACACAATGACCGCTTAAGCAGAACTTATTATTAATGCACTGTAGGCCCTGCTTTGTAAAACAGCGTAAATTCGACGTTGAATAGAGTGATATTAACCCTGCACATAACATATTAAAATTAAATGTCAATCATCCTACCACGCATCTGTTAACAGTACCATTGATGCTAAAGGGGGAGAGCGTGATCAAACCTTTCCCTCCAAATATTCCAAAAAAAAATGCAATTACCTTGAGATCAGGTTGTTGGTTCTAATTCTCCCTGGAAGTATACCAGACCAGTCCGTATAGGGTAGCAGGCTCAGGGGTGCGAATCTTGTTTGTAATGGCGCCACAAGGGTCGGGGTCCGATTTAGCCAGGTACCACCTGAATTTTTACCGAGAACCCTCAACGAGCGACATCTGAAGGGATCGTACCCGCTTCCACCCTTTCTGACCTCATAAGCTGCGTTTACATGGACAACAATAATTCCCGGGATTTACCCACTAACCGGGAAGTCCTTTGAAGTCCATTTACACGGGACAACATTTTCGTACTGCTATTACCCGCCTTACCGGATGTAAAGGTCATCACATGATTCGGAGGAAGTGATCATCATACAGCATCATTTCTTGTTTATTTATTATTAAAATGCAGCACATGTCAGTCGCTGTTGATAATCATGGAATGTTTACCATTTTTTCTGTTGTTTTTAAAATAAATTTAGAAAATAGATTGGAAAAAAGGAATATAAGAACTAGAAGATTGATGCGGATATTAGATATAACCGTACGATCTGTGGCTTCCTCGCTAAATTTAGTTTTTCCACAACGAAGAATGTGGACAAAATTACGAAAATCTGTTTCGTGGGAAGAAATTGTTTTAAATTCCTGGAGTAATAAAGACTGGAAAGAAAATTTTCCATTCGATAGGTACATTATTTTAAATTATAAGATTAATTGTAAATTACTTATTGTTTTAATAAATCCTTTTATATAATCAAAATGTAATTTTGATTTCAATTTTGTTTCAGTAATTTTTAGTCATGTATAAATAAAAAAATCATAAATAGATATAAATTAATTTTTATCTGTGAATTCTAAAATAATTAATTTATAAATAAATTTTAATGTTACGTTTAATTATTGATTATATTTATTACATTTATTAATTTTACCATAACACTATAAATGAAAATGTTATTGAAATTTTATTGAAATGAAATTTTATTTCAAATTTTACATACCAGATGGCAACACCAGTCTGTTCATAATGTAATTGGGTATGGTTTTTTTTTAAAAACTAGATGTGTCAGATCAAGAAATAAATGAAATCCTCCGGAAAAAAATAGGCACTTTTCTACTGTTTTCTTGAAAATTATGCGATCGTTAAGGGGTACCAGATACCTCCATTGATCATTTCGTTGCATTTTCATGGATTCGCACATGTTCACATCCGCCATGTTTGTATACTTCTAGCTTCCTGCTTCGAACTGCATCATGGGTAATTAGTGGGTTTTATCATAGTTCGGAGCAGGGTCGAAATTCAACCCTGCATTTCTCTTTATCGTAGGGAAGAGGAGTGAAAAAGCAAGAAACAACCCTGCTTTGACCCGGGTTTTTGGCACATGTAAAAAGAACTACAGAGGGACTTTCCGGTCTGAGGATTTAACATGCCCATATCTGGCCTAGACACGGATGTATTTAATGATGCTGGTCGGGATTCGATCCAAGCACCCTCAGCACCGAATGTCGACGCGCTACCTTAAGGCTACCTCGGGAACTTGAGATCAGATGATTGAGACTCGGGTTAAAAGAAGGAAGTCGAGAAAATATTCTTTTATAACTTGTATAAAAACTTTCGGATACTAAAAAACCCTTTCTTAATAAAAGATTGTGAAAGAAATATTACAATAAATAAATAAATAAAGTTATAATTTTAGGTTTAATTAAAACAATTAAAAATTTTTGTAAAAAATTATGTCTGTAGGAATGAACAATAGAAGTTGTTTAAAAAACAATTTTTAATGATTTTTTCATTTTTTTTTTCAAAGGATATCTAAATTTGATTCGTCCATGGAATGATTACAACGGATACAAAACATAAATATTTTTTTTGCTCATTTTTTTAGAATATTTCAGAAAAATATCCTTTCTCTCCAAGCAAACGTGTCCTTGATCTTGCAAAACACTTTCAAATGCGTAATGGAATTTTTTGGTGCAGTTGTCAGGTTAGCGTCTCGAATTACGATGCAAATTATTAAAATTAGGAAAATTAATTTTTTCATTAGAATTTAAATAATTTTTCCGTAAAAACACATTACCTCTGGATCCACTGAAGTGTCTACATGAATTATATATGTTGTCATTCCCTGATTTAGAAATGATTTTAAATTTTGTAACAAAATTTAAGGAATGCTATCTAATTTCTAAATTTGGGGACCAATTGCCAGATTACGTTCTCAAATTAGTTAAAGTAAATAGTTGCATATTAAAACAAATTAATAGTTTTCAAGCCTCTTTATATGTTTTAAATAATTTGCCATCAAAATTCTGAAGGGCCGATCGAAACATCTCCAAGGTTTGTAACTTGCTGGCTACTGATTTAGGTAATAGATTCAAGATCGTCTAAGGCTTGTGTTTTGCAAGATCATTGTCTTCGGTGTTTAAAAAGAATTATTAGAGGCCTTATCGGATGCCTGTGAAGTCATTTTTTTTAATCACTTAACAAGCAACAGAAAAATCCTTGTTTTATGAAAGTAGTTTTTAACTCGGGGACAATACGTGAGTCAAAAGTATAGATATCAGTTAAATGAAATCACATAATGAAACTAGATAACTGTGTAATGATGAGAATGCTTTTGAAGCTTGTCTACTGAGATACGGGTATTTTTGTAAACAAACGTGTGTGGTCTTGTGGCTTTATTTCTTTTTTATGTCCTTCAAATTTTCTTTCTGGATTTCTTTCTCAATTCTTTTTCTTTAACGTCATTCGGTCAAGATAGCGTGACTAAGGGCCTGTTCACATAGGAGTCCGTTGCGTAGCGTTAAGGGAAAGATGACGTTGAGACGAAAATAAACCAATCATAGACGTTAAATATTTCATTGCTAATCATTTGGAGGCCTATGATTGGTTTATTTTTGTCTCAACGTCATCTTTTCCTTAACGCAACGCAACGGACTCCTATGTGAACAGGCCCTAACTCTTAATTTGAATAAAGCCAGCGATCATGCGTTCAAATAAGAACTGTCATTGGCAAGTTAAAGTATAAAAGACGGGGAGTGAATTAGTTCTTTCTACGTTCTATTCTCTTTCCTGTGTTCTTTTTTATACCCGAAGTTTTTGCGTGCATTGTTAAGTCTACTGTGTTCTAACCCTATTGGATTCGCTCACCGCTATGTTAACCTATGGTGAAAATTTTTCCACTATTTACAGCTACATAAATGCTGATAATTCAATACAAAATGGTATTTTCAGGTAGCCTGAACTTTTCTGCACCTTGCAACAGAATTCATTTTATAAATTTCGTCCACCAAAGGAATTTATGAGCGTTTAAAACACACTATACCAGATTTTTCTTCCCGAATAATTTAAAGTTTAAAATATTATTTGTATTTAAAAAACAAAAAATCTCCCAAGGTGTAAAATTTCTCTCTATTAAAGTACAATTTTAAAAAAAATCTTTAAATCCAAGTCGGTAGTCCTTGGACACATTTTCTCCATAGGTCAACATTGAGGTGAGCGAATCCAATAGGGTTAGTACACAGCAGCCTTAAATGATTCTACCATGGAGGTTTCGGACCATGAATTTTAGTTTCCATAACACTTCTTGGAGCCCCTGAAGTTCTTTCAACTTCTTCGGCATCGATTTCGACTGCCGGCCCCATTTCTCTATTACCAGATTCTAAGATTCTGAGTTCAGAACCTTTGAGTTTTGATGTAAGTTCGGCGAAATGCAGATTGAGTAGTGCAGCAGTGATAATGCATACTTAGGGTCATGCGAAACGCTAATTTTTGTTTATTTTCTCATTAATAGCAAATGCTAATAAGGGTAAGGCACTCTAGGAATGTATTTGGAGCTTGTAAATACAAGAATAGAGCCATATTTTTTTAAGTAAATGACAGGAGCTGCAAAAGTGATTGTAATAATGTTTTTAACATGTGTCATTTTTTAACGTAGGATTACTTTCCTCGATGAAGGAAAATTTCAGACGCTAAAACCGCCAGTCCTCGTGAGTTATAATTTTGGCAGCACGCCAAACCCAGTCTATCGCTTGGACAAGTTAAACAGAAAATTACCTAGATGCGTCAAAATTTTAGCATACATATATGTACAGTATGCCCACTAAAGTCCCTTCCCACCCTCTTAACTTCGGAACGGCTGATGCTATATTCATAAAAGTGGTGTCTAGGTATAGTAAAGTAGAGATGCGCTACTGAATAAAACCACCTATCGCGCCACCTGGTGGAAAACTGCGGAGTTAGCATTCCTATCTCGAAAACGGAAAGAGGTAGGGAAAAAAAGTGATTTACAAAGTTGTAGAAAATCATTGATTTAGTACAAAAAGACACCTTGTGGACATTAATGCAAAGAATAGAATGGTTAAAAAGCGCATTTGTTTTTTCATGATTACCTACACTGTGACGTTACGAAACTTGAACGGAAGGAGAAATGATTATCTTACGGGCAAAACACGACACCGCAATGACGGTGAGAAGTTCTCAAATAAAGGTAAATTGTTATAACTAGTTGTTGTTTTCTTTCTCAGATCGTTTTGGTACGTCACAATGTAGGAAATCACGAAAATATAAATGCGCGTTTTCACCGTTCTATTCTTTGCATTAATGTCCACAAGGTATCTTTTCGTACTAAATCGATGATTTTCTACAACTTTGTAAATCACTTTTTCTCCCTATCTCGTTCCGTTTTCGAGATAGGAATGCTAACTCCGCAGTTTTCCACCAGGTGGCGTGGTAGGTTGTTTCATTCAGTAGCGCATGGCTACTTTACTATCCCTAGACACCACTTTTATGAATATTGCAGCAGTCGTTCCGAAGTTAAGAGGGTGGGAAGGGACTTTAGTGGGCATACTGTATATATGTTACATACGTACATATATATAGATACATATATACATAAAAAAGAGGTAAGCAAAGATAAGCAATCCTACGTTAATAACCCGTGATAGTTTCTTTAGAAGAGGGTACCTGAATTTTTTTTTTGTCTAATGCGGAGGCACTTGTCGTTAGATATTCACCTTTTGTTATTCACCACTGATTTACTGGCTACTTTATTATGGAAGCACCATATAGGGGAGCCAGCATTGCTCCCTATGACACGGAAACGACCAAGCCTTATTCGGGATTTTAACCCAAGCCCACTGCGTGGCAACTGAGAACGCTAAACACTACACCATGTGGGTGGCGCTCACGTGTTATCTTAGAAACAAAGTTTTTAGTAATAAACCTGTGCAGGTCATTATTAAATGAAGTCTAGATTTAACCCTAATATTAGGTTTTGAAAAACCTACGTATAGTCCACCTCCTGCCAGAAGAGACCTGGCACCAGTTGAGTGACCTATTTCTCGTGGATCTTCTCTTCGAAGGAAGGCAATACATGTGTTGCTGTAAGTATAAAGTATTTAACGTAAATAAGAAATAAATATTTTAAAAAATTGCCAGTTTGAAGCTTTCGTGTAAGAGGGAACGTACAAACAAACCCTCCTGATACTTCAAATGCGTTTTTCTGAAAATTGAAAATATCACATACTTGATATGTTTAAAATACACTCATGTCCATAAATTGAGGATAATTTAGAATCACGCGGAAATCGAAATCTAAAGTAAAAGTTTCACCTGTAGAATTATCACACACATCTTCAAGAATAATATGCAAATTTCAGGAAGCCACCAGATGACGCCGATAGTACGTCACAATGACGAGAGTGTAAGAGAGGGATATAAAAGGAATAGTGGCAAAAAAGTAAAATTGTTCCCAAGCATTCTGTAAGCCGCTCAGTGTCATAACCGAATAGTTATGACACAGAGGACGCATGTGGAGGATTTTTTACGTGGTAGAATTATCGGCCGCCTGGAATGTGGGCGTACTCAGATGGAAGTATCCGAGGAACTTGGAATTGCCCAAAGTGTCATCTCTAGGCTTTAGAAACGATTCCAAGACGATGGAAATGTCAGCAGACGTTACAGTACGGACGCCACCGAGTTACGACACCGAATGAAGACCGGTATTTGTAAGTAACTGCCAAAATAAGCAGACGGAGCACAGCATCCGACCTGTCTCGTCAGATATCTGTAGCCACGGGTACCACAGTTTCAAGGCAAACCCTGTACAGACGTTTGGGAAATACTGGTCTATATGCTCGCAGGTCTGTCAGATGTGTTCCGCTCACGGCAACTCACTGTCAGCAGCGATTAGTCTCGAGTAGAGAACATGCAATGAGGACATCGTCACAGTTGGTTTGTGTGATGTTTTCCGACGAGTCCAGGTTTAGCTTGCAGTCTGATTCACGTCGGACTTTCATATGGAGAACGTCAGGTACCCGTTACCACCAAGACAACATCATCGAACGACACCGTTACGGTGGTGCAGGATTACTCGTTTGGGTTGGAATTATACTCTGCTCCAGAACAGATCTGCTTGTTCAAATCAGAACCATGAACGGCTACATTTATCGGGACATCATTCTGGAACAACATGTACGTTTGTTTAGGGGTGCCATGGGCGCAGAATTTGTGTTTATGGATGACAACGGCCGTTCTCACCAAGCAAACATCGTAAACGAATGCCTTCAATCTGAGGATGTCACCCGTATGGAATGACGAGCTTTCTCACCTGACTTGAATCATTTAGAGCATGAGTGGGACATGCTTGGCCGACGAGTTGCAGCCCGTCAACTACCTCCTACATGTGTACTGGAACTTGGGAGAGCATTGCATGATGAGTGGAGTAATCTTCCCCAAGATCAGCTCGATAATTTGATACTCAGCATGCCTAGGCGTTGTACGGACTATATTTCATCGCATGGGAGACATACAATGTATTAACCATCATACCAACCTTATAATATTAAGTTTTTGTGAAGGAGATATTTTTTACAATTGATCCATACATACACCATCTTTTTTGTTCTTTATCTTTTGTTTAATAAATGGGCTTATGAATAAATCACATTTGTTTAGTTTTTATACCTTTATTTCCCGGAGCTGGCATTATCCTTAATTTATGGACATGAGTGTATTACATGCACATTTATAAGAATGTGTTTTTTATATTAATACTTTCTGCTATGAATATAATACCAAATAAATTTTAGCAATTATATCAGTCCAGGATGCTTTGAACTTAAAAATTAAAATATACTTAACTTGAGTATTTTGTGTCCCGGTTAATTTTGTGTAATGCATACTTTATACCAGGAATATTATACTATACAATTGCTATCGTTTATAATTATATCCCTATAGTACGTTTTAAGCTAAAAATATGAAAATGTACTTTACTTTAGAATTTTGTTTCCCAGATAATTTTGTATAATGCATAATTTATACTGTAGATGTATTACTAAACAAATTTTAATAAATATGATTATATTCCTAGTCTGTTTTAAGTTAAAAAAATTCAAATGTACTTCCCTTGAAAATGTTGTGTTTCGGAAAATTTTGCGCAACGTATACTTTATACTATGAATATTATACTAAACAAGTATAAGCAAAAATAATTATATTGCTATAGGATGTTTTAAGCCTAAAATATAAAGATATACTTTCCTTGAGAATTTCGTATCCTGAACTATGTTGTGTAATGCAATAACCGAATGCTTAACAAAAGGGGGGGGGGTGTGTTTGGGTGTTTTATGTATAGTTTTATTTTGTTAAAGGCACTTAGGGACGACTTCTGGAGGGTTCATACCTTCGTCCACTCGCTGACCTCATGGAATGACTTAATAAGAGGTGCGGTGATATGCTGTTATATGTATTGAAATCAAAAATCACACTTTGTTTTGTTTTTTTAAATTTGAATACAATGTTTTGTTTATATTTAAACTTTTATCAATTAATATTAAAAAAAATTTTGGGGGGACTTATTTTCCTTTGCTGTTGAACTTGTAACCCAAGCATAACTTATAGCGAATCGTTTGGACAGGAGTTTCGTAAAGTATGTTAGCAAGTATGTTGACTGCGCGTTACACCTGGATTCAAATGTATACAAAGCGTAACTCACCTTTGTCATTTATTTTCTTTTTTATCACAATGCAAAAAAAAAGAAGCAACAAAGAAAAGGCAAACCATTTTTTGCATCAACAAAGAAATGAAGTTCCAGAGCTTCTTTTTGATTTTAAAAGAGAAGAGGGAAACAAACAAACTTTTAACAATAAAAACAAAACAAACTTTATATGAAGCTACACGTGAGTCGAGAACAAATTCTTTTTTAATAAAAATGAAAGAGATAGTTTGAAAAATGTCTCTTTTAATTCCTCGATAAGAGTTTTGGTCTAAAGGTTGACTACATATAAATCCGAAATACTTGTTCAAAATTTAGAAGAAAAACAGATATTTAAGAAAATAATTCTCCAGATTTGGCTTTTTCTGTACTTTAAAAAGGATTCTCTGGAGGATTATTTTTACAAAGGCTATCTACCAAAAATCAAGCGGAAAATAGATCCTTTTAAAAAAAACTCGAAAATGAAAAATGTGACGGGCATTCATACTTTCAAAACTTAGTTCCTTATCGATCTGAAAACATAAATTAATATTTTAAATGAAAAAGCGTGATCGCACATACATAAAGCTTCTTTACGATAGAAATTCTTGAAGTGATTTAGGGGAAATTTTAATTACTTTCTCTCTGACTTGGAAGGAAAAAAATTAAAAAATTGTCTTGCTTGTATTATTTTTAATAAAACTCTAAAGCACACACTCTTTAAAAAGCCCTGAAGAAACCAAAAATTTGCTCTTTCGAACTGAAAAACAAAGATTAAAATACATACGGAATCGCTTGAAATAACATTAAATGTATTTTGTTACTCAACCTTAATAAACGTAATATTACAGTTTGTCTAAAAAATTTTATACAATTTTTATTATTACTTTCACACCTTTTGTCATTCTGACCAAAATTTTTCTTGCATTTGCATTTATTACATGGAAAGGTATTTGCAGGTCTTTCACAAGGATACCTTTAGAAAGCAACCTATTTGTGAGTCGAAAACTGAAGTATATAGATGATTGTGTTTCTTTATACATGGAAGCTTCCCTAGGCGACCACCTGTATTCCACGGCCATATTTTGTTCAGAACCGATTCAAGATTCCATAGAGCTAATGTTATGGAAGAAACCTCTTTTCCACAGCCACCCCTCAAATCAGCCACTTTTTTCGGAACCATTACTGGTCGCCATAGAGAAGTCTCACTGTGTGTATGTATGTGTATGTACATCTGCATACGTGTATACGTTTACGCGAGTATGTGTGTGTGTGTATGTATTTATGTGTATGTATGTATGTGTGTGTATGTGTGTATGTATGCGTGTATGCATGTATGCGAGTATATGTGTGTGTTTGTATATGTGTGTGTAGGTGTATGCATGTGTATGTGTGTATGTATGCGTGTATGCGAGTATGTGTGTGTATGCATGTGTATGTATGTATGTGTGTATTTGTATGTATGTGTGTATGTATCTGTGTATGTATGTGTGTAGTATGTGTATGTGTGTGTGTTTGTATGTGTATGCATGTGTATGCATGTGTGGCTACAGATATCTGACGAGACAGGTCGGATGCTGTGCTCCGTCTGCTTATTTTGGCAGTTACTTACAAATACCGGTCTTCATTCGGTGTCGTAACTCGGGGGCGTCCATATTGTAACGTCTGCTGACATTTCCATCGTCTTGCAATCGTTGCCAAAGCCTAGAGATGACACTTTGGGCAATTCTAAGTTCCTCGGATACTTCCATCTGAGTACACCCACATTCCAGGCGGCCAAAAATTCTACCACGTAAAAAATCATTCACGTACGTCCTCTGCGTCATAATTATTCGGTTGTAGCACTGAGCGGCTTACAGAACGCTTGTGAACAATTTTACTTCTTTGCCACCATTCATTATATACCCCTCTCTTACACTCTCGTCATTGTGACGTACTATCGGCTTCATCTGGTGGCTTTCTGTAATTTACATACCATTCTTGAAGATGTGCGGGGTAATTCTACAGGTGAATTTTTTACTTTAGAGTTCGATTTCAGTGTGATTCTGAATTATCCTTAATTTATGGAATCAGTGTATATATATATATATATATATATATATATATATATATATATGTATGTATGTATGTATGTGTACTGAACTACTAAAAAGTTCAATTCAATCTCTCAAATAAAAATATTTTTTGTTGTCATTGGCAATAAAATTCCTAGAGTATGATTAATAATTTAACTTGTGTCTAATTTTTCTGAGGCCTTTCTCTGTGCACAGTTATATGTCCAAAAAATTACGTGTTTTCGAACAGGATATGAATGACCCCTTGTGTAACAAAAAATTACCATAGCTCTCTTAACCATCACAACTCAACTCAACACCAACCATGCTTTTCATTTAACTCAAAGAATACCCTTCATAATATATGACTCTTCATACAGCCTATATCTCAAACAGTAAAATTCGTGGTATCCATGCTTTAGGGTGTTATATGTATGCATGGCATCTTCTGTACTCGTGTAGAGCTGAAATTTAGCAAGGAAAACAGAAAGCAGAAAATTTATCTGTTTGGGAAAATTTATTCGCTAAACTATACTACTTGAGCGATATTCCCGTTTGGGTTGAGGAAAACATTTTAACGGAAATTTACCGGCGCATGGCACGTGAGACTAATTTCGAAAATATCTGAATAGTATTTATGCTGAACGAAGTTAACTAAACAGCAATTACGTTTGAGAGAGGAAAATGGTTTATTTTATATTGAAATAGGAAAGTTTCAAGTTTTTTTAATAATGCGCTATATTTTTTTTTTATTTTACATTGCTGTAAAATCCAGCTGTTTGGATAGATGCCATAGGATGAAATGTTATTTAAAATGCTTTACGCTCACAACATATAGAGATAAGTATAGGGTACGGCATAATCGACTCCTGCGTTTCTGAAGATCATAGGTAAGGGAGTAGCGGGAGTAAGGCGGTGAGGGAGGTGGCAATAGTTCGGGCGGATATCTTAGTTGTCAGTAGATACCAGGAGTTGATCCGGTGAACATTGCGGTTTCAGTTTCCGGCTTTTTCAGCTGTCACTAAGTTCTTTGCACTGATGAAGAAGCTCCTTTGCAGCTTCGAAACGGCCGTATGCAAAATTGCACCTTTCTGCTATTTTTGCTTTATTTACGTTGGATTTCCTGTTTATGCATCGCGGTTTCTTTATCGAGACGTTCTTTAAACGCAAGGATTCTGTAACTGCGACACATAGAGCATTTAGGACTGTATGCAACTGGTGTCATTCCTGTCGCAAATCAATCCTGGGGTTTTAAACGTGAGAGCAAGTGTGTGCATTACCAAGGAAACACAGAGAATATTAGAACACCTTAAAATGTGCAACGAGTCACTAAGTCCGTTATTCGTTATGAAGTTACCGCCATTTCCCCCGAGATTACCAACAGAGTGGTGGAAAACTTAAGAGAACGGTTTCGGCAGTGCATCGCAAAAAACGGGAGCTACCCGAATGATGTTATTTTCAAAACCTAGTGGGGGAAAAACTAGATTCATTCGTCAATCAAAATTAAACTCTTTTTGGGGGCCCAAGAGCAGAAAGGTTTCATCCTAATAGAACTATTTATGCTGAAATCAAATATATAAGTAGTTTTTTTCCATAATCCAACCAGGGGGTTCTTTTGTGACACACATGTTATTTGTGAACGAAATGTTGTATATTTACATACAGACATAATACTAGCCGACTTACTTAAAATGTGGATGTTGTTGATTTTCTTCGGTGTTTGGCATCTGGAATATCCCACTTAAGTGACCAGCAGCAATCAGCAAGAATTCTTGCACTCCATTGCCCCTGGTACCTCTTTTCCATGGCAGAAATATCTTGGAGAAAACGTTCCCCTTGTTCGTCACTGACGGCACCAAGATTGTCAGGGAAGAAAACCAAGTGGGAGTTCAAAAGATGCAAATTTAGGTACATATTACATCCCATATCTTTGTAAGTGAACTGTTAGAGTCATACAATGTCATGGTAGTTCGGTGCTTTATGATTTCCTAAAAAAAATTGTATAACACTTTTTAAAGACCTCCATGCTGATTTTTCAACTTGGTTTAACGAATCTTCAAATTCTTTATCGCCAACTAAAGATCTTATTTGGGTACTCACAAAAATTCGTTCATTTATTTTATAATCACTTACAGAAGGGAATCTTTCCTTCAACTAATGAAACCCAGCACCATTTTTATGCATCGCCTTAACAAAAATTTTAAAAACCCCTAACTATATGAAGTGGAGGTAAGAAAATCATATCAGAGTTGACCAATGATGGATGCAAAACATTTTTCTGTCCAGGCGTATATGATTCTCGTTTTGGCCCTTCTTTCTTGATGTAATGATTTTTCTTGTCCCTGCTATTCCATTCACACAAAAGCAACAAAATTTAGTATAGCCGATCTGTAGACCCATTAACAACGGAACTATTTTTAAATCGCAACATATTGTCCCACAAAACTTGTTATATTGAATTTTTTCTAGCAGGATTTTCAGATTTTCATATGTTTCCTTCATGTTGGTTGCAAAAGCTAACGGTACAGAAGGAAATTGGTTCCTATTGTGTAAAAGGACAGCCTTCAAACTGGTTTTCGAAGAGTCAATGAATAGTCTCCATTCGGTTGTTTTATGTTCCTGTTCAAGTGCATCAATCAAAGCGCAAATTTTATTGTAACTCACTAAATCATTTTCTACAGAAAAGAACTCTTGAAACTCTTCCTGGTGGTTACGAAAAAAAAAAACACTTTAGTGTCCTTCGTAGGATATTCCAGCCTTTCAGTCTAGAACCCAAAAGTTCGGCCTCAATGTTGGACAGTTTCAAGTCGTGAACAATGTCGTTTAATTCGCCTTGAATTAAAATATGAGATTGTATTTGCTTCAAAAATAGGATCATTTATTTCATTATCTTGAACAATGGTGTTACGAATCTGAGCGGCCAAGAAAGGGGGTGTGGTCGCAATTTAGAGTACTCTTTTTTTATTTCAGGGAACTGGCAACGGTATAATTTTGTTGGTTTTTCTAGTTTCTGTTCTGTTTAATGTATGTGTGTATTCGTTCGTGTAGACTTTGTAAAATAAATGTTTGAGTGTACCAGGATGCTCCTTTATTTGTTTAATATTAATGAGAGACGAGAGCCGGCATTCTCGGATAATGTTTACAGCGGTTAATCCATTGGGCGTCATTCAACGTTACAATGTAAGTACCCTTTTCGGAACTTTCTTTTGTCGTACGTTGTAACTATTGGTATCTTCTTCATCTTCCAATTCATCTTCTATACTTAGATCTGTTGGAGGATGTGGTACAGGTAAGTCTTCACTGTGACGTGCTAGCCGCATAGCAGATGCCAAATTTGGGTACTTTACTGTATGCTTGGATTTACTACTTGTTCCTTCTATGTTTGGGATGCAGATAACAGTCCGATGGATGACCTTGAGGTTCACGCCACACCATGGGTATTGCAAAGTTCATGTGCCTAGAACCCCGAGCCCAATCAGTCGGACGCCTCGCACATGATGAACAGAAAATATGCGGGGACCAGTTCTTATCTTGATCCCCCTACTTTACAGCCAAAATGCAGTTCATAACACTTTTTAACTAGGGGAGTCAAACATCGCCGTTGTTTTTTAAATGTAAAATCCCCACACACATAACAAATGTTATCTGGATGATTAGCGCAATTCCTTGGCATATTAACTAACTTATGAAACACAGATAGAACAGAATGCAACCTTACTGTACGTGCGTACACAGTGAATGTCTGTCCATAGGACATAGGAATAGTGGTCAAACTGCATTTCCTGAGCCACGCCCTTCAGTGCAGATTTTCAGTAGGTAAGCAACGGGGAACCATCAATGGACAGAAAGTAGAGAAAAGAAGGACAGTGATTGGTGCGCTCAGGATCCTGTGAGTTCAAATGCCTTCAGCTGAAATCACCGAAGTGAATCAGCATCGGGCAAGGACAGTAGTTTAGAATGTCTGTGAAATAGTATCGCGTTTATAAAGCGCCACTGAGTAAGATGCAGCAAACAGCTGCCTGCCTCCATGTCGCGACGTGGTTCCAGACGAATCCACCGTTCCAATCACTGCCTGTTGATAAACATATAAAGTTGGCGCCTACATAAAATGGTGAATTCTTTGTGTGCCTATACTGTACACAAATAAATACATGAAATAAAGCATTTAAAATATTATTTTACATACATTAGTTATCCCTGAGTAAATCTCTAAATATTGCATGAAGCAATAATTTTAAAAAATGTAATTGTACAGATACTGTGGGTGATAGAAAAATTCTATGTGCAGATTTGAATTCAGCGTGAAAATTTACGTTAGAAATACAATACAAGTTTCATGGACCAAAAACCGTATTTACCAGTGTTATTAGTACTTTTCGACCACGAATATACAGGGTGGTCATAAAAAAAACTTTGCGGATATATGGACCTCTAGCAGCTGTTTCGTTCAACCGATCGAGATGAGATTTCAGATATAGTTATTCAGAGGTATGAGCTCGGGATTCTGTGAATGGCAACCAAGTGGCGCTCACGGTTACGGTTATAGATACAGAAACTCGAAATTTTCGAATAGCAACGCCCACTTTTTACCATCGCAAAATGCTCAGTGCATGCTAAAACCTTAAAGAGCGTTGGTACGTGTATCACAAAAAACGGACGCGTAAGGCAAGCACAAAAAACAGCTCTCAGAACAGCCTGTGATGCCACCCCTGTGGAAAATATGTAATCCAAATAAAAGTTTTCTTTTGTCGGATCTCTTTTGTCATCAGTGATTGGTGTCTTGCCTCTGTCATATGCAAATTTCGTCCGTGCGCCCCGATCGTGTTTTTGTTGGCCGTTCGCACAGCTGTTTTTTGTGCGTGCATAACGCGTCCCCTTTTTTGTGATACACGTACAGTTCTAACGCTCTTTAGGGTTTTCGAATGCGCTGAGCATTTTGCGACGGTAAAAAGTGGGTGTTGCTATTCGAAAATTTCGAGTTTCTGTACATACAACCGTAACCGTGAGCGCCACTTTGTTGCCGTTCACAGAACCCCGAGCTCATACCTCTGAATCACTATATCTGAAATCTCATCTTGATCGGTTGAACGGAACAGCCGCTAGAGGTCCATATATCGGCAAAGTTTTTTTATGACAACCCTGTATAAAGCTTTTTTTTAAAAAGTGTTCCGTTCGTTTTTTACTACCCTTTGAAATGTGGAAGTCCATTCTGTATAGAAAATAATTTGTCTTCAGTTGCTACGAGCCTTACGGTAAAGCCTTCTAAAGAACTAAGTAGTCTGTCACAAATATTTTTAAAACCCTCTACAAACGCAAAATTTCAACATAGACTCCGCGTGCCCCGGGGGAGAAAAAAAGCTGCACTTATTGATATTTTCCCGTTTTAGATTTACCCAAACAAAATATACAGAAACCCGTGGCATGAAAAACAACCGCACACTGCCGCCAACAAAATAAAACTTGTATACGCTCAAAGCAGAGTCAATAAAGAGCATATCAGCCCGGTATAAAAGCTATTTGTCAGCTGGTTGGAAAATAAAATCGTTCTATTTCCAAAGCATTTCACTCAGCTGATAAAAATGATGTTTATTTCCACGTCTGCCGAGAGAACAAATATTACTTGTTGACTCGAAATTAAGTTTTTACTTTAAAACGTCAGTGCGATGCTGTTCCGAGTTGGATATGTTTTCAGACGTTTCTTTTTCGGAGTGGAATGTCATGAGTAATGGAATGCGAAAGAAAAGAAATTTGCGATGATAGTGTTTTTTGGGGGAAAAAATGCAAAATGCCTGATATTAAATTTTACTTTCAAACTGCTTTAAGGATGTTAAACGTGTTTTCAAAAGAAGCTTTTATTTTCTTATTGCTTCATAATAAATTATATTTTCGCTTATTTTTGTATAAGAAAAAATTTATTTCTAAAACATATCAATGCTGTTGTAGCTAGGTGTTGCATGCAGTATTGTATGTGTTGTCATATATTAAACGCACCGTATGAGCTATATTTCGATGCAAACAGATTAATACTTTCCTCCCTCCCCTTCCCCCTTGTACTGAAGCCATTTTCTTTAAGTTATTTTTTATTAATACTAAAAACCTCTCCTTTGAGTTGTTTTTCACTTATGCGTGTTCAAAGACCTTGTCTTTGAGTTACTTTTTATTAATGCTGATTACTTTTCTTTGAGTTAATTTTCCTTTATGCCGAAGACTTTTCCTTTGAGTTATTTTTAATTTATGCTGAAGATCTTTCTTTTGAGTTGTTTTTCACTTAAACGTGGTCAAAGACCTTCTCTTTGAGTTACTTTTTATTAATGCCGATCACCTTTCTTTGAGTTAATTTTCATTTATGCCGAAGACTTTTCCTTTGACTTATTTTTAATTTATGCTAAGGATCTTTCCTTTGAGTTGTTTTTTACTTATGCGTGGTCAAAGACCTTGTCTTTGAGTTACTTTTTATTAATGCTGATTACATTTCTTTGAGTTAATTTTCGTTTATGCTGACGACTTTTCCTTCGAGTTATTTTTCATTTATGCTGATTACTTTTTTTAGTTATTTTTCATTTATTCTGAAGATTTTTCCTTTGAGTTAATTTTCATTTATAGTGCAGACTTTTTCTTCAAGATACTTTTCATCTATGTTCAAGATCATGAATTGTCCTTGTCACAAGAGGTTTTCTGTTTAGAAGATGCGGTATTTCTAGGAAAAGAGATCCAGCCAGGAACTTTACCATAAATACAGAGGCTGTTCGCACATTTTTTAGACGATTTTGGTAAGTGGTAATAAAAAATCGTTTGCTGCGAAAGAAATAATTGCAATTGTACTATGTTTTTAAAAGTCAAAATTATCGTCTGCGGCTTGAAAGTTTTGTTTTTATTCAAAATGGCATTTTTAACAAAGCAGTGGTTCGAAGGCTACATTTATGCTCTTTCCGAAGAGAAATATGCATACTCCGTTATCCAAAAACGATGTGAGAGTCATGGTTTTGTGATATCTAAAGCGTCGATAGGTAATATCGTCAACAAGAAAGGAAAAAAACGTCAAATTGGAGCCTCAAGTGGGACAAAAATTCCAAACAAGTATCCAAGGAAAAAACGGACATCTTCGACTAGGTACGTTGTTTAATGTTAAAATAAAGTCCCCCTAGTCAAAGGACAGTTGCAAAATCATTAAAATGCTCCGTGTCCACTGTAAACAAAATGATAAACGTTGATTTAAATCTTAAGAAAGCGAAAAAACGCAATGTGCATGGTCTTCTTCCAAATCATATCGCTGAACGCAGGACACGCTGCAGAATTCTATATGAAAAACACTTATCCAAAGAAAAATGGAAAACAATTGTCACAATAGATGAATCATGGGTGTATTTAAATGATTGCAACAAAAAAAAGAGCCATTTATTATCATAAAAGGGGAGAAAAAAATTTAAGTACATGGTTCAAAGAATCGAAAGAAAGTTTTTCTAAGGGATTCATGATTGTTGCTGGTTTTTCTTATAATGGCAAGTTAAAAATAAAGAGAGTGGAAAAAAATGTCAAGATTAACTCCAAATACTATCAGGAACATATTTTATCGCCAATTTTTCTGAATGAAATACCATCGCTTTATCCACAGTGCCATCAATCTGTGAGACTCCATCAGGACAAAGCTAGCAGTCACACATCAAAATCCACTGTAAATTTCCTAAAATAAATGGAACAAAAAACTGGTATCAAGGCCATACCCTTCACTGATATCCCTACTAAATCTCCCGATGTATCACCTATGGATTTTTGTGCTTTCGGACTTTTAAAATCTGCATTATCCAAACGTCGTCCCAAAACCCTTACAGGACTCTGGAAAGCTGTTCAGGAGGAATGGGATAGAATACCTCTTCTGACACTTCAAAAGGCATTATTATCCTGGAAATTGCGGTGTCGAAAGATAGTTCAGAATAAGTGATGTCAAATAGAACATTTAAAACACAAGAATTTTATGTAATTTAGTTTTGTGAATACAATATACATCGTCTAAAAAATGTGTGAACAGCCTCTGTATTATATCAATCATAATAGAAAAGACTATCTCCCTCGCGGCATTGGGATTTTTAATCTATCAAGAACTGAGATATCTTTCCCTTTTGAGTACCATAATGAAAACTCCAAACAAGGATTCGGGATAACAGAAGCACACAGCTTCTTAATTCTCAACAATAAAAATAATTGAATTTAGTTTAATTTTATTCTATTGAATTTTGAGCAAATAAATTAGCTTCTCAACTCTTGAATTTAGTTTAATTTTATTCTATTGAATTATGAGCAAATAAATTAGCTTCTCAACAATAAAAAAAATAATTGAATTTAGTTTAATTTTATTCTATTGAATTTTATTTTGAGATAGGATAACGTTCCTCCATAACGGTCCTCCGGAAAGCAAAATTTCAGACGCTAAAACCATTGGTCCGTACCTCGCGAGCAACCAGTAGGCAAACAGTAAACAGTTAAACAGAAAAGTACCAAAATGCGTCAAAATTTTGACATATATATATATATATATATATATATATGCACATGTATATAGATACATATATATAGATACATATATGCATACAAAAGAGATAAGCAACGATAAGTAATCCTACGTTAATAACTCGCGGTAGTTTCATTAGAAAAGACTATCTGAATTTTTTTTATTGTCAATAGCTTACTAGGGAGCAGTGTGATCCTGTTATACGTTTTTTCCAAGTTCCCTGTAAGTTATAAGGATTCAAGTAGAATTCAAGAGTTTTGTATGGCACATAAATAAAAATCAATAAAAAGTTCTCAAAGAACATTTTTGATGTTTTACTTTTTTGGTACAGTTGATTAACTACGTACGAATTTTCATCTTTCCACGCTATCTACAGCAAAAAATAATAAATTAACTAACAGTTAGTTTTTATAGAGCCACAGCCGTCATTTGCAACACTCTAGAGATAAACTCTAAATTAAACTAATAGTTATATTAGTTTTTATGATCTGCTACTTTATATTTGGTCATTCGAATTTTAGCAGAGCTATGAGTATTGCTGAACCATTACATATGAGTTATCATTTTTATATTGCTAAAATATGGACTGTAAAAGTAATAGTTAATTGAAAATTTTGTTTTTATCTATAGCTGTATTTTCATCCACATTAATTTAAACAAAACTCTAAAATTAACTGTAGTATTAATAGCTTGTTACTTCTTGGTTTATTTTATCCTGTCGGTTATGATAAATTATTTCCCGATCCTTCGTTGGGTGTATATCCACGAGACGATTTAAACTGCGGGTTATCACGTGACCTTAGACATTCCAAATCTAGCCTCCCAATGGTTAAATAAATTATTAAAACTCCAAAACTGAAATTTCTCGTAGCTGACTCGAAGTTTTTTTAGGGGAAAAAACGTAGTAATTTCCTTTTCCAACATAGTTAAATTTTGGTCATATTTTAATATATATCTGTTTGTTTGTTTGCTTTTACCTTCGCCGCTATTATAAACAGAGGATTATTCGTTAAGACAGCTGTGTACTAATCTTGTTGGATTTGCTCACCTCAATGTTAACCTATGAAGAAAATTTGTCTACTGTTGACAGCTACAAAAATGCTGATAAATAATCCAATGAAAATGGTATTTTCAGATAGCCTGAACTTTTCTGCCCCTTGCAACTGGATTCATTTTATAAATGTTGTCCATCAAAGGAACTCGTGAGCATTTAAAACACACTATACCAGATTTTTTCCCCTAAAAATTTTAATTTTAAAATATCATATGCATTTTTAAAAAATCGAAAAATGCCCTAAAATGTAAAATTTCTTTCTGTGTTACATAGTGCAATTTAGAAAAAATCTTTCAATCCATGTTGGCAATCCTTGGACACATTTTCTCCATAGGTTAACATTGAAGTGAGCGAATCCAATAGGGTTAGTACACGGCAGCCTTAAGGTATCCGATTACCTTTAAGACATCGATTTTGATGAAATTTTTTTAAATTTCTGATCCTTAAAGAATATGAATTTCTGTTTCTAAATCTTCTTTTATTTTTTTTCTGTACGACCATTATATATGAAATGAGAGTGAATTAAACAGAGCAGCAGATGTCTATTTCAGCCCAAGTGAAAACTCTAATTGTTTATTCTGGAGAACTCATTTTTCACTAAAAATGTATACAACTATTTGATCACTCAAAATATAATAATGACTGAAATGTCTTTGAAATTTTTTCAGGTTTGTTAAATAAAGAGAGTACGTTGTATTTAGAGGGTCGAAAGCAACGTGTCGAGAATTTAGCTATCGACAAGCAGAGAATTAAGAGCAAAATTTCAAGATGAAAGTTAGGTTTTATTTGGTAGTATGATCTCCAGTTTTCTGTTTGATAATGTGAGTTCTATCTTTAGATTTTCGTTCACGCAAAGAAGGTTTTTCAACAGGGTGAGGCAGAATGGACTCCCCCATATCAAAGGGTACCCTCAACTGGGGTAACTTTGGCTTTTGCGGGTAACTTTGGCCCAACAAACGAAAAAAGATTTTATGTGTTGTATCTCGAAAAAGAAGAGTGATTATCACGTACTTATTGCAAGGGCCAATCGGTGGGCTAATAGAATAGGTATAATAAGTATATAGGTATATTATAATAGGTTTGTTGGGCCGAAGTTACCCCAGTTGACGGTAATAAAAAGCGAGCGAAACAATTTACCGAAAAAAAGCTTTATAATTTCGAAAAGTACTTAGAACCTAATTGTTTCTACTAGGTTTTGAAAATAGCATCGCTCAGCTGGTACCCGTCATTTCCTATACACTGCTCAAGCCGTTCTCTAAAGTTGCCCATTACACTGTTGGTCATCTATGGGAGGAATAGCGGAAACTTTCTGCCCAATAGCGGACTCGTTGCACAATTATCAGGTGTTCTAATGTTCAGAGGATGACCTCTATGTTTCCTTGATAATGTATATCCACTTGCTCTCACGTTTTAAACGCATCGCAGGTTGGGTTTTTTCGATCAGGAACGGCATCAGTTGAATACAACCCGAAGCGCTTGTTAAATGCCCTCAATGTCGCGGTTACAGAGTCGTTGTTTTCGAAGAACGCCTCGATAACAAAACCGTGATGTTCACCGGACCAACTCAGGGTGTCTACTGAAAATCTGCTCGAACTGTTGCCACCTTACCCAACCACTCAATTTGCAGTTATCTTCAGAAATGGGGAAGTCCATTCTGCGGCACCCTGTACCACCCCCAAAAAAAGCGCATTAGAAACTCTAGCAAGGAGAAATTATTTAATTTTTTTTCGTATATACGCCACGAGTGTTAATAACAGCAGTGAACTACAACATCTGTTTGACGCTTCAGAATTGAAAATTCGATATTCTTTATATTCATCGTATCAGTTTAACACTAAGATATTAAAATTTTATTATTATTTTTAGTCATCATATATGAATATATATTTCCAAAGAAAAGCAAGCATTTTAAGAGCTTGTTCAACAGCTTGCACGTAATGCATAAGGCTGGATATCCTGTTCTATTGATAAAGCGGTGGTATGAAATGAGAACCGATAAAAATAATGAAGAAATTAAGATTGGTTACGAAGGGGAAGAGAATAAAAATAAAACAGAAACTTAGAGCTGAGCAGCGGAAGTCAGTAACTTCAATTGGTAATTTGTCCAGAAAAAAACTCTGATTTCTTTTTTACAATTTGAATCTTTTTATAAACCCATATATCTCTGTTTGCTGTGTAAAGGGTGTTAAGTCCAAAATGGGCTAAAATGAGTTTTCAAACCAGACATGTTTGAAATATCAAGGGCTACTGCAAGGTACAGAAACAAAGTCTAATTCCACTCCAAAATATTTTTATTCATCAGTGAAAATTTAGGATGATAAGTCCAAAATGGGCTGAGTTTTCCAACCAGGCATGTTTGAAATATCAAGGGCTACTGCAGGGTACAGAAACAAAGTCCAATTCCAATCCAAAATATTTTTATTCATCAGTGAAAATTTAGGATGATAAGTCCAATATGGGCTAAAATGAGTTTTCAAACCAGGCATGTTTGAAATATCAAGGGCTACTGCAGGGTACAGAAACAAAGTTCAATTCCACTCCAAAATATTTTTATTCATCAGTGAAAATTTAGGATGATAAGTCCAATATGGGCTAAAATGAGTTTTCAGACCAGGCATGTTTGAAATATCAAGGGCTACTGCAGGGTACAGAAACAAAGTCCAATTCCAATCCAAAATATTTTTATTCATCGGTGAAAATTTAGGATGATAAGTCCAAAATGGGCTAAAATGAGTTTTCAAACCAGTCATGTTTGAAAAATCAAGGGCTACTGCAGGGTACAGACAGCTAGGTCCAATTCCACTCCTAAATATTTTTATTCATCGGTGAATATTTGGGATATGTAAAACAAAACACAAACATGTTAGTTTTCAATCCCGTTTTACTCAAAACTACGATTTTGGACTTCACACCCTTAACACAGCAAACACAGATATTATGTTTTAGAGCCCAATTAATGAGAAGAAATTGTTCCAAAATTAACAAAAAAAATACAAGGGATGACACCGGGAAAAGAATTTGGGACAAGACTGAGCATAGATATGAACAAGATGTTCGTTTCGCTATTCTTCTCTGGTTGGAAGTCTTTCAGACCAGGTCCGTATAAGCTTTGAGGGCTGAGGGGTGCATCTCCGGTTTACAATAGCACCACAATGGTCGAAGTCCGTGTTAGCTAGGTGCCACCTCAATTCTGACCGAGCACTTCCAAGAGGCGACATCTGGGGCGGGGGGGTTGTATCCTCTCTCACCCTCTCTGACCTCATAGAGGGACTTTCCGGTCTACAGATTTAACGTGCTCATATCCGGTCTATACACGCCGGTATTTAACGGTTCTTGTCGGGATACGAACCGAGCACCCTCGGCGCCGAAAGCCGACGAGCTACCATGCTACCATTATGCTACCTCGGGGTCCTATAAATAAGTTAATCAGATTCTATAAGTTTAAATACTTATAGAATCTTTTAAAATTAAACCCTCCATTAAACCTCTTATAAGTATATTAATATAGTTATTCCATTGAGAGTAAAATAAGAATAATAAGTAATTCTTTATTGCTTATTTTAAGAAGCTGTGCATGTGTACACTGATCATGATATTTAGATTTTAAAATATATCTTAAAACTGTATAAATAACTGAGTATACTAATAACTGCAAGTATTTTATGTATCAGTAATGTATGATAGACATCCACCTTGTTTAAAGTCACTGACAAATATTTTAAGCTGATTTCAATGTACATCAAAATTAATGGGTCTTTTTTAGATAATTTATATAACAAATATTTCATATTTTTTATTTAATTCATTATTGCAGTATAAAAACTAAATTTTTTCAGTTTATTTTTTTAATCACCAAGGAAAGAATCTGATGGCAATAATCTTGGTTGACTTACCGACTTACAAATCTCTTTTCCTTTCTTTTCCTTGGCTTTTACTACATTCAAGCTGTTTACTAGAAACTATTAATTATTTTGCCATTAACCAAAAATTTCTCCTTCACCCGATAGATGCCGGAAATAAAATTTTTAATAAAATTGCCACTTAATAAAGCTTCTAAACTTTCAAATTATCCAAACTTAATAAAGAATTAACAATGAAACATAATTTTTAAAAAAACTATACCCCAGAGGAATGTGGTAACTGAAATCAAAGTTAATTGTTTAAATTTAATTTTTAATTTAATTTATTTTTAATTTTTTAATTTAATTTCTTTCAGTACGCTTTTGTTTTTAAATTTTAGTTTTTTATTGAGGTATTTGTAATTACAACAAAAAAAACTGATGATATTAAGCTCTTAATCTTTATGAATTCTTAAAAGCGAGAGTAACAAAAATTGACAGGTAATTTTAAAGGTTTAAAATTGATAGAGCACGTTTAAAGAAAGATATTTGAAAATATTAGGTAAATATTTTTTAACGGGAATTCAGTGTTGAGTTTATGCACCTTTGTTCGTGTATATAATTCCAGAACTCTGAATTTGTGTGTATGTAATTCAAAGGAACAAAAACTAAACGCAGTTGCATAATATTAATATTGTTACATGTTTGGGAGCCAATTTGGCGTTTTATCGCCAAAGTGCGATGTTTCGCGAGTTGTGGAATTAAAACCAAGGAGTAAGTGATAAATCTGGATATTAGGTTGATTGTTGGAAAATCGTTTGGTTGTGTAGTGTGACAACGCGGGTTTTTGTTGTACGAGATTAATAGGGTTTTAGAACAGTAATTGAGTTTAAGCGTAGTTCCTGAAGAGCTAGGTGAGCGTTTTCTTGGGAAGTTCAAGTGCTCTCGGTGTAGAGAGAGGTATTTTCTTGGAATAGGGTTCTACGGATCTTTGGTGAAAAAGGTCGTATAAGTTTACTATTAAGTGCTATAATAATTGTATTATTGTATGTGTTCTAAAACTTGAGATTCCTGCTGTAAGAGTGGAATGTGTAGGTGCTGAGGATTGTTAATTTCAGCGAAGATTTGCAGTAATATTGTCCTCTACTGCTGTTACTTGTGTAAAAGAAGATTCTATGTTATCTATGTTCTGCTGTTTATATAAATTTCCTCTGTTTCTCAATTTGTGATAACTGGCATGATTTATTTCTGTTGTATTTGAAATTCACTTGTAGATTTTAATTTTCCCCGTACCACGAAGTTGATACAATATGAATATGGTATCCCTGACACAAAGAGAATTCCATTATAACAAATTTCCTGAAAAGGATGCTTTGCGTCTTCGAGTGACACGTATTTCAATTATATTTCATTTTTGATTCTTCATTAAGTTTAGATGTTTTGTAAGTTTAGACGCTTTTGTAAGTGGCAATGTTATTGAAAATTATTTTGAGCCTTGAGATACAATTAAAGGTAAAAAAAAATATTTAACTGTAAAGCTGAAAAAAAATCAAGTTATGAATTCTAATACAAGCATCATTATCCGATGGCATGTCAGTTAAAAATGTAAAGATAACTCTCAGTGAAATAGACATTTCGGCTTTAAAATGCTGTCTCTGAAAATGTGGTCACCTTAAAAACATGAGGTTTCGGGTTATTTGTTCATAAAATGTTAGTATGAGTTGTTTCTTGTGTTTTAAATTCCTAGTCTTAAATGGTTGTCTCATAATAGGTGAATTCGGAAGAAAAAAATGTTCCATGATTGATGAAAAATATGAATGCCTCCGACGTTACACATTTATACCGATGACAACCATCTCTTAATGGAGTAGTAGACTTCATGAAAAAAACGCCACCCTTTTACTATCTCAAGCGCCATTATTTCTTACACTTGCTGCGTAAGATGATAGTTGAATCTCTCAGACAGTGACAAGAGGTGAGACAGGAGATGATTAGCATGAAAAAAGGCGATTGAAAATCCAAGGAGTAAATAAAAATATTCAGTGTTTCCGGAGACGTACACTTTTCTACCAGTAACAACCATCTTGTTATGAAATATAAGGTTCCATAAAAAAAATACTCCGTTTATATTCTCCTGTACCATATTTTTATAACTGCCTTATTTGTATCCATACAAAAACACCTAGATACAATTAGCATAAAATGTATCATAATAAATCCAAATAGTAAATAAAAATAATATATACTCCCCATGTCACACATTAGCGACCACTATGAAAACAGTTTTTCTTTCTCTCCGTTCAAAAACAATTTGGTGATCGTAGAAATCGAACCCAATATCTTCTTCATTCTGAGCTGATATTGCTCATCCTTACTCTATCAAACCATGTAATAATTCTATAAAATTATATAATATCATACCCTTACAAACCTGCTAAAATTCAGAGAGCAATATTTCACTACAAAGTAACTTAAAATTGTTCAGCAATTAGCGGAGGAGTTAATTCTTGCTTAAGAAATATCGCGGGGGCGTTCCTTTTCCGGTGGGTATTTCCAGAGTCAAATTTATCTCTTAAATTGCATCCAAAAGGATTAATTAAGTGACAAATAGTGTAATTAGCTCTGTCCCGGGGCTGAATTTATTGATCCATTAATTGTCTCATTTTATAATTCGCAATTTTTACGTTTTCGCTCTTCCTTATAGTTTGAAAGTGTTCGGGGAGATGCATAATTCCATTTAAGTCCCTAAAGTTTTTTTTAGCAAGAAAATGGTTGCCCGAATGAAGACTGAAAAAAAACTGTTAAATCGTAAATTTGCTGTCTTATATTTTGTCAGCGTTGCCAATTAAAATAGTCTTGCAACTTTATAACTAGACAATTAATTGTACAATTAAAATAAATATTTTTTGGTTGGACGGAACTTTAAGCAATTTTTATAACTTTAAAGTAGTGTTATAAAGTTTTTAAATTACTCTTACGGATTAACAATATTATTTCCTTTAAACTGTTTACCATTCCATGAAGGTTTTTATTGACTATTCTGATATGACCTGGGGATATAATGATACAGCATAACAGTCCGGTAAATGGGACGCTCGGGTTCGATTGCTGAGCCGGCCAACTAGTTTCAAAGTTTACGAGGCTATGCGAATAATAATGCGTAGCAAAGAGACCGTTGTTACACTGCAATCAATTTTGTATTGTACAAACATGCATGCATATGATAACCGAAGAAGGATGAGAAATAAGCGAGAGTTGTTCCGGTTGCTCATAACTTTAGTCATTCGTTTGGAATGAATTTTAAGGGGGTTTGGGATAAAATAAAATTTTACACTCGTTCTTTATTCACATTTTGTGGGGATTTTTTTTCCTTATACGTGTTTTTATTTAAAGTTATTATGAATATTAAAAAAAAACTTTAATAACTGAAATTTTGCTTAAAAAACTGAAATGCAAAATTCAAAACATGTTTAGTTTTTTTTTCTCTTTGAAAGAATATATTTGCTTATATTAACATATATATATATATATATATATATATATATATATGTGTGTGTGTGTGTGTGTGTGTATATATATATATATGTGTGTGTGTGTGTGTGTGTATGTATATATATATATATATATATATATATATATAATATATAAAAATGAATGTTTGTCTCTCTGTAATTGTATAGAAATCCACAGTTTAGGAGCAACAATCGTGAAATTTTACATACAGTCGTCTTTAAAAACAGCTGAGGGTCTGAAGAACTTCAAAAATCGAAATTAATTACCGTTGATTTTTAATTAATAAAAAACCAACAATTTTGAAACTAAATGTAAGCTGTTACACTTTGTGGAATCACCCCTCTGAATATGGCGTCCACGTTAGGGTTAGCTGGCAAAAAGCGAGCGAAAAGATAAAAACAAATAAAATCAAAAAGTTTCAAGTTACATATTAAACCAGAATAATAAATAAAAATAATAATCTTTCAAGTAAGATTTTATACTCTAAAATAAATCTGATCCAACGGCATATTGACACTATCACACGCGATGGAAAATTCGAATCAACCACGCTAAGTGTCACGAGATCTTTTTTAATAGCTACTGCAACCCCCCTCGCTTATGTCTTTGTGTCTATTGAAGAGTTAAAGACTAAGCTTCTATCCTGCTAAGTTATTTCTGACTTAAAACTCCTCTCACTCCATAAATACATGTATATTCACCAACCCATAGCAACTTTCCAGTATTCTTAGTCGAATATTTTCCTATTTACTCAATAAAGCAGCATGTCATTGTGGCGCATTCAGTAAAAGCGTTCATTTACTACGCTACATGACGCGGGTTCGAATACGGATCGTACAAATTTTGCTAAACCTGTATTTTCAGCTTTTTTATGGAGGGTTTTTTATTTCAGCTTTTATTTTATTATTTTTTAAATTATTATCATTATTATTTTTATTTATTATTTTTTTAAAATAATTTTTATTTTAATTTATTATTTTTAAAAATTATTATTTTTATTTTATTTTATTTTTCATATTATTAATGTGTATAACATTTCGTATACTTTTTTCTATGTTATTTATACTGTGTTTAGTTTTTAATGGATTTTGGTAGGTTTATTATAAATTTATATATTTTATGTTTTACTTTTCAGGATTTTTTGTCCAATGATAAAGGCTAAATCTTTTCTATGTTATTTATACTGTATTTAGTTTTTAAATTGATTTTGGCTAACAAACATTCGACAATTTGACATTTTTACTTTTCAGCTTTACTTTTCAAAATTCTTTACTTTCCTAAAGACAATTTGACATTTTTCCTTTTCAGCTTTTAGTGGTTTATTATAAATGTATATATTTTATGCTTTACTTTTCAGGGTTTTTTTGGTCCAATGATGAAACGCTAAATCTAGCTGAATTCTGAAGAAATTATTGTAAATTTATGGTTTTTTATGTTGGGTTTTCTTTTTATTCATGCGCATAACATTTCACATGCTTTTTATTCTATGTTATTAATACTGTGTTTAGTTTTTAAATTGATTTTGGTTAACAAACATTCTTACAATCCCGGGCAACGCCGGATAAATTATCACCTGTGTAGGTTGATAATTTATAAATTTTAAGGTACACATGTAGTATACGCAACGATCGCCAAGGGGCGATTTTTGGCCAAATCAGATGCTTGTTTGGCGGTTTTTATATTCTGGCAGAGAGGATTTTGAGATCGGATGGTATTTTGTTGCGATAAGCTTAGTTTTACTGACCGCTACAGCCAGCGGAAGCTTTTTTTACTGTACAACAGCCACTGGTATGTAGCGAAGCCAGCGGCTGGGGATTTTCTGTAATGTTTTTGGACGGATGCATAGCAGAGGGAAGCAAAGGTATCTGAGCGAAGCAAAGATCCCGTGTGTGCCTGCGAGTTTCATAAAGCCAGCAGTAAGTTTGTTTTCCAATTTATTGTTTACATTTTGCAGTTTAGGCCTAACAGGTCTCCGAACGGGATTTTGACGCCAAATTGGCGATGGCCTGTTGCGTATACTACATCTGTTCCAATTTTAAAACTGTTACCACATGTATATTTACAGATCCACAAGAACTTTCCAATATTTTTGATTAATAAATAACCAACAACTTTTGAAAGATGCGACTCTCGATTCACAGGCGTTCAGTAGATGGCGCCACTATTTTAAACTTTTAGTATTCCAACCATAAGACAAAAAAATATATTTTTTTTTTAAATCGTAAGGGATATTTTTATAGACAAAATAATGTAGAAGAAAATATTGAAATTAAATCTAATAGGACATACTAAAGAATATAGTACAGTTTGAGGAACATATCTTTTAATGTATTTTAATATTTTTTGGATAATGTCCAATCGTTTGCCGTATTAGCAAAAAAAAAATATTTTTTTTTGTCTATTTCGTTGTTACGTGACGATAAATTTATTTAAAGTACCAGATAAAGAAATCACATGATCAGTGTTTAATAAATTAAATTGTAAAAATTAATCTTTAAAAATTCACCAAAAATTAGAAAATGGAGGTAAAGATTCGAAAAGAATTTCATTTTAAAGGAATTTTTATGATCTTTTTCGTGATATAAATTTTACAACCCTCAAATTATTATTTTAAATGCAAACTTGAAAAAAGTTACAAAAACAGATTAAAAATTTAATTTAAAAAAATCTAAGAAAATTTTTTCAAAAATCTTTCTTAGTGCACCCCTACATTATAAGAAGAATCGCCATGCAAAATTTCAGTCCTTTAGGTTCAGCGGTTTGGACTGTACTTTGTATGTCAGTCAGTCAATCAGTCAGTTAGTCAGTTACGGAACTGCTTTATATATATAGATTTTTATTTCTATCTTTATATCGTAACGTTAACTTCATGCGCACACATTATTTTCCTATGCTTTTTTTTATTATCTTTATAATAAGCGTAATTTTCATATGATTTTAAACAACAATCGTTTTTAACTGGCATTCAATTGGCTGTTAAAACTTTATATTTACACCCTATTTAAAAGAAGTAGGGTGGAAATTGTAGGGTGGAAAGTTGGTAAAATCAAAATTTTGTACAATGTATTTAATCTCTCGATTAAAAGTAGTTTTTTTCTAAAAATTAATTTATTTCGCTTGAAAAGCTAAATATTTTATGCACGCGGTTTATATTATTATTACTATCTTTATATCGTAACGTTAACTTCATTCGCGAGCATTATTTTCTTATGCTTTTTTTATTATTATCTTTATAATAGCTTTATTTTCATATGGTTTTAAACAACTATCGTTTTTATTCATATGATGTTGGTTTTTTATTAATTAAAAATTAAGGGTAATTAATTTCGATTCTGGAAGTTCTTATCTTTATTTTCATATGCTTTTTCATTTGCAAATTATTCAAATGTTGGTTAAAAAACTTTTGCGTAATTTATACATTTGTGTGTGCTTAATTATTGAAATTAATAAATTTATATTTCTGGAGAGGATGTTTCAGTTTTTAGTGGTACTATGATGAAAGGATGAATATACCAAAATTCTGAGGAGTTTATTATGGAGAGAAAAGGAATTTAATATGTAGAGGATGTTTATAGGAGTTAAATGTGGAGAGAAGTTGAATGGTTTGCAGCCCTTAATCAAACACTTCATTTTTTAAGAGGCAACGCTGCAGTCATATCATTGTTCTATTGGAAATTTCTCCTGAACCTGTAATTGCAGCTTCTTTTTTTTACCCCAATGATGAAAGGCTAATTCTAGCTGAATTCTGAGGAGTTTATTATAAATTTATATATTTATAGATTTCATAAGGTTTTTTTCTGTTATTTATACTGTGCTTAGTTTTAAATTAATTTTGGTTAACAAACATTAGAGAATTTGACATTTTTACTTTTCAGATTTTAGTATTACAATGATGAAAGGCTGAAATTCTGAGACGTGTATAACATTTCACATATATTTTTTATGTTATTTATACTGTGTTAATTTTTAAATTGATTTTGGTTAACAACAAACATTCTTAAAATCCCGGGCATCGCCGGGTACTTCAGCTAGTATATATATATATATATATATATATATATATATATATATATATATATATATATATATATATATATATATATATATATACAGGCGGTTATCAAAATAATGGAAACATCAGGGAATAAGATGAAATCATTTATTAATATCGCGTATAACCGCTTTTGTTACGTAATACCACTTGATTTCACCGAGGAGCAGATTTATACAAGTCATGAATTGTCTTTAAGGGATTATTATACCATTCTTCACGGAGAATTCGTAAAATTGATTGTAGGGATACTAGTCATGGATATCGATACTTCTTTAAAACATACCACACCGTTTCAATGGTATTGAGGTCGAAGGAATGTGAATGTTAGATAGCATGTTTAACTTCCTTTTTTATGTTCTTTAAACCAAAACTTGACAGGGCTGGCCGTATGCATAGGAGAATTATCATCCAGTGAAATACTTTCTCCAACGGGAAACAATGTGGCAACATGGAATGAACCTGGTTGGTTAAATTTTCGACTTGACCTTACCAGTCAATCTCCCTTTTAATACAATAGAGCTTGCCGAATACCATGACAGGACTGCCGAAACCATGTTAGATCCGTTTCCATGATTTACATTTTGCATGAGACAATCAGGATCATATGCTTGTTTGGGTGTTCTCCAGAAGTAAGCTCGTCCTTTTGTGAGGAACAATTTGAACGATGATTCGTCTGACCAAATGACATTCTTCCACTTATCACTCGACAAGGATATGAGCTTGTGGTACGTCTGTGGACAATGTTTTGCATTCATATCTGTTACAAGTGGCTTCGGAATTACTACTCTGCAGTAAATGTTTTGTTTCTGAATTTCCCACCTATAATGGTTGATACAGCAGCATGCAGATGCAGATTGTGCTCTACGGTCAATTTGGCTGCAATTGTATTATTTTTTCCATTTTAAAATCAGCTTGAATACATTTTGGTCTCTTTCACTCATCTTCCTATTTGGTCTACAATTCTGTTTCTCAGAGGATGTTTATCCTTGCACTTGTATGCTGTCAAGACTTTCGATACCATATCTCAAAATACACCCATTGCCCTGGAGGCTGCCATAACAAAAGCTCCAAACAGACAGGCACCAATGATTTGCCCTTCCTTATAGACTGCAAGGCCTGACATTTCATACCATCTCCAAAAAGCACGATGCCCACAGCTCCATTACTACTACCTGACAGTAGAATAATATTTACAGTATATTCTTTCAAAGAATATTCGTGAGCAGACTTGTTTTTCAAAGAGCAATACTAAGCACATTAATAAACACATGCAGTTGTGTACTTAGAGGAATACTAAGCACATTCATAAACACATGCAGTTGTGTATATATATATATACAGTGATACCTGCCTTAACGGACACTCCCGAATAGCGGACACCTCTAATTAACGGACATTTTTACGAGTCCCAGTCCTTTTATATAGGACAATCCGTGTTATTCCCTCTGGATAGCGGACACTCCAAATAGCGGACAGGTATTTTTGAAAAACTTTCAGTTTTTTTTGGCAAACATTTCAAAATTATTCTAACAAGCAAGCTAAAAATATATGCTTATGCGTCTTTACAACGAACTTTTTCCGACTCCTCCCTTCCGTGCTTGATACAATGAAATTCGACCCTAAAATATCCACAATGGCATTAAATGTTAATGTCAAAAATGTTAATTTAATTTTCTTGCCTCCTAACACCACTTCGATACTACAGCCACTTGATCAGGGAATTATCCTTAGTTTTAAGTACAGTACAGAAAGCTGCTTCTGAGACATGTGCTTTCACAGATTATCTCCTGCAAATCCTGCGAAGATTTCGCAAAATCGGTATCTGTTTTGGATGTCATTTCCTGGGCTACGTCAGCCCTTAAAAAGGTGCAACCTGGGTGCGTTCTAAAGTGTTTTAAGAAGGCAGGATTTTTGAGTACAAGCGAAGTGGCAACTGACAGTACTGCTGAAAAAAGCGAAAAGAACTTGCGGATCTAGCAGCCAATTTGGATTCAAATATCAGCGTTGAAGAGTATGTCAAGATTGATGACTGATTTATCAACTGAGGAAGAAAACCTGCATGTTTCCAATTTCATTCATCGGGACACTTCTGAAGCTCTCGCCCTTTATGAGGATGATGATGGGGAATCGCCAATTGAAGACTGCAAAATCAAAGATTATTTGGAAGCACTGAAATACAGCGCACGATTAAAACAGTTCTCTCTGAACAACGAAGTCGGAACAGGAGTCGGAGGGATTAGCAAAGCTAAATACTATGAAAATTCACCTTGAAAAACAGGTTTGCTGTGACAAAAGGAATCAACAGATTTTTTCAGTACAGATTTTTTCAAATTTTAACAGATTTTTTCTATTCAGTTAACAGATTTTTTCAGTAGTGATTAAAAAAATTTAGCTCCTATACATTGTATTTTAGGAATATTTAATGCAAGATAAAAGGATTAGCCTACAGTTAAAAGGTAAAGTAGTAAATAGTTATTCTTTTTTACCTAATTAATTTTTCCTTTTTAATTAAAATTGCAGGCGTAATTTTCAATCAAATGAAAAACAGAAATGCAAACACATATTATAAAAAGGTTGTCCTCCCCAATAGCGGACACCTCCGAATAACGGACAAAACTTTTGGTCCCGTGACTGTCCGCTTTTCGGAGGTACTACTATATATATACAACCGCATGTATCTATCACTATTCGCAGAATACTACTCATAAACTTATGACCTAAATGTAATACCTCTGAAAAATCCACAATAATAATTCATTAAATGGCACTATCAATTTTTTAAAAGCTTCAAAATTGTCTTATATATCTACCTCTCTTTTATATATTTCTCATTTTCCTATTTCGATCAAACAGAAAAATCGACCAATACATAAACTCTTAGGAGTGTATGGGACAGAAAATTTTATTTATTTTATATAAACACTGTTTTATAATATTTTTTATCAGATATACCTTTTTACAAAACCACTGCCCTTATAAAAAATGCTAGAGTAATTTTATATTTGGTTTCAAAAGTTTTATCTTCCAAGTTTAAAGCAGTTCGGATTTTCATATGTCTTTCGAGTCAGTACCTCTTAGGTTCCTAGTACCTAAACAATAGGTATTGACGTTCTCAGTGATGGTGAAAAAAAGAAAGAAAAAAAAAATATATATATATATACAGTGGTACCTCCGAAAAGCGGACAGTCACGGGACCGAAAATTTTATCCGTTATTAGGAGGTGTCCGCTATTGGGGAGGACAACCTTTTTATAAATAAAGTTTTTGCTCTTCTGTTTGACATTTGATTGAAAATTACGGCTGCAGTTTTAATTAAAAAGGAAAAATTAATTAAGTAAGGAAAGAATAACTATTTACTACTTTACCTTTTAACTGTGGCTAATCCTTTTATTTGCTTTAAATAATCCCAAAATACATTGTATTGGAGCTAAATTATTTTAATTACTACTGAAAAAAATTTTTTAACGAACTTTGATTTGTCTTTTTTTACACTGAAAACCTGTTCTTTAAGGTGAATCTTCATAAGATTTAGCTCTGCTCGTCCTTCCGAAACTTCATTGTTCAGAAAGAGCTGTTTTAATTGTTCCCTGTATTTCAGTACTTCCGAATAATCTTTGATTTTGCAGTCTCCCATTGGCGATTCCTCATCATCATCCTCAGAAAGGGCCAGTGCTTCAGTGGTGTCCTGATGAATGAAATTGGAAACATGCAGATTTTCCTCCTCAATGGATAAATCGTCGTCGATCTTGACATACTCTTCAACGCTGACATTTGAATCCAAATTGGCTACTAGATCAGCAAGTTCTTTTCGTTTTTTTCAATAGTACTGTCAGTTGTCACTTCGCTTGTACTCAAAAATCCTGCCCTCTTAAAATATTTTAGAACGCATCCAGGTTGCACCTTTTTAAGGACTTGCGTAGTCCAGGAAATTGCATCCAAAGCAGATACCGATTTTGCCAACTCTTCGTTGGATTTGCAGGAGATAATCTGTGACACCACATGTCTCAGAAGCTTTCTGTATCGTGCTTTAAAGGTGTGGATAATTCCCTGATCAAGTTCCTGTAGCATCGAAGTGGTGTTAGGAGACAAGGCAATTAAATTAACACTTTTGAGGTTTAAATCATCAGGATGGGAAGTAGTAGCATTGTCCATGAACAGAATGATTTTTCTCTTTTGTTTTTTTCATTTTTTTTGTCTAACTCCACCAGCCAATCGCTCATTATCTCAGCGGTTATACACGCTTTCTTATTTGACTTCCACGAAACACTAAGTTTTAGTACATGAATGTTCTTGAAACATCCAGGCTTCTAAGGAAACACCTAGGCTTTGTAAAGACGCATAAGCATATATTTTCAGCTTGCTTGTTAAAATAATTTTGAAATGTTTGCCAAAATAACTGAAAGTTTTTCAAAACTACCTGTCCGCTATGCGGAGCGTCCGCTATCCAGAGGGAATAACATGGATTTTCCTATATAAAAGGACTGGTACTCGTAAAAATGGACGTTAATTAGAGGTGTCCGCTATTCGGGAGTGTCGGGAGGTACCACGATATATATATATATATATATATATATATATATATATATATATATATATATATATATGTGTGTGTGTGTGTGTGTGTGTATTTATGTATGTACCGGGTGTCCCAAAAATGACCGACGATTTGAAAAATCCATTAAAGAAAAACGGATGGTGGTAGAAATGTACGGTTTGCTGCATTCTGCTTAGGTAACCAGGGAGTTTATTCTCACCAATTTTCAAAATCAGTTACAAAGTTAGTCAATAGATGGCGCTGCTGACTGGGAAAAACTATAAAACAATGTTTTCAAAGCAAGAAGCATACGCAAAGTGGCATGGATTGGCCTCCCTATTCGCTAGATTTGACGCCATGCGATTATTTTCTTTGGGGATACTTGAAAGACCAGGTGTATCGTCACAATACACAAACTGTAGATGAACTGGAATAAAACTTCTCTGCTGCTTGTCAGAGCATTCAAACTGAAATGTTTGCACGAGCGTATACGAATTTTGACCTCAGACTGCGCCACGTTGTTGCTGCAAACTGTGGTTATTTTGAAAACATTGTTTTATAGTTTTTCTCAGTCAGCAGCGCCATCTATTGACGAACTTTGTAACTAATTTTGAAAATTGGGGAGAATAAACTCCCTGGTTACCTAATCAGAATGCAGCAAACGTACACTTCTATCGCCTTCCGATTTTCTTTAATTGATTTTTCAAATCGTCGGTCATTTTTGGGACACCCGGTATGTATGTATATATATATATATATATATATATATATATATATATATATATATATATATATATATATATATATATATATATATATATATATATATATATATATATATATATATATATATATATGTATGTATGTATGTGTATATGTATGTGTATATATATGTATATGTATATATACGTATATGTATATATATGTATATGTATATATGTATATGTATGTATTGAAATCGCAATTCATAATGTCCATTAGAAAGAGAATTTCCCGCTCCTTCAAACTTGAGATTCCTTTAATTCTTTTTAACAAATGGTTAGGTTGGCATTCAATTCCACAATCTATGAAAACAGGAAAAGACTGACGCAACATTGGCACATTTTGTTGAAATACCTTATTTTAAAACGTTCTGGGTCACAGTCATTTTACACATTACGGGCAATTTCTTTAGCATTGGCACATTTTGTCAAAATACCTTATTTTAAAACTTCTGCGCCACAGTTTTTTTACAGTTCACGGGCTAATTTTTAGCATAGGCCCATTTTGTTCAAATTCTTTCTTTTTAAAAGTTCTGCGCCACAATTTTTACACATTGAAGGGTAGCTTGTAGCATTGGCACATTTTTCCAAAATACTTTATTTTAAAACGTTCTACTCCACAATTTTCTCACACATTTCGGGATTATTTTTAGCATTGGCACATTTTGTCAAAATATTTAGTTTTAATACGTTCTGCACCACAATTTATTTTTTCATTAATTTTCAGCATTTTTGGCACATTTTGTCAAAATAATGTATTTTAAAATGTTCTGTGCAACAATTTGTTTTTCAATTAATTTTTAGCATTTTTGGCACATTTTGTCAAAATAATGTATTTTAAAACGTTCTGTGCCACAATTTGTTTCACACATTACAGGCTAATTTTTGGCATCTCACAGCCACTCTTTAAACCTAGATTTGGCGTCACGAAATATCCATTCTAAGGTATTCTGTAACAATTAGAAATTGTGTCTCACAACATAAACTATATCGATTATCCCGAGATAAAAACAACAAAAAATAATAAAAAGCCTTCCTAGACAATACAGGGAAATAAAAGTTCCTCTGTTGTGAACTTCGAAGGTTAAAGGGTAGATCATTTTATCGCGAAACGTGTGATCTACATTCTTTTTCTTCTTCTTCTGTCACTCGCCCTTTGTATGCTGCGATATAACATGTTCTTTTCGGTCAATTACATTCTTTTTCGTAACAAGTCTTCCGTATATTCTTTTCAGTCTAATCAAGACTACTTTCGATTGAATGTCGGATATTTTTTTTCGGATCAAATGATGGCAAGCAAAAGTCTTTTTGGTGATTGATTGATCTTCCTAAAGGTAAACTATTGTAGTCCTAATATCTTGAGAAAGAAATAACACGATCTAAGCGCCAAATATAGTCAAGTCTAAAGTCCATTTTGCCAGGCTGGCAGACTTGCAAGTAAAAATAAACTTTGATATCTATATTATACTACAACTCTAAGTTTACTTGTAATTCGGGTAGTTTGATGTAATAAAGTTAAACTACTAATCAATAAGTTAAAGTTAAACTATCAATCAAGTAGTTAATTAAAATTAAAGTATTAATTAATAAATCAGGTAAGTTTGATGTAAATGTAATAAACTATTGTATTCCTAATGTCTTTAGAAAGAAATAACACGATCTAAGCACAAAGTATAGATGAGTTTCAAATTGTTTTTGCCTGACTGCCACGGACTTGCAAGTAAAACAAACTTTAAAGTCTATATTATACTACAACTCTAAGTTTACTTGTAATTCGGTTAGTTTGATGTAATAAAGTTAAATTATTGATCAATAAGTTAATATAAAAGTTAAATTATTAATAAATCAGGTAAATTTGGTGTAATTATGATAATTTATTGTAGTCCTAATATCTTGAGAAAGAAATAACACGATCTAAGTGCAAAGTAAAAGTGAGTTTCAAGTTGTTTTTGCCTGACTGTCGCGGACTTGTAAGTAAAAAAACTTTGATGTCTATATTATACTACAACTCTAAGTTTACTTGTAATTCGGGAAGTTTCATGTAATAAAGTTAAACTATTAATCAAAAAGTTAATTAAACTATTAATGAAATAATTAATGAAAGTTAAACTATTAATTAATAAATCAGGTAAATTTGGTGTAATTATGGTAAACTATTGTAGTCCTAATATCTTGAGAAAGAAATAACACGATCTAAGCGTAAAGTATAGGTGAGTTAGAAATTGTTTTTGCCTGGCTGGCGTGGACTTGCAAGTAAAACAAACTTTAATGTCTATATTATATTACAACTCTAATTTGCTTCTAAGTCAGCGTATTAAAAAAAATGAAGACAATAGCTCACAATTAGTGTATATTATTAATTTATTATTAGTACGTTAAAACAAAAAGGTACCTCTGAATATAAAAACGAATTAAAATAAGTTATGTTTGCACTGAGAAAGGGCTTACTGAACGTGCTGAATTATAGGCTGTTTTAAGGGCGTAATTGTAGTTAGCTGTTTTTATAGGTTTGTACTTATTTATAAAGTGTGCCCAATGCGTGGCGTACATGGAGGGGTGGACCTAGTTCGTCCGAATTCCAAACCATCGATACATGTATGGTGTAAGAACAAAACTGGCAATCTCCATTTTATTTCAAAACTAAATTAAGGATGCTTTCTAATAGTATTTCAATCAGTTAAAAACGAAAATTTTTGGAAAATGACTTACAAAAAAAATATAATGTGAGACTCTTTCTAAAGGTAATTTCAAATTTAAATCTTTAAAAATGAATAGGCAATTTTAAAGGCGTAGTTGCAGTTAGCTGTTTATAGGTTCGTATCTGCATTTCACTGGTAACAGTTACCAAAGAGGCATAGATTCTCTGCTTCTGTTCTTCTACATTTGAAGGAAGCGGTGGGTATATAAACCAGGTCTTTAACATACCCCAATAAGAAAAAATCTCCAGGTTTCAGGTCTGGGGAACGTGGTGGCCATTTCAATAGCACATTTTGGTCTTAAAAATATGGAAATAAAAATTTGATGTGTTTCCACACATGGTATTAAAATATTAGGTCGTTTAATCGTGCATTGGAAAAGTTAGATCTTCAAACTAACTGAAACCCCCTATATAACAGATTCTCCGAACTGACATATAAATATTTCCAAAGGAACGCTTAGTTGTCAACAGTTTAATCTAAAATGCTTGTTCTTCGATGAATATTTTTATACTGTCTGTTATTTCAATTGATTTTTCACAATATAATGCTTCAAAAGGCCAAAAGCGAAAACATTATTTTTTCGAGAATATCTATCCCAAGAGAAAAATAAGTTCGCCGATTTCTTTTTTTTTTTTTTCTTTTAAATTTTTATGCAACGTAAATTTTAGCAAAGGTCGAGAATTAATATATTCTTATCGAGGCGGAAAATAATCAGGAAATAAATTTTTACTCCACCACGATGTTAAATAATAAAGAAAGATTACGGAATTTTATGATCATGTGTTTCCGACATGTAAATCAATGTTAATGAATGCTTCTCGTGAGATAAATATTAATAAGCGTACTCCGCCATTGCGATAAAAAGCTTCATTGTTCAGTAGCATATTAAGCACTTATCCATGAGCCTTATCATGCAAAGATATTTCAAATACTTAAATAACCGTTAACAGTTAAGGCTGTTGTGTATTAACCGTATTGGATTCGCTCACCTCAGTGTTAAGCTACGGAGAAAATGTGTCCATGGATTGCCGACTTGGATTTAAAGATTTTTTTTACCATTCTACTCCGTAATAGGGAAAGAAATTTTACACCGTGGGGCATTTAAAATAATGCAAATAATATTTTTAAATTTAAATTATTAGAGGTAAAAATCAGGTAGAGTGTGTTTTAAACGCTCGC